>JAPSGF010000007.1:246622-541036 GCA_035772895.1 Perdix hodgsoniae
GGGGGGGGGGGGAAATCGGCCCACCCCCTGCTGAACTCCTGTCATCCCCAGGGTTGTGTCTGCTGACTGGATTTCCTTTTCTCGAGAATCAGATGTATCATGGCAGATGGTGTGCTGGCAGACACACGTGATCACAGAACGCCTGCAATGTATATTGCAAAAAAAATCGGTTCCCAACCTTCATGTTTGAGATGTTCCGAGAATGTCTGAGTCAGTAGGCTTCTGAGGGTCCACCTGAGCTCTGCGTTGTCTGAGATGGTACCTTCTTGAGATATTGGTGTCACACAGCTTACGGTGCCCTGGGGGAGTGGAGGCTGAGCGGAAGGAGATGCAATAACAGAGATTGATGTGCCTGAACATTGGGGTGTTTTATTGAGCGGCAGGGTTTTAAACGAAAACCCACTTTTGAGTTATGGTGGAAACCTGAACTGCAATATGTGCAGTGGCACTGTTGGGAGTGATTAAGCAAAATATAGTACCAGTGCAGTACGTTATTTTGCTGATTTTTGTTTTGTTAGGCTCTCATATTTGGTCCTGTTGCTTTCCACAACACAGTGGCAAACAAGTTGCTGTTATCTGTAAGGCGGTGTAATGTGACGCTGACATGAAAGTCACAAAGCACTGAAAGAGAACTTTTTATCTGGGCTGAACTTTTTGGCTGGTTCAGCATGTTGTGCTAATGAAAAGAAAAGCCGGTGCCTTGTGTTTGAGGAGGTGCTTCGTGGTGACAGGAGGCTCTCCAGAAAACCCGCTGCCTTTAAAGACTCCACTTCTTTCATACAGCATACATTTCCTTGTACAAACAACCACCAAAATAAAAAAAGTGCACTGTGAGCTTCCACTGTCTGAGGGCTTGTTGTGCTTCTCTGTCCTGAAGAAACTAAAGTGTTGTCTTGTCATGACTTACTTGGGTCCTGCCAGTGCTTGAAGAGATCTGCAGGTAAATGTGCATGGACATGTCCTTGTAGTGAAGCTGCCCTGGCACGAGTTCTCATGGAGTCACGGTTTTATAGCAGCTTTCTGAAGAAAGCAAGTGCTAGGAAAAAGATTGGTGTGCATGTGAAGCTGGAATTTTGCCCTAGATGTCAGTTAGGGTTATGCCAGCAACGTGTCTTACAGAGGATATAGTTTTCTTAGTGACTTCTGTTTTGCTTTCACAGCATAGAGGCTGTATTTGCCCTTTATCTTCAGGCTTATAACATTCTAGTTCAGAAACCAGTAATGTAATGTAGTAATTTGTATGACATTTCTAAATAAAGGAATATAGAGGAATAGTTTTTCTTTACGTATCAGTGCCATGAATGGGAGTTCTTGAATTCCCTGCTCTTGAGTTCCCTGAACCATGTAGGCCTCAGAAGAGCTCTTTGTCACTGGTTCAAACAGAAGGGCCTAGATTATACCCAGTAGATCTTGGCTAGCTATAAAAGATAATCTTGGGGTTTGTTATAGTTTTTTGTTTGTTTTTGGCTTTTCTTTTTTTTTTAAAAAAAAGCTTAGAGGCACCATTTGCAGTGAGATGAATACTTTGCAGTAATCCACAAAAATAGACAGCATTCCGATAGATACCGAGGGAAATACTAAAACTGAAGTAAGCTGTGAATCTGAGGGCTGAAATTTACTTACTGGTGCGTAGTCATAATGTAGCTCCTGAAACACACGCTGGTATAGTGCTGGAGTTCAAAGAGTTTACAAAAGAGGACTGTATGTACTATTGCATTAAAGTTGGAGGGATTCTTCTCTTAAAATGCTGAGGTTTGTATTAGAAATTCAGACCCTGTCAGTTGCAGGAATCTCTAGTGACTGGAAAACTACTAAACTCTTGATGTTTCAAGATCTGAGAGACTGAAAAATGAACAACTGAAAGAAGGGACTTGAGTGAAACTGTTCAGAACTTCAGAAACATCTCCTTAAGGTCAACAACTAACGTTTTCTTACCTTTTGTGGGAGATCATAGAAGCCATCTTTAAACTTCTGCAGACTTCCCTTTCTCTTCAGAATGTCCAGCCTGCCGTTTCTGCTCTAGTCGAGTTCAAATGGAGCACTGGATCTCTACATTTTACAAAAACTTCTTTCACAGATATTGATTTATTTATGAGAAATCCACAGAACTTACCGTGTGGAAATATTTTATTCCTCACCCCATCCCCTCTCTTTTTATTTTTGTGTTTTAAACTTCAGTCACTTGCAACTATCTCTCAGTTTTTATTGGAATAGTCTCAGTGTACAAAGGTTGGAAAGGGTGCAGTATGCAAGCTGTTATTTTAGGTTACTTCATTTAGAGTTTATGCTGTGCTTGTCATTCTTATGATCTAGAAAAAAATCTTTCTTCTTTCCTGATTAACAGACCATGTAATTTTTTTTCTTAGAAGAGTGGATTTCAGAAACCCATTTTACTTTATGGCATATACAAAATCTTCAGCTCTAAGTTAATAAAAACATGAAAATATTGCAGTTTGCATGTATTCCAGTTAAGCCACTTTGCTTATTAGAGATGAGGCATAATCCTTTAATGAACTTCATCTTGGCAGTTCCCCATTGGCTTTTGGAGCACTCCACAAAGGTTTCACTTGTGTACAGCTCATGAAAGGGCTGAGGTTTTACTATTACACAGTTATATGCATAGGTGAGAGTGGTAAGGTAAAATGCTCCTTGGCTGGTGGACTGTGGAGGGGTAAGTCAGAGAAGGGTAACTTCTGCAGTGCTAGTGGATGCTTTGTGGTTTGGATTTTCTTTTTTTTTTTTTTTTTTTTCCTTTAATAGTCCAGACTGATAGCAACCATTGCATTCAGTGACTTAGAAAAAAAAAAAAAAGAAAAAAAAGTATGTTAATAGACATAAAAACAAATGAATTCTAGTCTTGAAATGGTGGCAGCCAGCAGGAAGTTGATTGAAAACACAGTATGATTAGTTTCATCTCATCTTATTTCTGGCAACTCTAAGGTACTGTAGTCAGCTAAAACTGATGGCAGTATTGTTTGAGAACGTGCCAGCAGGGTTTTGCAGGGTGATGCCATTTGTTCTGCCTTTCTCTGACACTGCATACATCACAAACGTGGTGAGACATGGTGCCTCAAGCACTGAGTACTGGCCTAATCCTGAGTTTATTTCTGAGTCTGGATTTTCCAGTTACTTATGTATCACCAGGTTCCTGCCATGCCAATCTGACTCTTCCCTCAGTTTTGTTTACTAAAATTATACACTTGATCAAATGGTGAATCATTTAATGCAAGTGCGATTAGTTTGTGACTGTATATCACCAAAGCTTGCTTCTAGCTTGTAAACAAATAATGACTAATATCTTTGTGCCATTAGCAGGCCTCTTCTTTGGCTAGTCTTTTTCTTCTTCTTGGTGATTGCAGCTGGTTGTTCCATGTAAACTGTCAGTGTCTGCCTGTGTAATAAACACTTTATATTCTCATAGGCCATGTGTACTATCCTGAATGAATAATGCCTTCATAAATCTAATTTTGCTGTTGAAACAGTACTTAGATGTTCCTAAGTAACATCTCCAAAGAGGCCTGAGAACACTGTAGAAATACACGGACTACCTTTCCCTCTGAGAATTAGTTGTCTGCTTTGCTAGGATCATGCACTTAGCTAGAGTTTCACTTACAGGAGCTTTGGAGCAGGTTCTAGAAGAAGCATTGAAATTGTCAGTTTATGCAAGACAGTATATTTGCTACTAAATGGGTTTTTGTGGATTAGACCTTGGTGTTCAGTGAGGTCCTTGAGCGAATAGTGAGATGCGATGAGGTAGCAATAAGGTGCCTTGGGATAGTGCTCTGTGAGGGAGGGGTAGGACTTCTGTGTTGATGGCAACAAATGTCAGGTTTTCACAGAAACACCAAGGTTGGAAAAGACCTACTAGATCATCCAGACCAACCATCCCATTTTTTTCCCCCTGTGACTTCTACTTTGATTTAAATCAGTAAGGTAATTATGCTTATGTTTTGAGAAGGGTAATCCTTACGGTGCTGTACAAGAATAAAACATTTTGAAGTATCAAAACTTTATTGCTTTTGTTACTTTCAAATTTGCTGTAGTACAGTAAAACTAACTAACTGTCATAGAATTACACAGATGTTTTTATAGGTCACCTCTCCCAGTGAAGTCTAGTGGGTTTAAATCAAGAAATAAATTTGCCTGTTGTCGTCCTTATTTTGTTTTGGTTTTAGGCTAAGACTAAAATACTTGAATATTTTTTTATATGCTGTGCATGAACCTATTTAATGTTCTGTTAAATCCCTGGGTAAAAGAGCATGAAGCCATCATTAGCTGCTGTGAGGTAGGTGTACTGCAGAAGTAGGAAGGAGAAATTAATTAATTGGCAGAAACAAAAAGCCTAGCAGTAGATTGATTTACTCTCAGGTTTCCCTAGGAAATACAAGAGAATTGGAGAGTCATTGGAATTCTTTCCTTGGATCCAAATTCTGGAAGATTTTGAGAGTTGTGAGACATGGAGTAGCTTCCATCTGAGGAAGGAGGGGGGATTGAAATCGGGCTTAGTTGTGTTTGCTGCTTGGATAAGAGTATGTAGAATAAAGAAAAATAAATTGGGAAGTTCTTGGGATTTCCCTCAGTTATAATACAAGCAGCAATGCTTCTCAACTACAATCAGAAGGTAGACTTCTTTTGTTTCTGAACCTTCTGTACTTCAGGAAGGTTGCACAGTTGCAGGGAAAGTATTGCGTTTGGGATCAGGGCTAAGCTTTCTATTTGCTGCAGAAGCTGACCTTTAGGAATAGGGGTTATTGGCACTTGGAGTAAAAGCAGATGAATTGGATTTAATATTTTAACAGTAATAAACTCTTTTCTAGGAATGTAAAAACAATGCTTTCTTTTGTGGCACTTAATAGAGTAGGCAAGACAGAAAGGAGGTTTTGTTATTTAATAAAAAACGGCTGTTCTGGATCATACCGGGGGTGCATTCAGCCCTGTCTTTGATTTGCGTGATAAGCAGTGCTAAGGGAGTAAGTGTAGGAACAGAGCAAGCATGCAGCACTGCTTATCTCCATATACCTCCTTTGCTTCTGGCAATCAGACATAAGGTTGTCCTCTGTTTTATAGATTTATGGCTTAGCAGATCTTAATTATTTTTTTTTATGGATTTGCGTAATGATTTATTGAATCCATATGCATACTTGACCCTCACAACATCCCTCAACAAGTGGTTCCATAATTTAGCCGTGCTGCTTATGAAAAAAATAATTGGTTTTGTTTCCTTTAATCTTGCAGTGTGATAATTTTAAGGAATGAATAAATTCAAGCAGCTGGTGTGTGAGGGTGTTTTGTTTAAGAAGATCCAAAAATAGGCCTGCTTGATTAAAACTGTCTGTTTACTTCTGCGGGGAAGCCAGAATTTGGGAAAACAAACACTTGCTTAAACCAGTGAATTTATCCAAAATCTTCATATAAAATATTGTAGAAATACTTTCTAATTATAGACAGATGCAGTGCTAATTATAGGCAGCTGTACCCAGCACCTTTTAATCTAACTCTAAGTTCCATACTGATCAGAATGAAATTCAGTTTCATAGCTGCTCCTACTGGGGAACTAAGAAGAACAGAATGGATGTTGCGTGCTGCTTTTTGAAGCTTGCAGGAGTTGAGTAAAAAGTGACGTGTGTGGGTCACCGCCCAGGTTTCCTTCTGTCTTCCTGTCTGTCAGTACCTCTGCATTTCTTTTGTAAACTGTGATTAGAGAAGGTATTGCAGTTTGGTCACTGCTAATGATTATTCCAGTTAGTGCTCCAGAATAGCTCTCAGACTACTGAACTATTCAACTGTTGTGCTGCTGCACAGATGCAGTGCATTTTGTGTATATGTTACACTGAAAAAGTGCTTTGGGTCCTCCTAAGTTTCTAGTACGTGTCTCATGTCTAAAAAAGGTGTAACAGAGGTATCAGTTTTAAAGGATCTATTGCTATTGTTTTTAATTGCGTTTCAACCATTTCAACATCAGGCTTCCACAGAAACATTGATGATGTTGCTCTGTGAGCCTTATGTGTAACTCTGAAGTCTCAAGGTGATGGAAGCATTACAACTCAGTACTTCCTTTAGAATGTTGAAATCACAGTGAGGCAAAGCATTAACTCCATGATGGTTGTATTCATAGAATCATAGCATGGTGAGAGTTGAAAAGGACCACAATGATCATGTGGTTTCAACCCCCTGCTATGTGCAGGGTCACCAACCACCAGACCAGGCTGCCCAGAGCCACATCCAGCCTGGCCTTGAATGCCTCCAGGGATGGGGCATCCACAGCCTATTCCAGTGGGTCATTACATATTTTCATTGATGTGCTATGCCAATTATTAGTGGATTTTTAAATAATTTTAAGGTAAGAGTTCATCAGTAAGCATAGGCTTCTTTAGAGGCAGTTGGTGTACGTTATCAACGTGATACGTTTTCACAGCAAAACAGTGCTTATATTCTTTGAAGTTTGAAATGTCACAGTGTCTTCTTGAATAGACCACCTTTATTCTCTCTGTTGTGTTGATTGAGAAGTTGTATTAGGAAATAATTGATGAGTTTTTACATCTGGTTTGCTCTCTGGGGTCTTGCAGATATGTGCAGCAGGGACCACTTTGCTGTATGTCTTGTGCCAGGATCAGAGGGGTCCTGTTTGCTTCCTGTTGCTCAGTCTGCCCATCATACAGATGCTGTGAGTTTCAACCTCGTAGGTCAATGTGAGGAAGATGAATTTCAGTTTCTTAATGACGTAAAATTTTTATTTGTGTTTTAGGGAAATTTATTTTTAAAATGACTTCTACTGACGTTATGTCATTTAATAAATATACTTTGGCTAGTGGTAGATTTACAGTGTTTATTTGGTGCAGTTTAGGGAGTAACTAAGTAATAAAAAATTTTGGCAGGAGGTAAAAACTGGTTCTTCTGAAATTTTAATAAGCAGTCAGACAAATGGTGATCATCACACAACCTCCTTTTCTCACCATCTTTAGTTCTTAGCTTCAGTTTGTGCATTACATGCTACTGGGTGAGTTGTTTAACTTGAGGGCCTAGCTCTGTAATGTATATATTTAACTTCTGTTTGTTTGAATGTAGAAGTTCTATTTAATTTCCAAACACTTAAGAGATAGGGAAAAGAAGGGAACAAAATACCAGATTAGAAGCAGTGTTGGTGTTGTGGGTTTTTTTTTGGTTGGTTGGTTGGTTTTGTTTTTTTTCCCCCTGATAGCTTCCTAACTCCTTTGGAAAGCAGAATCCAAAGCCATGTCCTCGTAGACTTTCTTTGGCTGTGTCTGATATCAGCCCTGTTGCCAGAACAGCAGCATGTTGATCTCTAATCATGTTGAGGATGTCTCAGGGGAAGTTGCGTATATAAGGTAGGTAAAATGCTGCTTTTTAGATAGGACCTTTCAGCACTGGAAGCAGTATTGTCCTTCCAGCTGTAGGTGAGATTATTTTCGGTCAAAGATGCTATCAGTACTAGTCTAGATTGTTGGTAGCTCATTTACTACAAAATTTTTCTTTACAACTATCTGGTACTGCTCTGTAAAATACATTTTTAGCTGGAGAAAGTTAAATCTTTGGTCAGGTATTGCTGGCAACACGTATAAGAACAGGTAATGATGTCAGATGCTTGCAGTAATGCTTGAAAGCAATGCTTGTCTGTTTCATATCCTAGTGTTATTTTTTTTTTCTTAAATCTCCCAGTAAACTAGTGGATATTAGTGACTTCTGAAATTGTCTAAGTGTTGTCAGAAGTTTGCTTATTCATGCAGGTAGGTTTCTAGTGTTCTCTTGAATTGCTAAAATATTAAGAAATAAGAAATCTAATAATTTCTGTTTTTAGAATCAACTTTTGACTGCATGTGTCTTTGAAGGAATAAAACATTTTTAACATTGTGTGATTCAATAATTAAGGTTCTCTCCAGTTTTAATTTTATAAACGTGTAAGTCTAATTTAACGTTTAATAACAGCATTATTGTGGAAAGTAGTGTGATTTCATTTAAAAAAAAAAAGCTCAAAATGTTAAAAAATTGAAAAATAGAGTCACAAAATGAGCCATCAATTGTGCTGTAATTGATAAAAGTGCTTTCAGAAATAATCCACACATACCCATAACTTACCTAACTAACCTAGGCATTAATTCATTTCTGAGCTTTCAAAAGAAAGCAATTAACAAAAGTATCTGAACACTTCAGATATCTCTTCTTGGCACTGGGTCTTTGGGATTAATACTTCATTGCAAAGTAATTGAAATTAAAGTTGCCTTGCAAATAATAATTAACTGAAGATGGAGCAAATTGACACCTCATTTGATTTAAGGAAATGACTGACTCTGCTCATAACTCCTAATGTTATCAAGTGCTTGGAGTATTTGTGGGACTTGTACGTATTTTAGAGTATATTTCTTCTCTAGATTAGATACTATGAATGAGAGTGGAATATTGCTACGTACCCTCTTCTTTTGCCTGTAGTTTGCTAGTGTAACAGGGTAGTTCGCATTATTTTAGGCACTGAACATACTGCTGTTTTAACTTTCAGCTTGGCTATGGTGACTCCAAGTACATAGATATTGTGTCCCTTTTGCTGAATACTTTTCGCTTTTTTAACATTTTTCCCCCCTTTTTTAAATACAGTATGTGTTCTCTTTGCATTCAAGTTTGGAAAAGATTTATTGTTAGCTCTGTGAGCATGTGTGACTGTGTCAGTTGGACCATGCTTTCTTACCTGGACGCTTTTCATCATTAATGAACCACATTGTTCCATTTAATTCCACAGTTGTTTAAGATTCTTGAATGCAAGACCTGACAGCAAGGAGTGTTTGCAGGTTCCCAAGCTCTGTTCTTCAGGGAGAGATGTTTGTTTTAAATCAGAACTTGCTGTAAAACAGTGTTGAGCCATTGACATGTTATTTCCAAGGATATTCATGTTGAAGGAAGTGCTTGTGGTGGGTGGAGGAAGTTTCTTTCAATCATGAGGGTTGCTATGCAATTAGCAGAGCAAGAACCGCCTGCATTACACATCTGGAAGTCTCAGGTGGTTTTGTAGCACTCTCTTGATGAAGATAGGAGCCCATTATTATCCATTATTCTGCGATGCAGTATTTCCTTTTATTATTAATGTTCTCCTGTGACTAATTCAAGCAAGACCAGAAATCTTTCTGGTGAATAATGAACACTTCCTGTCCTGCTCAAGTGGTTTGTAAAGACAGATTCAAGTGGTAAAAACACAGTGTGTATATATTATTGCACAGTATATAGAATTGTATAGTAAATTAACAAATGTGTTGCGTCATTCTTTCAAAAGAAAGTAAAATACTGGGGATTTCATCACTTACTGGTGTGACAGGAGCTTTAGTATTACAGATCAGAATTCATTTGCCTGAGCTAATGTGTCCTCTGACATGCGTCCAAAATGCAGATAACTGAAATACTGGTTGCTTTTCAAACCTACTGTAATTGGAAACTCTAAATAGCATTAGTCCAAGGCTGCAAGAAATGTAAGTCTACACCTTTCAGACAGCGTAGCAGATGTTGCTGTAATTGTTGTTTTTTCTTGGTGTGTGTCCTCAGATCAGTTTGCTGGCACACTGTGAAGTTCTAGATGCCTTTGAGACAAATAGTGATTTAGTTGATCTTTTGTCCACATTATTTCCGTTGTTATTTCCATTATCTGGGTTGGTGATGAGTTTCTGGCTTCTGTTAGTGTTTGTTGCACACTTTAACACAGAAGTGCTGCTAAAACACAAAATATTGCTGAGGTGCACCTGTCAATTTTGAGGATGAAAACAGCTCTAGAATAAGTTCCTTTTGAGCACAGCTTTGAATACCTATTCTAATAACATTTTTTCCTGATATGAATAGCATAAACATCGTAAGTGGAGCTTTGAGAGTTGTTTTAGTTATTTGTGGGCAAAATGAAGGCCACTCAACCAGTAACTACCATAGTGAATTTATGCTCCATACACATTTGAGCTGCTAAGGTTTCTGTAAGGTGGTGATGCAGACAGGGTTGCTCTAAAAGCTTGTGTTGGGTGGCTGTGAGGGCAGATGGTGAAGAATGTAGGGGGAATGGTGTAGATGATCTTCCTTTTGGGTTTTATTGTTATCTGATTAATGAACGCTGCCTTGCCTTCTCCTGCGTAGCTTTCTTGTCCCTCATCGTCTGTGCAGGATGACTCTGAAGGCAGATAGTGCGTTTTTATTGGATCACTGAACACTTAGCTTGGAAAAAGTAGGCCAGCTTTTGGATACACAGGATTTCCTTCAATGTACAGGGAAACTTCTCTGCTTTTTCTATCTAGGTATTATCTCTGTCTCCAAAATCAGTTCTGTGTGTATGCCTATCTCCTCATGGCCAGTGGGAATCAGAAGATGTCTGTCTTCTACCATCTGTCTGGACAGATGATCCTAATTAACGTTTGTATGTTGGTTTTCTGTTGTTTAGTTGTAGGTATGGTTCAGAAACTGTAGCTTCTGCTGAAGTCATGTAGCAAGTGCTGAATATGGTATGATCTTTACCACAAAATGTATTAGCTGGTAGCTATCTTTAGGTGTTACATATTAAATATGGACTTGTTTAATTCACTTAGATTCTGGTTGAATTGTCAAATGTAAATGTTTTCTGTGGATGCATAGGTAGCCTTTTCCCTTCCTGTAATGGAGAGAAAACATCTCCTTACACTGTCTCAAGGAAAATTGGTGCTTAGATAGCTAGAAGATCCAAACTGTTCATTTGCCAGTCTGCTGTTGAAAGGGACAGTGTGTTGAGTACAAGTAGTGGGAAGTAAGATGAGGAAAGAAAATAATGTCCATGGAGGTCACAGTCAATGTGTTTGCTGTTCATTAGTTTCCTAGTTGATGCAGCCCAAACAAAGCTCTCTCTGGTTCCTCAAACTACTGTGGTGAAAGTGGAAAGAGAGAGGATTGTGTGGTCTCTTTACAGAAGGGGCCCTCTGTGAGTGAAGAATGCAGCTGAAGAAGGTACAAGTATATATGATTAAAAGCTTTAATTGAGTCAAGCATGATCATGAAGACATTCTTTTTTCATTTGGATTTTATCTTTCTCAGAGATTTGAGATGACTGAAGAGTTATGGGTCAATACTTCCGCTTGCTTGCTTAAATTTTTAGAATGCCTTTTAATTTCCGCTTCTGTTTAGAATTCAACATTGGCACAGTTGATGAAACAGTAGTTATTTCTTTGAAAGGGTAGATAATAGCAGGACAAGGGGAAGTGGTTTTAAGTTGAAGGAGGGAAGATTTAGGCTGAGTGTCAGGGGGAAGTACTTTACTGTGAGAGTGGTGAGGTGCTGGAACAGGCTGCCCAGAGAGGTTGTGGATGCCCCGTCCCTGGAGGTGTTCAGGGCCAGGTTGGATGGGGCCCTGGGCAGCCTGGTCTAGTGTTAAATGGGGAGGCTGGTGGCCCTGCTTGTGGCAGGGGGGTTGGAGCTTCATGATCTTTGAGGTCCCTTTCAACCTGGGCCATTCTGTGATTCAGCAGGCTTGCAGTGTCACAGTGGTTAGGTGGTTAAAGCTTGCGTCTTCTCTTTGTGTACTGACCAAGTTACACAAAGATTGGATGAGTGTTCAGGATGAGGTAATGTTATGGGGCTCTTTTTTATTACCTGCTGTTAATGACCGCTCAGTGCTTGGTTATTGTGCCTTTGCCCTAGATTACCTCCAAAAGTGCATGAATAGCCGATAGCACGAAAGGGCCTTTGCTGTTTGCTCTGCATGCATGTGAATGAAATATTTAACTTGGCTCTGATTTCCCACAGTCTGAATTAGATGCAGTAAGTGTGCTGATTGTGATTTTTTTTTTTTCCTTCAGTACCAATTAGCAAAGGAAAATACTAGGAAGTCAGAGCTTTTTCCCACGTTTTCTCCATGTTATTTCAAAACAGGAAAATGATGAGGATTACATGATGATGTCTGAGTGCTGCACTACTCTCATTTTTGTTCATGTAAATAAATATATGCTGTCTGCTTTAAACACTTAGAAAGTAAAAGCTACCTTGTGAAAATGACAACTGCGAAGATTACAGTTTGTGTTTGCATTAATCTGGATCACTGACGATGGAAAAGCCAAAATACCAATCTGCGTAAAGGTTTCCTTCTCCTGTCACAGGATGAAGGATTGTTTTTTCACTTGGTGTTTAAAACCCCTGAACTTTAGAGCGGAACGTGTGCACTGAATTCTTTCTATGCTGGTAATTGAAATGCAATTGCCTGAGAAGTGGGAAGTGTGCTGTGCAGAATATGAGCAAGGTGCAGTGCATTGAGTTGGGGGTCTCATTCCAACTTCACATCTGGCACCCTTTCTGGTAAGCGCCGTTCCCTGCCCTGTCATCCATCGCCTGGCGTGCACAGTGGCTCATTTCTCATGGCTAGCATGCTGGCATGTGGCACCAATTCATTGTCTGAAGCCAACACTGAGTTAGTGAGGCAAAGTGTTCAGCAGGCCCATGCTGCCTGCTGCAGCAGTCACAGCCTCACTTAGGGTGCTGCCAGCACAGCTGCATTGGGGTGAGAGTTCCTTACAGAGGGCTTTCAAGGCACAGCATGAGAGAGGTGGTTGGGAATGCATATCCGAGGGATTAATTGACGGAGGCTGTGATAAACGCAGAAGTTCTTTACACAGAGAGTGGTGAGGTGCTGGATCAGGCTGCCCAGAGAGGCTGTGGATGCCCCGTCCCTGGAGGTGTTTAAGACCAGGTTGGATGGGGCCTGGGCAGTCCGGTCTATTATTAAATGTGGAGGTTGGTGGTCCTGCCTGTGGCAGGGGGTTGGAGATTCATGATTCTTGAGGTCCCTTCCAACCCGGGCTGTTCTGTGATTTTTGTGAAAACTTTGAGGGAGGTGAGAAGAGGGGAGGGTGAAGCATATTCACATTTTGATTATTCATTTAGTTTCCTTGTCACCATTTCTCTTAAGTGCTCACTAGTAGGTGAGAAATAGTAGGTATTTTTATTATTTTTTTCAGAGAATAAAAACTTAGTATTTTAGGATGACCTTGTTCTCTCTGTCCTCCAGCCGTTTTTACATTTGCTGTACTTGCATAAAGGCTTTAGTTTTAAATTTATAAGGAAATTGTCAAGTGGCTGGGTACAAAATTTCATCTCTCTTATTAATTACATAGACACTGCAAACTTCTCCACATATTGCTGAAAAAAAAATATCTGGCTGCATAAATGTAGTTGTATTATGACAGAGTCTTTGGACTTGAGGGAGCAGGTAGCATATTGGGGGTAATACTTAAGGTTTTGTGAGGTCCTGATGATTTATTTTCCTAAGGTAGGCTGCTAATTGACTTCATGTAGTAGAGAAGAATAGGCTAATGCTTGTCTTGAATTAGTTGTAGGAATTAAAAGAAGTTTCATATTTAAAATGCAAAATGGGGCTTACAAATGCAGGTAGCTGAACTTTGGGAGTTGAGACTTGAGGGTTGCTGATTACCCCCAGCAGATTAGTTCTGCCAGACTTGTATCCAGGCGAGGTTTATGGCTGTTAGTAGCATGTTTGATTATAAAGCTAAACACTTAACTGATCTCCCTGTGTTGTAGCATGCATGTTGGTTACCTGGTTGAGTTTATCATTAGTTAGATGCTGAGAGGAGAGAGGAGTGGCTTTTGTTTCATCAGATTATTGTGTAATGCTTTCTTGTACTCCTGCACTGCTAAAGTTTTAATGGTTTTCTTTTAAAGGTTTCCACTAATTTCTTTGAGCTTTACTCGTTCTGTTATTTGTTAGTGCTACCTGTGTACAGCCTGCTTTACAAAGCTGCCGCAGAATGAAGTGTAAGATAAATACATTTTAAATTAAAGCTTACACTTGGAACAGCAATTGCATGAAAATATTAATTTGTATCTTACAGGTGCAAAATGCCCCCTAAATGTTGACATTATGTGGTGCTGTCACCTGTTAATTTGGGATATTCAGTGCTAGAATTATTTAAAATCCTCAAATGGAATTTCTTCCTGAAATAAGTGTGTAAAAGAGAAGAAATGTGACATAGTGTGTAGACCAGGAAATAGCTGATGCTAGGAGAGGTTACAAATAAGTTCAGAGCCACAAGAGTCTGCTTATATTGTTGGGGAGAATGAGCAGAAGATTGAAAACCGAGTGCTTTGTTATCTTATAGCAGACTTAGAGATTTATGACTGAAAGGTGCGTATGGACAGTGCTGAATGCTCGCTGCTGGTTGTGCCACTTGCTGCTTGCAGGGGGAAGTTTTGAGTGGTAACTGGGTCAGAGCACTGGGCAAGGGTTACTTGTGTGCTGTGTGACCCACGTGTTACTTGTTGGAACCAATCACTGGGGAATTGCAGGACGACTCTGTGGCAGCAGGTGGGTACAGGCAGACTCCAGCTTTATGGGTGCAAACAGTCAGAAAGGACTTGGACCTTTATCACTCGTATGCCATCAAAAGGAGTGAGGAAGATACTGAAGCACGGGAGGCTGAAAGAAATTTGTGAGAAAAACAGCAAAAATGATGTTCTGTACCTTACTTACAGCATGTTTTCTTTTTCTTTTTTTTTTTTTTTCCCTTGCTAGTTTATTGTTTTAGAAAAAAAAGGTCATGCATCGATAGACATTTTCAAGTTAGGGAGTATTTATAGTCCCAGCTTCCCAGATTTCACTCACTGACAGGTTTGTTTAGACTTCTTGTAGACTTTCAAATATTGAAAAGCTTGGGAATGAATTCAAACCATCTGAATTATCATTGAGTAACACTGGATGGAATATATTTTTTTGTGAAAGTGGAGTTCTGATTTGTTCACTGGCAGGGCCTGGAAGTTACACAATTGGGTCAAAACCAAAAAGAACTCTTTATCATTCATGTAACAAGGCAGGCACAGTTCCTGTAATTGACTGTCCTTCACTGGAAGTCCAAATATAGTAAGTGATTTCAAAGCATTTAAATGACTTCTGTATCAAATCCCATTGAGCTTTTGAAAACATTATGTTGCCAACCATTCTTACGTAATATGATCAAATGGTGTTTGGGGGCTTGTAGGACTGACTCCAAAGCAGAAATATGGTGAGTATCCTAGTGGGGTGGCTGCTTAGTCAGCATATGATGAGGTTGTGTGTGCTGACTTCACTTAACTGCATTTCAGATGCAATTGTATAGTTCTTTTTTTCTATAAAGCATATACACATTTAACAGTGCAACAGTTTATATCAACTTTGAAATGAGTTGGAATGAGTGTTGAACAGTTGTACATTCAAATATTTTCACCAGCTGGCAGGATAACAGAACAAACTGCTCTTTATTTAATCAGTAGTTAGCTTTCAGTGTTGTAGTAAAATTTCAGAGCATTGCAATGAGAGGATGCCATAAAACGGGATGAATAACTAACCTTAGCTTGGTCTGTAGTTCACAAATGGGAAAATGGCTCATAAACACATGGTCATTTATTACATTCTAAATATCAGTGTGAAGTGCTTGTCTGTGGCTGTGGACAGGAATGTAACTATTTTCATTGTGCATCTACAGTGAATACGGTGCCATAGTGCTGTAGTTTTGGCTTCTTGTTGGTAACTCTTTTGTCTGTTTAATTACTGGCAGAAATTATTTTCTATTTAAACAAAATTAAATTTCTTCCTTGGTAAGGTGCATCACTTCACATTAAATTATTATTGTTCCTGTGCACAGTCTGTTTGGGGAAAATATGTTCTCAGAATTACGTTGGCGCAGCATTTGTGGCTATTTGGATTCTGTAGTGGGATATCTAAATTTCTTGTGACCTATTTCCAAACAGCTTTCAGTTGGAAATAACTGCTTTCAGGTATTTGTTGTGCTTCACAAAGGTGGCATCGCTGTTTTGTGTAAGAGAGAGACTTCTTGCTCAAGGATTTTTAGAGCTCACATAGTGATTTACAAGTGTAAGGAAAAACTGTAAAATCTTGGGTCTTATAGGACTGTAATCCACGTGTTCTCCTGTTTCTGTACAGTTCTGTCGTGCGATGTTTAACTTTCTCCTGCCCTTAACTCCTTTTTATGTGCCTCAGGATGTATGCTGTATCTGTGCTTTGGTGGCAATAGGATTTTCCCTGAATAGAGTAATCAGGTATATTGCTTTAAGTAGGGAATGAGATAGGATTACTGAGCACACTGGCAGGGCTGTGGGGAGCAATTTAACTGTGGTAATGTGGGGGTGGGAGTGATATTTAAAATAAAACTGGAGTTTGGGTGCCTTGAGTCAGCACAACTCTCAGGTTCCCATACTTTGCTTTTAAATTCAGATTAACTTGGCAGAGCAATAGCCATCATTGGTATGGATGTTTAGCATTCAACACTTGAACTTGAAATTGCAGTATTGGTCCTTTTGCCACCAGTCTTTGCCATGATAAACATTTGTTCTCGCTCCAGAAAGAGCTTTGGTTTCAGTGAAATCTGGGTGTGTGCACTCTATAGGAAAAAGCAAGCCCTTAGTCCAGAACAATCTGTAAGCTCTCAAATTCCAGGGCATGATGTTTGGTATAGGACAGTTTCAGCAGCATCAGTGACTTGGACGATGAGTCAGTAGTGAAAAATGAGTTATTCCATCCACACACATTCTGTTTTTATGTTACATGCAGTGTCAGTACGATGTAAAGCCTTCACACAGCGTAGCTTGTACAGAGAAGGCTCACGTCCTTAGAGGTTCCGCTTTCCCCTAACTAGCCTTTTAGTAATTTTTTTTATTAAATGGCACAGCTTTTTTATATTACATGCTATAAATGGCAGAAATCCAGCTACAGCCACTGACCTTCAGCTGCTTATTGGCAAGATAAAATATTTTTTCAAAGCTCTTTGTCCTGATATGTAAAGGGCACTGCTTTGTACGTCAGTAAAGACCGGAGTATTTATCCGGTTAGCCAACTGCTAGGCTGTTTTTTAAGGTACTTTTGTTCCAAATAAGAATCTGTGACTCAAAATAAAATGTTTACCTTTAAGGAAGTAGAAATGGTACAAGGAAGGACAAATATGATGGTCTGCCATTGGAGCTGAGAAGAGAGAGGTTTGTTCAGAAGCTCTTCTTCCCATAGACCGTTTTGTTCCTGCTGTTGAGAATGGTTTGGGGCTTTCTTGGATGGTGTGGAATGAAATGTTCTTGATGTGTTATAGAAACAAACCCTGCCTCATAGTGTGAACACTTTTATTTATTACATTTGTGTTGCAAAAAAAAAAAAAAAAAGAAGGAACAGAGTGTATTCAAAAGTTTCCTACGTGCTAGCAGAAAGAATACAAGAAGGAATATATCCTTCATTCCTTTGAAACTGTTAACACAAGGGTGGTTGTGTTGCTGTAGTTGACTGGAAAACTAAGGTGAGTTACTTAAATGAAAGTTAGAATTGTGTTTGTTGAGAATCTGCAAGGAAAGTGTTGGTCACATAAGACAGTGAGCGAGAAAATGTAGTCTTAAAAGTAGTGTGAGAGGGTTGGGGACATAGGAGGATTTAGGGCTTTCTCCACAGGTTTATTTTTATTTTTTTCTTCCCTAGGAATACTGTTCTAACATTAAAAAAAGCCTATTTTACAGTGCTAAGGCATTTAATTTCCATGTGAGGGTTTTAAAAGCTCCATTTTTTTTTTTTTTTAATGTTTAGAATGCTATCTGGAGCAAGTGACTGTAGAGTGGTGTATCTTTCATTTATATTTTGTGCAAAGCCAAGAGCTGACTGTGTGAGTTTGATGGTTGCAGTGTGTTAGGTCTCTTGTGCCACTCCTGTTGCGATGGGGGCTCTCAGACAGCTTGTTTCAGAAGCCTTAAATTGATGATTATACCAGTCTCCATTTTTATTGCACTTATATTGAAGCAGTTAGCCTTAGCTTTTTTTTTATCAATTCAAACAATTATTTGTATAATTGACTTGAAAAAAGATAACTTGTTCTTTGCCAGGCTCTAGAATTTAGATAGGATAACAAAGTTTGATCATTTCATGTGTGATGCATAGAAAATGAAAGCTTGAATTGGTGTTCAGTGGTCCTGGTAATTCTGCTTCTCAGCTAATGTACAGCTTCCTTTTGAGGAAAGCTTAATTTTGAAGTGTGAAGTTGCAGCTCATTGAGAGTCTGAGGTCTTCACTTAAGTTAAGAAGGGGACTTGTAGAATAATAAATCTTTTCTCTGCTTTTTCCCATTGCTGTTTTAACATTTACAGAGGAACCTACAAGCTTTAAGATTTGTTTCGTCAATAGACCTGTTGGGACTGTCAGGCCACTGCTTGGCTTCTGCTGAATTTAATAAAGTCTCAAGAAGTGAAAGCTCTCTCCAACCTTTACTGAGGGATCAGGAAGTGAATTGAAATACACAGTGTTGTTCGTTTTAGCTTTGCTCAAGTGTTTTGAGAATGCCTCTCTTATTCGTTTAAATAGATTAAATATTCATGTTGCCTTTGATTTCCTGGGTTAGTTTTTTTTATAATAATACTTCCCAATGTGTTCATTCTCTTGTGCTGTAAATTACTCATTCTTACACTGAAAAGAGAAGCAGAAAAGAGCACAGAATTCATGTAGTGTAAAAAGGAGGCAAAGAAACACATTTTGCTTTTCATTACTTTCCTTTTAATTTCTCTGGAAGTATTCTGGGTTATTTTTCACAGATGATACTGAATAAGACAAGGCTGATCTTATTTCTGGTATCATAGCAGTCAACATTTCCCCTTGTATAAATAAGACAAGACCCTTGCATCAATAACTCTGGTTGTTACATGTGACTGGTATGATGTCAGTCATACATTTCGTGTTTTTGGAGAGTAATTTATGTTCCCTTTAGATTTATTTTCAGATCTCACGGGATGGATGGTGATTAGCAGGGCCCACCGCAATTGAATTTCACTGTGGCCTTGCAATACAAATGTAAACAGGCTGTGATTCAAATTTTGCAGAATTCAGGGATGGTCTTCTGAATGGGAGGCAAGACTTAATGTGATTCATCCGCTGATACTGAAGTGTGGTAATGTGTTCCTATCAAACATTTCCTTTACGCAGTAAATTCTCACCAGTGCTGCTACTAGTTGAGCTGATTTGGTGTTAGCAGCAGCAGGAACCCTTATGCTTTGCAGATGTGAGAGTACCTAGGGAGTTACAAATGTTCAGTGCAAACTGGCAGAGACCCACAGCGTGCAGGTTCTGTAGTACTGTAAAAAGGCACCATGCTACAAACCTTTGTCCTGTGCTGGTACTGTTTTGTAATGTCTCAATCATCTTAGCGGCCTTGGGCAGAGCCTATTATGTGGTTCTATCTGTGGTATGCTTTAAGGCATACATATAAGGTATCTATATAAGAGCTCTTATTGAATAAACAATCAGTTTAGTTTGGCTGTGTGTGTAGACTTTGGCTGTGTGTGAGAGCTGATGGGATACCTTAATACAAGACGAGCAATCTCTTCTTGACTTCATTTCCCATTTTCCTGTTTCCATGTTTATTGTATTATTATTATTATTTTAATTTTTAATTTTTTTAAAAAGTTCTGCAGGTGATTTTTGTGCCCAGAACGAAACTGAAATGGGAACTGAGCTCATCAGTTAGACAGTGGAATAAGGTGCCAGTTCTTCACAGGGATGCACTCTGGAAAAGAAATAGGTGGAATACAGACTGTCAAATACTTTCCTGTATCAACTCCAGCTTGTAGATGAATGGTCTAAATAAGGAATTGTGTACAGTGTTTTGGTCCTTGCCAAGGATAATAGTAGCAGCATAAAAGCTTTTACTGTGATGAGCCTGAGATAAAATTATTTTCAAATGGGGAATCTTTTAAGGCTTTGAGATAACACTCTAAAATGGCAGCTCTTCACTTTTGTGGGTTTTTTTTTATTTTATTTTTTGAATGTCCATAGTTTCTAACTTTTATTTTTATATGCTCTGTTCAGAAGATCATGTATAAAACTTGAATGGAAAAGTGAGTATCCCAGTGTTAGTCATGACCTACTAAATGCTTCAGTTTGTGTGATCTCATTTGTTAGTAAATAATTTGGGAGCTATGCAATCTGGTGTGGTAGGGCATTCAGTGTCCTTGTAATTGCTTATTTTGCAGTCTCTCAATCTTCAGTTGGTAGCATTGGGTTTGCCCTGCCTCTGCTGTTGTCATCCACCTACACAAGCATGTTGGATAGGTGAAAGCAACTTCTGAACAGTTTCATGTGGTGGACTGGCTGCATACCAAATTTAAGAAGCAAGTCTGGTTTAGACTGGGGACAGAATCCTTCCTGTAGTCATGATGAGGGGGTGAAAACAAAATGGGGGTACTTGTCTATAATTGTCCATGTTTAAGGTTTGTGTCCTTCTCCCCCTTCCCAGTCAGTTAGCTAAAAAATTGTCCAAAATGGACTTGGATAAATCTTTATTTTGAATCTTGTTTAATGTTTTGTCTTGTGTTCTTTTTTGGTAGTAAGACCTGTGAGTGAAAAGCACTAGAAGAGAACATTCCTCATTCCTATTGTTATAATGCAGAAGACAGGCAGTAAGGGGAAAGATATCTTGGGTCCATTTGTTTTCTCTGCTCTTTTCTACTCTTCCCTAGGAAATCATACTGATACTGAAAATGTGAAGCATTAGTTTTCCTGCATGCTGCAGTTAAACACACAGAAGAGAGAACAGCTCTTATATCACCATCAGAACAGCTGGAATTTTTTGCCATGGCACAGCTCTCTGGACATTTGAACTAAGAATGTTTTATTGGGGTTGCTAGATTAACTGTGTTAACTGCCCCATCTTGAATATTTAGAAATGAGTTGTTGCTGTTTCCTTTTGGTGTTTTGAGGAATAGACTGGTACAGACATGTTTTGAGGAGGTAAAGGCAGCATGAAAGATGAGGGGAAAAAATCAGACAATGCGGACGCTTTAAGACCAATGTGTAACTGCCAGTGCAGCTCCATAAGGAGCAAATGTTGGATCTAATTCAATGTGGGTGTGTTTGGTCTGAGCTGATTTTTGTGTACCGTGCTCAGTCTGTGAGAGTGTCAGTGGAAGATAACCTCCTACTGTGGACTTGGTCCATGTTGTGTTAGTAAGCATGCACTAAGGAAGGAGCTAAGAAATTGATGTCTTGGGAGATGTTGACTTTCTAGACTAGGAAGAATAAAGTTTGAAACTCAAAGAAATACAGCCTGATGTGATTGATATAATTAGGTAAGCGTGGCAAGATTTTGTCCCTCTATGTAGAAGAGCAAAAAGGAAAAGCATCGGGATTATTGTTAATAACATTAATATATTATAACTCAAAATACTTCATCCTTTTGCTTTGTTTTGTTATTGACATGTAAATTATGCAGACATCCATGTAGTTAGCTTTCACATTACTGGAAGTTATTCTTTTATCCCATGAGTTTGTTACTTTTCCAAGAGTTTGTTTTCTCTATGGAAGGAATTCTTAATTGAATTGCTAATATACCGGTACTGTTCAATAAATCAAGACACATGTTGTCTTGCATTGACTTGTAAGAAAATAAAGTGCCAAAGAACCAGAATGCTGTGTTCTAAAAGAATGCGTAGGGTGCTTTCCATCTGGCTTTTGGAGCAGCTTTACTATTCTTTAGGTCTTCTGTATTTGTACTTAGTTGTATTGTTGTTAGAAGTAGACAAGGACAAGTAGACCTCTGGCTAGCTATAGTAATGAGAAGACGTGGATAACTTCTTATTTGCTCTCAGATCAGGGAGGGACAGATGTTAAATGCATATTTTGGAAGTAACTTTTGTTTTTGCCTAGGATTGGGGCATCTAATGTAGTTTTTCTTTCTGAAAATGGTTGATTACTACATCTTTTATTGCGTTTGCTCTTGGAGGTATTGCATTTGCATCTAGAACGCTTTTAAAAATTACTGTGACGCCATGAAGCACTAAGTTGTTTGAAAGGTGTTTCCTGTTTTAGGTCACATGAATTCTGGACATTAAAGCAGTTTAATCTCAATGATTACTGTGGAGGTTTTGAGCTTTTTAATGTACACTTAATGTGTTAAAGAAAAAAAGGCACAACTGACCAAGAACAGCAAAAACCTACACAAAAATAGCAGTTAGGTGTCATGGGGGGAGGCTGGGCTGAGTACGTGGATCGGAAGTGACAGGGGAGGCAGCGATTCCTCCTGAAGTTAGCAGGGAGAAAACGAGCATAGTGATGGACTGTGTGCTCTCTTGTGTAAAGCATTCCAAACGTATATGGTTGCAATGTTCCCTTCGCTGCTTGAAATGGAAGTGCTTGAAAGAACATTTAGTATTTCTTAACTGTGCAGACTTATATTTTTGTTTTTCACTTTAGCATTTGTCTTCAATGAGATGGTTTGGGAAGGTTTATAGAGCCATGCATCTCATGCAAGTGAAGGGTTTGAGGAGTGGCAGTAGTCGTGACTTGTCATCCACTGTCAAAGAAACACCAGGGAAGGGAACATTGAATAGAGTGTTTCTCTTGAAAGAAGGTGCTGCTTCTTTGTGTACTATCAATTCATCTGTAGTGGACAACTTGTGATTATGCCTGACTGCACATTTATGAAAAAATCAACTCCTAGGAGTAGTTCAATATCTTGCTTTGCATAAGGCTTTCTGTTTATCACTGTCAGCCTGACTCTTGCTCATAGTGTTTCTTTTATTTTTTCGAGGTTTTGTTGGCTTTTAAGTGGTGCTGCCAAAGATTTATGTTTATATTAGTTTGTTCCTTGAACTCTTTGTTGTTGTTTTACCTGATTTATTTGGTTTTTCAGAAACGTCAGAAGTTGAACTTTTAGCACAAACATCTTAAGGGCTGTGTTTATATGCAGTTTTCTTCTGGTTAGAAATGCTGTGTTCCTTTGAATTACACTAAACTCTGGCTTTGTGGTTTTAAAAGAAAAAAAAACAACAAACCAGAAGTTTGACCTGTCCTTAAGTTAAAATATCCAAAATGTTCATCTGGGCTACCACTTTGCGTGAGGTGTTCAGCATGGATATTATGTTACCCCATTGCTGCAGTATAGCTAGCAAGTGGAACTTTGTTTCTTTACTCCAGGATGTTTTTTTGAGGCTGGGAATCTCTGTTCCCGTTCTGAGATGTGAAAAATCTGACACAAAACTTACCTGCAAACTATTAGAAAGTTAATGAGAACTTCTGGGGGATTTGAATGAACTTACAAGAGTGTATCTGCTACCAGCAAAAAAAAACAAATTGGTTTTTTGTTTTAGTTGTTTAGCATTGGTTATCATGATTCACCAGTGGTTTATTTCTGAAAGTTTTGTTTAAACAGTTAACTGGAAGATCACTCCTAGTGCAGACATTGATGCAATTAATTTTGAATTTCTACGGAAAGAAATACTCTTGTTCTGTAGGACAGTGTCATGACAGCTACATTTTCCCAGGTGAGAACCAAAAATGACTGCCTCTATTCAGGAACAGAAGGAGCACTGATCTAAATAAGAGTTGTTGCTTCCTGGCTGATGATTGAGAACAAGGCTTGCTGGGATGGAAGAATGTGAGTTTCACTCAGCTAACCTTTTGAAGATTTCATTAAAACCCGATTTAAAAGGGGGGGAGGAAACATGACTGCGAGCTTGCATACTTGTGACTACTTTTAGATGGTTTATGAACAATAATAAGATAGGATTTCAGGCAGCTCATCAAAATCATTAATGTGCTTTTCAAGAAGTGCTTCAATTCTGCCCTAACGTGTAAATCCGGATTTAGAAACAACAGACAGAATAAGGGAAGAATGTTTCTTGAACAAAGCAAGAAAGCGTTCCTTTTCCAGGACTGGTAGGAGCTACATTGCATTTATCATTGAACAGGATACCTTGCTTTCTATGCTTTTTCCTTTTAACTTGTAGAAATAAATCACCAAAATAATTCTTGGGGGTCTGATTCTTCTTGTCACGTCTTTCGTGTAGAGTGAACCTTTGTTTTTTCTCTCGGTACTTGGGATGATCAACATTTCAAATGTTTTTTTTGCCTGTGTAATGTTAAACTTTAAAAGTATCAGTGCAGCAGTAGTGTTAATGTACTGCACAAAATGTGTTTATGAATTCTGGCCTAATACTATGCAACAGCATTTTCAACTAGTTTAAATAATCTGTCTTTGTAAATGCTGTTTGACATGCATACGTACAAACAATCAAGGTTTTTTTGAAATACTTCGCAAGGCATTTTTTTGTTGTTTAAAACAACAAAGTTGTTTTATAATTTAAAATCTACTAATTCTAGGGCATGATAATAGTAATAAGCATTTTCAGTTGTCTTTAGTCAGAAAAATAATTTTGGTGTAAACATACAGTAACTAAAAAACATCTTACGTGTGAAGATCCCTTTTTACTATGCTCTTGCTTTCATATTTTATCTTCCCCTGTAGTGGCTCCACATCCCCTGTATTATGCTGCTGTAGTAGTAGTGCTGTCTAATAACTAATGAAGGGTTGAACCTGAACTAGTTTTCTATGTTGGGTTGTTTTTTTGGGGGTGGAGGATGGGTTGGCTTTTGTTGCTTAGGGTTTTTGTTTTGTTTTGTATTCCATGTTTAACTTTAACTTGGTAAGTAACTTTTTTCACTGTTTTGAAAGGTTAGCTAGTATCATGCTTTTTGCTTAATGCAATTAATCTCATAGCTAAGGTGAATGAGATGGTTTAAAAGCAAGGCCTTGTTAAATTACAGTAATTTCCACGGACTATTCAACTGCATAAATTCTGGAAAAGAGCTGACTGGATAGCAGCTGTCAAGAAACAAATATGGAAGTTAAAATAGAGAGATGAATATAAACCATTATATCAGTTTGACTTAAAAAAAAAAAAAAAAAGAAAAGAAAAAAAAAAAGAATAGAAACCCAAAATCAAAACTGAAAAACAGAACTAAGTAATGACTCTTTCTGCTAGTAGTCATCTTCCTTCTCCAGAAACCAATATCAACAACAGATAAAACCTTGATTATAGAGGTATAATTTTGATTTATAGCTAAGAATACTGCTAGGCACACTTGTGTTAAGGTTTTGGTTATCCTCAGCTTCATTAAAGCTGCTGTTATGGTTTCTGAGTCAATAAGACCATTGTAGTTGGACAAGGAATGGATATGAATGGGGAGAAATGTAGAAAAGCTTAAAAATAGTCAGGGTGTTAAAAAAAAAAAAAAGTGATCTTTTAAGGATGATTGACATAACTGTCACTGGTTTGGCCTTACACGTGGCTGACCTGAGCCTTCAAGTCTGTGCTTTTTCCTTTTAACTTTAGAGATAAATCACCAAAATAATTCATGGAGTTCTGATTCTTCTTGTCACATTTAGGTTTAATAGCTTTACTTGCTGAAAAGACATTGTACCCTTAAGCTGAACAAGGGAAGTTTTTAGATTTTCCTAATCTAAATAGAGTTGTTGGAGTTGCACAGTGTTGAAATAAGCATCTTGGGAACGTTTGATGTATTGATGTCATGCCTTTAAGTCGGGGGATGAAATAGATGCTTTCTTGATGTCTTTTCCAACTGATTTTTTTTTTCTAAGAAAGTTCTGATATTTATTACTGATCCTGTGATTTAGGTTTTTGAGTTCTGCTTATCTGTGTGCTTCTGTAGAGCATTGGAATGTCTGATCTGAAGAAAAAGACATACTTAATACAACTTAATATTGTAAAATATGAGGAACGTGCTTGTGTTGTCATAAGGCAAATTATTACCTGCAATGCATATAAATAGTGATGTTATTGAGGAATTGGTGGAAAGTAGGTGGATCAGAACATTCTGATTTCATTCATACTTTTTCTATTAAAGGCCTCTTGGAGTTGACTAATACAGGATCACAGAATGGTAGGGGCTGGAAGGGATCTCTGGAGATGGTTTAGTCCAGCCTCCTGCTAAAGCAGTTCCCTACAGCAGGTCTCACAGGTCGGTTTCCAGGCAGGTTTTGAATATCTCCAGAGAAGGACTCCACCACCTCTCTGGACAACCTGTTCCAGTGCTCTGTCATTGCTGAAATTAAAGAAATAGTTCCCTCTGTTCATATGGAAATTGGTGCGCTCCAGTTTGTACCTTTGGCCTTTGTCCTGTTGCTGAGCACTGCTTGGTTTTTCAGCCTTTATACTGTCCTTTAAACAATAGATTGTGCATCTTTGTGAAAAAGATTCAGAGAATTTCTAGGGGAATGTTTGAAATAAGGTTTTGCTGCTGAGTTTTTCTTTTTATTCTTTATTTTTTTAAGTGAGTGTAAAGACTTGTGTTTATGGTGCATTTATCTTTGACTGGAGAGCAACAACTGTGTACACTGAGCTAGAAACTGAAATGAATCTGTTCTGAGTTGTTCCAACCCTTCTTACCTAGTTTAAATGCATTAGATTCTTTGCAGTTTCTTGTATGAATTGTTTGGATAAGGCTGTAAATTGAAACTCCATCAATGCTTTTGTCAGAGCCCAAGATACATTTTGTAAGAATAAGGAGCTGCTTTGTTGCAGTGTTTTCCCTGTTTTCCCTCTTGTGTGTTTGTGCTGTGCTCTGGCATTATTGTAAACAAAGCATTTCAGTGTCCCTTTATATTTAACATATAGAAAGTGCTTCAGCCATAGAGTTCTAGAAGAATACTTTAGCTTAGCCATTGGAAAAATAATAAATCAGAGTTCAGCTACTTCATTGGGATGCACTGGCGTATCTTTTGACTGTGGAAAGTTGCCAAAAGGGCAACTCTAATATTCTGTGCTGTGCATAAAGTTTCTTCTCCTTTTCATTCCAAATTGAAGTAGGATGATGAGGTCTCTACTGGCATGTGACTCAACTTTCTGCTGCTTACCAAAAATCTAGCAATGGTAAGGAACGTTGTGTTGTTTATGGTGAAAATGAGGAATCCAGGAATCAAAAGCAGAGTATGAATGTATTTTCCAAGCTAGTAAAACTGTTACAATAATAGTAATAACAACAAAATCTTATTAATAACACTTCCTAACTGAGCTGGAATTCTTACAAGTAAATACCCCAGGCGTAGGGGTGTGGAACAGCTCAGGAGGAAGAGACATTGGCTGCCTTTGTGAGACATTTGACTTCAGATTTTAGTTGAGTAAAAAACAGTTTGAGTCTGTGTGGACATTTGTTTGCCAGGTTCGCTGCAAGTTCATCTGCATTTGACATGCTTCACTTCTGTTCCTTTATGTGAAAAGAATTTGACATACATAATTCTTGAAGAATTACTGAGCTGCCTCAGTCTAAAAACATGAATAATTGTTTAAGCTGTCCAAAAAAATCTTGTCTGTATCCTATTAGCAAGATTATAAATTAAGGAGGAACCAAAATATCAAATATACAGCATATATTTAACCTGTGAGTTGGCATCAGATTTAGAACAATGAAATGGCTTTCTTGAGAAGCTAGAGGATATACAGAAATTTCAAGAGGATGATTGAAGGTCTTATTAACTCAGTCTAATTAACCTCCTTTCTGTACAAGGTGAGGTGTTGCGTGCTCTGAGAAATGATGAAAAGCATAAAGGAAGTACCAAATCGAATCAATTTTCTTTTAATGATAAATAACCCTTCTAGTCTGGTTAGGCAAAAGTAAACACATGTGGACTGTGGTGCTGATTATACTGTGTGCCAGGATTCAGCTCAGAGTGAATTCTTCAGCAGAGTTAGAAACCTTTGAAAATTGCTTTATAATGGAAACGGTGACAGACCATTAACTTTGGTAGTATAAATGCATTACTTTAACATATGTTACAGTTGTCCTAAGTTGTCGAACACATGAAAAAACAGCATGTGCAGGAAATTCAGGGAGGAGGCTTCTTTGTAGTTTTAACTAATTAATGACATCACTCAGTGCACATTAATGTTTGTCAGGCACACGGCCCTCAACATGCCAGGCAGGTGTCATTCGGGGGCTAAGTAAGATTTGACTGTGGTAACGCTGACATCCCTCTCTGAGTGCTGTACTGGAAGAGGACCAAGAAGGACACGATGTATTTAATCACCAGTGCAGTTGTAGTGCTACTGAAGCAGATCGTTTTCTTGCTTCCAAATCATAAGAACTTCTAAATCAGAAAGATATGCTAGGTATGCTGGAAAGTCTTGTTACCAATAAAAACGCAAAATCATACTTAAGCCACAAGTACAAACTACATTTAAAATGAAACATCTAATACGTGTCTTATAAAAGCTTTTTCTCCAAATTCCTTATTGTCCCAGTCCTAAAACACAACCGAAGAAAAATTATTTCCAGGAATTACTGTTCTTCTGTTTTGTTTTTTTTTTTTTTTTTTTCATTTGTAGGTATTAAGAATATACACCTATGCCAGAATTATTACTTCATTTTTACTGTAGTGCAGCTGTATGAATCTGCCCATTGGTGGACATCAGCATTAGGAATACCAGTTCGCTATTTAAAACTTGAAGGAGTTTTCATACTATAGAACAAACGGAGTGTTTTGTGTTGCCCTTTAGCACTTGTTTGAAGTATTAGCTTTTAGCATTTCTGGTTTGCTTTTTCATCTTTCTTTAAAATGCGAATGGGGAAGCTGGGAAGTGCCTGACTGCTGGAAAATGTAAGGTTTTGTTACAAAACCTTTGGTATTTATTAGGTAGGCCTATCCAAGTTTCTTGGCAGAAAATTGCTTTCATTAGGAAGTCTGAGGATGCTGAGAAGTGGATTTTTGTATAATGCTTTTAAACTCTCTCCCAGTGCTGTGGGTTTTAGCATGTATTTTATTCCAGAATCTTCAGACTGAGATTCTCTTTTATGTTCTGCCTATTAGAATCAAGTGTGATACACCTATCAGTCTTTGAGATTTTGGGTTGAAACTCTATCTTCATTCTCTAGCTGTAGCTTTGTTTTGATAAAGTTATTTACTGGGGGAAGGGAAAGGGAAAGGATTTCAGTGGAGACAGAAGAGTAGAATGCACACTGTTCAGGACAGTGCCTTCCAGTTGTAAACTGCCAGATGGCAAAAATTAAAAGGAATAATAAGTAGTGTATATAATTCAAGTGAATAATTTTCAGTACTTCTAATGGAATAGGTGAAGCCATGCCTTCGTGAGAGTGTAATGAAAGTGATACATGAAAAGGGAAGCAGAGTGGCTGAATAAGAATCTTAGTTCTTTTGATTTTGCTGATTAGTTACAGTATATCATTCTACAGGAGGGGAAGAATGTTAGTTTTGTTAGTCAGTTCCTCCCTCTTTCTGTTGTGTGCATTTAATCTGAGGTGCAGTTGTTGATCTTGCTGAAGTTAAGCCC
This sequence comes from Perdix hodgsoniae, assembly GCA_035772895.1. NCBI lineage: Eukaryota > Metazoa > Chordata > Aves > Galliformes > Phasianidae > Perdix > Perdix hodgsoniae. The sequence goes on from JAPSGF010000007.1 coordinate 275,729, forward strand.
TGGCAGTGCTCTCTGTGTGCATGTATTGGTTCAAAGAGTTTCATTTGCGTAGGAAATTGGTATGGACAATAATCCAAGTGAGGGGTGATATGAATATTCCAAAATGTGGATTTTTATTTTTACCTTTACGTATGATTTTTCACCTGAAGTATAAATATACTATGAATTCTGGGATGACCTATTTCTGCAGTTTTTTCCTTTTCAAAACCTGTGTCATTCATTGTTACTGCTTTCAAGGCTGTGTTTTTAAGGGAGATTTTTCTGTTGTTGCTTCTTGGAAGTGGAAACCTTTTAAATAGCTGAGATTTTTTCGGACCAAGTTTTATCAAATAGTTGCATGCAATATATCTGAAGCCTCTGGGATTTTCCAGCTAGTTTGATGTTCCCCTGCCTATAATTTGCTCTGCCACTTGACCTTCCAAGCAGTGTTTCACCTTGTGATTTCCAAATCTACATAATTTTTATCACCCTTTAGTTAAATGGTTTCTTTTTGGGAGATGGAAGTACCTGCAAGTAAGGTTTAAGTTTATATTCTGCCTCTAAGATAATGCAATTCTATTTGACTTGATTTATCCATAAATATGAAGGTCTGTCTGAATACCAGCTTAAATTATGTGCAGGTAGAGACAGTAGATTACTAATACAAAACTGACTTTGTGGGGACACTGTAGATCTAAAATATGTACTGCAGTAGCTCTGAACTAGGTGCTGTTAAGCACAGAGCTGACTTTTATGAGGGAAATCTGGGAATTAGCTTAATATCTCCCATTAAAACCAGTTATTTGATGACTAATTCATAAGCATGTTGAATATCCCAACCTAACTGTAAGAGAAGGGTGTGAAAGCATTGGCTATCAGCATGAGGGCCTTCAGTCTGCTCTCCTTGCCAGGGTTAACTTAGGTTTTCAGCTCTCTATGCTTTATTTACCTTTACTGTCATCATTCTGATGAATTTTCCTAGAAATTCAGTATGTACTGCATTTCCTAGAAATCATCTGCTTCTGAGTTGTCCTCTGTGACCGTGAAGTAGAAACAAAGAAATCTGTACCACGACCACCTTATGTCATGACCCTTTTCTGATAAGAGCATTTCAAATGAAATTACCTTGAGAAATAACCGGTATTCCAGGCGTGTATTTGAAAAGAATTGTCAGGAACATAGAAATAAAGAAATAAATACTATTAATGTAAATCAACAAGTTAAGAAAGTTAGGAAGGTGAGGAAGCTTTACATGAGGAGAAATAGCACATGCAGGTTTGCTCAGTTCTAAGGGGCTAGTGAGAGGGAAGAGGAAATCCTATGTAGGAGGGAAAGAAATTTACAGTGTAACAGGGCACCATTAAATGTTTATTTTACTTGTCAGACATGAATATGTTTCTCAGCTAATACCGCCTAAAATTGACATATCTACACTGCTTGATATTTTTGTTGTAAAACTTTGTCCTTAATTAAATATTGCACTTTTCAGAAGGGGTGGTGGTTAGTCAGCACTGTCAGCACTGTCACTATCTTAGTATTGGTTTATCTGCAGTTACCTCTGTGTAGAAGAAACTAACAAAAAAAAAAAAAGAAGAAACACATCAAGGAACAAGAAAAGCAGTCAAGGTTCTCATCCACTGTTGTAGCCTCTGACTAACTTGTATGCCTTTAAAAAAGCATATAAAGGCATCTGAAAGTGAACCTTGAAAGAGTAACAGTGAGCTAAAGTTGTTTTGCATATCCAATAGAACTGTCTTAAAAAAACAAAACAAAACGCAATAAAACACCCTGGTTTTTTTATTTTGTTAAGAGTAAATGGCAGCCCTTTTTTTTCCACATGCCTGTATGTTATATTTGTGCATTTGTGTGTGCTTTTCATTGTTGGTGTGTTGTTAAGTAAATATTATATGAGGATTTAGATTGATATTTAATAGCTGAGATGGTTGATGGAAACATATGTCATTGCCCATTCCGATGTCATCAGTATGAACCATCTGAACTCTACCTTTCTTTTTCTTTGCTGCCCCTGGGGTTTAATGGCTTTGCAGAGAAGCTCCTGCCTGGCATATTGAGCTGCTCCAGAAGGTCTAATCCATAAGCAGTGAGTACTGAGCTGCAGCACACTAATGCTGTAGGTGTTGACTCACCGTGCTGTTCTTAATCGCAGTTCTTTTGAAGGTAGAAAATCTGTGCAGACTATCAACATAGATATTGAATCTTTGGGTATATACCAGTATGATATGTATTTGTATGGCTACAAATGCTGTTCTGGTTTTCCTGGGAATTAACTTTTCTCCTGTGCACATGCTAGCTTTCATGTGTTTAAAACTAGCTTTCATGTGTCTGTGTCTCTTGCTGTAGCTGGCAAATGCTTCTGTCTCATATCTGTAGTGAACTGTATTCTCCTAGAACTCTTGAGCCTGATGTAAACCAGCTTTCAAATGTGCATGAATTGAAAAGCATCTGTAATGTTTTCATGTGACTAATGCGAAGATCTGGTTGATTAAGTCTGGATTTACTTCTGAACTGGGAAGTCATTCAAAATATTCATTTGCAAGCTCAGGGGGAAAAAGTACATAATTCTGATAGGATAATCTTTTGTGATTTATTTGCCTTGGAGAAAAAAAAAAATCAGGATTATTGGTTTGAGTCTTGGTTCTTAGTTTTATATTCTTCAGTGCAGATCTCTTCTCAAAATTCTGTCCGTGTTTGGTTGGAATTAGAAAAGTGTTTAGGTAGCCTCAGTTGTTTTTAAATATACATATTTCTATAGATAAATATGCAGTTAATTTGCCTAAATGAGATCTTCTTGGTAAGAGGCTGCCCTGAGGAGGGTAAAAAGGCCTTCTGAGCATGGATGGCTTTGGTAGAACCTTACCTGCCAATATGCACTTTCAGGCCTGTTCATGATGATGCTAATGCTTACAGTGGCATTCAGGGAATGTTGAATGAATCAAATATTGGGCAGCGTGCACAGAAAATGGGTTGTACTTACCTAAAGATGTTTCAGTGCTTAGACTGAGTGTATTCTCCAGGTCGCTTTGTAAGGGAGATGTATTAGAATATTTTGTAAGCTGTGGGAAACCTTGTGTGATTTCGTTGTGGTCCTGGAGAGGGCTGTAGCCTTAATTTTGTTTGTTTGTGAGCCTGCTGACTTTCTCAGGGATTGAACATTTGTGGCATAATTGTGTGAATGCTTTGAAGGCATCTGGGAGACTTAAGATGTTGCTGTTTTTCTTTCAGCTGAAGGTTACTGCCCTGAAAGTTGAGTCACACTAACAGATCATATGAACTGTCCTAGTCCATGTCAGTGCAAAGTTAGCCTGGTTATTTTAAATTACTGCTGGATGCGGCTGAGGGTAGTAATGAACAGCTTGAGGTAATAACTCCTTCAGCCATTCCAGCTAGCATTCCAAGAGCACATCTGTCTATGTCCTTATAAGTGCAATATTTTAATCTCTCTACTGCAGTACTGTATCCAAGATTTGTCAGGACTGCAAAGCTGTTGCCAAGGAGAGCTTTAATATTAAAGCAGAATGTATCTGTTCTTCTTGTCTGTCATTATTGTTGTATAGCAATAGATAGGTCTGATAAGTGTGCAGTGCCTACCTTAAAAGGTAAACTTATTCTTAAATATGAGGTAAATAAATGTGAAAATTGTGTTTTAAATTGGAAAGAGGTTGTCAGATGTAATCTTCTCATCCCTGTTCCTAGTTTGGCTATTTCTAGTTTATTTTTGATTACTAGCTGTGTAAGTTCTTACCCTGTCTGAAATTCTCTGTATTGATTCAAATGATAATGAATATTTTAGCTCAATTTTTTTTTTTTCTTTTTCCTCAGGTCCAGCAAGACTATGAATCTCTGTTCCAAATGCTTTGCTGGTATGTGCAATAAAAGGCTTTATGTTTTTTTGTTGGGTTATTGAAACCACATTGTTGGCATCTCCTGCAGGGTCTTTGCATGGGTTTTTCTTCCTCTGCTGTAGCTGTATATGCGTAGTTGGATTCACTCTGGTTCCTCATTTATTTGCCAATCAAGAACCTCTTGTGTAGATGCACCAATCAGACCTTGCTCTTGAAGGTTATGGAAGTCAGGAGTAGCCTTGAACTACAGTTCTGCTGTTAGCACAGCACCTATGTGGATAATACCACTCTCAAAAATGCATATCCAAATTGCAATTCAGAATTTTGTAGAACTTATTTTGTAATATCCTCTGAAATATAGATATGAAATTTAGTTTTCATTTGATATAGTTGAAAACTAAAAAGTTGCTATAGAAAAGCTCATTTCACTTTTTTTTTAATTTGTAGCCTTTGAAAATTAAATCATCCATAGCTCATTAGTAGGCTACTTACCATTGCTACATATCATTTTCTTTTATTGCTACCGTCTAAAGTGTTAGGAATTGCTATTGACCTTTTTCTGTTAGCATCTGCTGTCTTTGTCTTCTTGAATTTTTTGTGCTATTGTTTAGTATTGCAAGCTTGCTTTAAATTGTAATTAAAGTGGTATCATTGTTCGTGATTTTAATTTCTCTTGGGGAAACAGACACAATATTAAAAAGATGAAAAAACAATTTTTAAACTGTCATTGGCTCATCTATGAAATATTTGCTTTTAGAACTTAAGTTGGTCTTAATATTGAACTTACACATTTTTTGAGTTTTTTTTAAGTCATTGGTTCCAATGCAGAAGTGATGAAATCTTTGAAGTTTAAGGAGCACTGCCCATGCCCTTCTCCTTCCTACTCTCATCCCTCTGCCAAAATAAAAACTGCTTTTACAGAAGTTTGTACAAAACTGTATCTTGATTTGTGCATTTCAAATCTTGGATTCAGCATCACTTCCTCAGACAAAAACATGGAATTATGAAGATTGTTGAAGATTCCTCTGGCTGTTTCTAAGCTAAGGCCATGGATCATTGGAAGGCAACTGTGAAAAAAGTGCAAGCCTTTTCATATACTCTTTCCCTACACACCATAGAGAGATGTAAACTAGTAGGTCTTTGATTTGACTCAGTACTGTTGTGTTCTTACCAGCATTGGAAAATAACTTGTTTACATAACTCAAAAATGCAGTTTTGCTGATTCTGAGATAGCAGGATGGCCAGTACTTAATATTTTGGGTTTATCAGTGTACCCAAAACTTTAGAATCATTAGGCCAATCATTAAACAGAAAATTTTTGTTTTATTGCTCTTTGTTTTTTGAGAATAAATTTGTTCCCTTTTTTTGGCTTCTATTCTGTAATTCTCCTGAAAAGCTGTTCCCTCTAATCAAATTCATTTTCTGCTGTAAAAATATGAGGTGATATCTAAACATGTGGGATTTAGGAAAAAAAAATTCTTAAGTTCTTCAAGATTTTATTTGCATTTATTTTAGCTTGTTTATACTGAAAATATTTTTAGCATATTTTTACTGAGTTTCCAACGATGTTATTGAAATAATGACACATACTGTTGTTTCTGTAAACTGAACCACCACAGATAGGAAGAATTAAGACAAGAAAGCTGTTGAAATATGTTTTGAACCATTCCAGGCACTCCAAAAATATGATGTGGAAAAGAAATCTTTTTTTTTTTTTTTTTTCCTTTTAATATAATAGCTAACTCATTCAAATATATTGTGGTATATTTTTGTGCACGGTAAAATTGGGAATTATTATTTCTCCTGACCGTTGTTTCCTTTCTCTTTTGTTTTAGAAAAAAGAAATCCACACAACGAAAAAGGTTAGTAGCTTCTCTAAATGACTTTTCTTTCCTATTGCAGGGAAGGGATCTAATCTGGTTTGTTGTAATTAATTTAGGACATATGCAGCAGTACAGCCCTTTGCATTTGCATAAGCTTTATGTTCTTATATAACTTATGGGAAAAGGTCAACAGATCATCATGGAATGAAAACATTGTTGGGTTTATATTGCAATGTAAGTTATTACATGGAACCTTCCTGTCTTTACTTTTTTGTCAGACTTTCTGAAGCAGAGCAAAGGGCAGTCATGGGCTGTCAGTGTACCTCCTTGTTTGACCAAGTACTAGTAGTTCTCCATTCTAATCAAGATGAATTCACTAGAAGTAGCACGGGGACTGAAACTCTTTGTTTCAAGTATTTGTAGATCTTAAATGAAACAGGAGAATACTTTTTAAGATGTTATTACGGAGATGAAGTTGTTAAACTCTCAGTGACAAGGGTGAGTTGGTTATTTCAGATGCATAGAACCCTTTGTCCAGAATACACCAATTTATTGTTTTAGATCTTAAAGGGGCATTTTGCTCTTTTGTATGAGGACAAATCTGCTATTCCTCATGCTAAATTGGCTGGTGCATAAAGATAGTCAAATACTGAGAGGAGCTTGAACTTAACTGTCCTCTTTAACCCGTTTTCTTTCCTTCAATCCATTTGTCTGTTCCAAGAAGGAATAGCTGATTTGTTTAGTTTTTAAGCCCAATGGAAGTAGCAGACTCTGAATTGTTCAAGAGCTTTCCTTATATTGTTTCAAGTTAATTGTACTTCTGCAAAGTACAACATTCTGCCTCGAGTTCTGTGCTGAACACATGCTATCAGTGTTTCAGAATCTCCAGGTACAGTGCAAGTGTAATCTTGCATACTAAATTGTTTCAAATTTGTTCTTCAGATGGTTGAGACGTAGTTGTCGCAGACTTCCCGCACATTCCAAATACAAACACAGTAAAGTGTAGGTTTTTCCTTAACCAGGGTATAAGCTGGTTAGTGGAAAAAATGCAAATTACAGCCAGAGCATCTGCTTTAGTGACACACGTTTTTGGCCTAATAGCGCTACCTCCATATTTTCGATACAGACTGCTGAATCTGAACAATTGAAATGCAGAACAGCAACGAGTGAAATTTTTTAGAAGTGTTCTTTATTAATCTAGTTTTATTCCTGTTATGCTTAGGGAAGTTATAGTATCAACATCAGACAGGGACTTAGAGTGCTTGTGAAAAGCCACTTCTATGAAGCCTACCTGCTTTCAGGTAGGAATTCTACAAACGTTCACAAAGACAACACCTGGTGCTGCAAGAACTCAATTTTAATTGGAGCCTGTGGGAACGGTCACAGAATAAACTATTACAGAGAAAGAATAAATATTTAAATACAGAAAACTATAAAACTAGACTTTCTACTTCAGTAGCTTGAAAAGAAACAACAAACCTGTGCTCTGACTTTAATCCGTTTGATCCATTGGGAGTCTGGAAAATTTAGCTTTTGTGATGGTGCAGTCAGCATTGGCCAGAGGGATGCAAGAAGTGGATTTCAGCTTGTTCAGTAATGTGTGAAGCTGAAGGTAGGTGCAGCACTGGATGGCTTGATGGGGAGACATGCTTGTAAAACTGGGAGATCATGAAATGGTGATTAGGATATTCATGGATTTGTGAATCAATTTCAGAGCATTTCTATTTTTATGTGATTGAGACTTTCTAGAAGTGTATGTTCATGTCTGACTTAATCCAGCTGTGAGTTGTTTATGTTCTGTGAAGGACTTGGTCAGTAAAATTAAAGAATTTTAATCTTCCTTCATCAAGGAAGGAATTGGTATTGCTGGTAATCAGCCATATGCTTCTCTCCATGTCAGGTTATCAAGTTTTGTAACTTGAATGGTATTTTTTTTTTCTTGTGTTTGGAGATCTAATGGGAAGAGTAAAAATTGATGTTCGTATCTCCTATGTATCATCTGATTCTAGAAGTAGCAGATTTGCTAATCTCCCTGTATCCTGAGCTCACTCAGAATGAGGAGTTACTGTATGTTTTTATTTAACCCTTCTGTTTTGTTCAGCAGCTATTTATTTTGTCACGCTCAAGTCATACACAACTTTCAGAGCTTACAAAATCTTGTTTCTTTTCTGTGACTCAGTCACAGTTTCCTCTTTTCACTGTCTTTTAAAATCCTGGGAACGATTTAGAATGCTGTATTATGTGGTGGTAACAACACCTACTCTAAGGATGATTTGGCAAAACAAAAAAAAGTCCTAAACATTCCTGCCTAAATGCATTTTACTTTTAATGAGCTGCTAACTTGTTCATCAGTCAAGCTTTCGGGGTACTGAAAACCTTTTCATAGCTTGCATGTTGTATGTTGCTAGTTCATGTTCATCCTGCTGCATGATAAATCATACTCATTCAGCCCTTCTCTTTGTTAATTTTTTGTTCCTAAATAAATAATTAATCTGTCCTGCTTACGTTTTCCATATCCTTGTGCTATCATGTAGTACTTTATTGTTGGAAAAAGAGCAAGCATTTTCAAAAACTTAAAACAAACAAGAAAGCACCAAACAGTAGTTCTCTTTACCTGTACACAAAATGCATCCTTTTCCAGAAAGGCATCAGAATGTTTTTTACGTTTGCTGGTTCCTAATGGAAGCTGGTGCCTCAGTTTGTCGCTTCATTAGGCTAGAATTTGTTGCTGTAGTCATTTCTGGCTTTGTATTTTGAAGTACAGAGACTGCTTGTTACAGACAGTGGCGCTCACTGACTGGCACTTGAGACTGGGAAAGATGCATCTCTGAATTTTTTTTGTATGCTCAGACTTGAAGCTGAACAATTCTTTGGAAAATTGTATTGCTGTTTGAAGTGGCAATAAAGGCACTGCTAATTTCTAGAGCACCTGCTGGTAAAGAACTGTAGCATTCCAGATACAAACATAGATGATGTTTGGCATGCACTTAATTTCCCTAACTCTGTGCCCAAGGAATTCTTAAGAGGAGGAAGACTGGTAGGCAAAAATGTCTTAACATAATTAGTAAACTTGACGAAGTCAGATGTATGCTTTTGAACTTTTGAAAAAAGAAAAAACAAACATGAAATGGAATTAAGCAAACAATCGGATGGATGACTTCAGTTTTCAGTTGGGCTTCACATATTTATAAGCTTGATTTACACTGCTGACCCCAAAGATTATTTCTATTGCATTATTCTGCAGTTTTAAAAAGTGTGAAGATCTGAGTAATAGCTGTGGTTGAGTTGTTAGAACAGGGCAATATTTTCACCAAGGAATGGGAAAGGATTTTGGCTTTTGTCTCTTCTCTGAACCAGTCTTGGATTAAAAAGTTTTGGTGGATAAATATGAATTAACAGGGGAAAATGAATTTGTTCAAGTATAGTTGTATTAGGTTTAGGAATAATTGTTTTAGTTCTGTCAGATACGGTCCCATAAACCAAATTATCCAGCATAATTATGCTGTGTGCTTCTAGTAAATAATATGTATAAATTTGAAATGTGGGAGAGATGAATTTCTGAAGCTGTCTAAACTTGCTGTGCTTTTAAGTGTAAATAGAGATGAAATTTTGAGTTACAGAATCAGTATATTTTCTGTGTATATGCCATATAAATATACTAATTAAGGGGGATTCGCCCGATGAGAGGCATATTTCATTTCCATCTGTATCGACATAGCATGGAAGTATCAGAGTGCACGGCTTCTATGTTGTCTTGTGTCAATATTTTGTCAATTTTGCTAGGCATTCTATGGAAGGACCTTAAAGGTGCCCCGTGGAAGATGCAGCCTCATCTGTCCAGCTCTTACCTATGTGAAGATGTTGTGTGCAATGTAGGTTGTCAGTAGGGCCGGTGCTTCAGCTGCTGGTTTGATTTCCTCAATTATTTTTTCCTTGGTTTTCCTCTTTCATCTTTCCCCATATAAAGAAGTGGGAAAGTTAAGGCTGATGGAGGACAGACCTGGGAAGCGTTTCTGATAATGGTTAGTGCATGAAAGGGATTTGCGTCTGATATTCAAATTGTTTCTCGAGATAGTTCAACTTTTTCTTCTTTCGGGCTACTACTAATGTCAAGTTAGTAGGGCGTTTTCCAGTGACATTTGAAAGTGTTCTCATCATGTAGCCTAGGAAAATTGAATGCATTTTAATGAAGAATTTCAGTGTTTTACAGATAGCGAATCGTGTCAGTAAACTATCCTATAGGAGATTAGGGGCTGTTCCATTGGATTGCATCTTGCTAAATTTATAGCCCAGTAATCTGGGGTTCATTTATTCTAAAAAATATGTATTATATATGGATTATACTCAAAAATACAACATCTCAGTGCTAACTACCAGAAAAGACTGCCAAATTTACCTAATTATTTTTTTTTCTCAAATTTAATTAGACATCATTGATATTTTCCTTATCTCAAAAGGTTGTCAGACCCATTGCACAGACTGACAAGAAGACAGAAGAGCTCAGTCCATTATTTTTCTTGAACTTCTGTTATTTTTAGTTTGCTTTGTAGTTCTGTTTTCTGTGTACTTTTCTCTTTATGGTAAAGCTGGTTTCTTTCTGTTTCTTTAATATCTTGTTCATCTTCTAACTCATAACCTTTCCAAATGACTTGTTGAAAAAACAAGTGTAATTTAGTCCCATGTATATAGGTTCTCTGATTGAATTAAAAAAAAAAAAATTTAGATATGACTTAAGTGCCATGATGTTCATACATTGTCGGCATGAAAACAGAGTTACCTATTCAGACTGTGCAACCCACAGGTTTCATTTATTAAACCTGTGTAATTCCATTCCCTCTCGTATATTATGCATGCATTTATAGGAGAATGTTTTTTTCTTTTTTTCCCTTTTTTTCCCCGCACATTTAGCAATTTATTTGAGTTATAGAAAAGTCTGTGTGCTGTTTTGTTCATTTGCTCGTTTGGAAACCTTCTGTAGTTTATAGAGACACTGGTGATTTGTTCCCTAGCCTCCCTGTGGAGTTTGTTCATATTACAATCTAATTCCATGTCTGTGTCGTGCACTCTTGAGCTGTTAATTTGTACATTTCGATGCAGTTTGTTTCATCGTGTTTTTGTAATCCAAACTGAATGTAACGAGCTGTGTGCTTTGGGGACCCAGCCTTGCCTTGCCAATTAGAACAAGTGGTTGCTGAGAGAGTGCACGTTTTAAATAAAACATGGCACTGCTGCATGAGACCAGCAGCCTTTGGGGAATAAGGGAAGCTGTTTAACTCTTTCTCTCTGAGAAGAGAGGTCAGTACCAGTAAGCACATTCTAGAAATGTTCAACACATTCATCTGAGAAGTATGATCCAGATTCATGTTTTGTCTTTCAAATAAAATATAATTTGTCACTGGAAACAGTGTTATGCAGTACTGCATACAGAGTATTTAGAAATGCACAAGGACAGCTGTTGAGTTTACTGCATGTTTTCTAATAGTGTAATCATTAATGCCGCAAGAAAATAATACAGTGCTCACAGCTAACCTTTCTATTTCCCTTTGTACTGATACTCAGCAGGCTGAGGTTTTGCAGGAAGCTGCCAGGTGGTAAAAGAGCTAGTTTTAAAATGGATTTTACAAGTGAAGGAGACTAGAAGTAGCATTTACTAAATATGCATACTAAGATTATGTGCTAGGTTAGTTGACCATAAGGGAGGGTTTGGTGTCCTACCATTCCAGGGGGAAGGGATGCTACTGTGACCATCAATGTTAACGTTTGTGACTTGTGGAAATTATCGAGTTTGATTGTTCTTTATACAAAACTTGGTGAGTTCAAGCTAAAAACATCAAAATATTGTGTAAGTTCATTTTATTTTTAAATATTCTTCTTTTGTGTGTTCCATCCCAATATTTTCATTGCTCTTTCTTCACTTGAACTGACACATCCTTCGTGCTTGTACACCTTGGAAGAAAGAAGTTGCTAGTCGGCAACAACCTTCAGCTAAGGACACTGAGAAAAAATTTAGGTGAACGGTCATGGTGGTTGACTCAGACATCATTTCAGCAGACATTGCATACACAAGCAAGGCAAGACCAAGTAAAACCTCCCTTGTGAAAACCTTCTGGCTCAGCAGCTAGATGTAAGGGGAAGTACAGCTACTTGTAAAGGTGATTTAAGCTGTTAGGTAAGCAGACATACAGGACAAATGTGATCTGGATAATAGAACAGTATGTAACTGATGACTTCTAAATTGTCTATCCAATTTATATGAAAGGAATGTGATCCAGCAGCTAGACAGCTAGCCAAGAGCATGAGATCTGATTTCCTTTTCACAGCCAATGAGCATTTCTTTGTGATAGTAGACAAGTCCTTTTTATTTTTTATTCCACTTCTGTGACTTTGTTCCTCATTAGTTACTGAGAGATGGTGATATTTCATTGCTTCACTGAAATGGTTGTGAAGTTTAAAAATAAATACATAAAATTAAAAAGTCTAGTGCTTGGTACAGTAGCAGTGTTAGTCTAAGGTTTGTCTAGAGCTTCATCTTGGGAAGTAACAAGTCATTTTGAGGAACAATATTTTTATTTTCCTCTTGCGAATTGGCTTGAAGTAAGCATACCATTAGTACATATTAAACTGAAAATTGGCTATCTTCAAAGTTAGTCAGGCCTCTCACACTGATTAAATTGCTCAGACTGAAATAGAAGCTCAATCCTTCATTCCTGCTCTGCCACTCTACATCTTAACTCTGAGCATAATGCAGGAGATCAGTGTAACAGAACTCTGTGTCAGAAGTTATGGAACAGAAAGGCAATTTGATTGCACAACGTCTGTAATTAGATTGATTTGGTCTATTTATGCTTTCACATCCACATACAGGCCCCAAAGATTCGTGTCCAAGTAGTCTGGTAGAGATAAGCTATGCACTACATGATGAGCAAGGTGTTTTGGCTGTTGAATACTCACTGTGATGACAGATTGACTTTCCTTTAATACCTTTAAGGAATGGATGCCGTGTGGGACCTTTAGCTTCATTATTTTGTCTTAACCTGTAAAAGGCTGTTGGGGCAAGTTGCCTGGATGCCCCATCTTTGGAGGTCATCCAGGCCAAACCGGGTGACATGGACAGCCTTATCTAGTGGGTGGCAGCCATGCCCACGGTGACATGATTAGAAAGGAGAGATCTTGAAGGTCCCTTCCAACCAACTCAAGTCATTCTGTGAGTCTGTGAAAATTCTGGAACTTCTGTTTTCCTGCCCTTCAGAGGCCACCATGTGGTTGCTGTTCTGATCTTCATCTTCTTGGTGCTTTTTATTCAGCATTTTTTCTTTTTATTTGTGAAATGTTGTAGCACTGTTAGACTTAATACATACTTTTTCTTTTGACTCTTGTAAAGCTGTTTCATCTGGAGCTTTAAATATTCTACTCATTCTTAATTCATGCCAGTCTTCATATATCTATTACAAATCTTATATTTTCTCAAAGAGTTAGTCATCAGAGGGAAAACTGCTCATGAAGTTATACATATATATAATACAGCAATAACCTTGCTTTAAAAAGAATAAATATTGCCTATGCATGAGTTTCTACTTAATAGTATATGTAAAGTAAAAAAGCATAATCACAGATTTATTTAGGTTAGAAAAGACACTTAAGACCATCAAGTCCAACCATGTTAAGTTTGTGAGCAGGCTTGTTCTATGTGAAAAATTTCAGAGTGCCTCATTATAAATCGTGTTTTTTCATTTTCAGGAAAAGAAAACATTTGTAGCTGCGTGCATGGTTAAATTTATACCCTTTAAGAAATTTGTGTATGAAAGACACTTAGAGTTGGTTGGTTTTCATCCTAATGTTTATGTTGATTCAGGCTCAGAGAGAAAAAAAAAAAAGAAAGAATTTTCTTCATGCCTGAAATCTGGCCTTACAATACCCGTGTATCCCACAGAGTACAGAACCAGGAAAATCATGAGTCAAGAGTGTTGATTCTGAGCTGCTCTGATGCCACCAGGTCACAATTTTGACCTAAGTGTGCTGTCTCTGTAGTGACCAGCAGAAGTCAGAAGATCAGCTGAAGCACACAGTGAGCAGTGCATAGTGCAGAATTTTTCTCTCTTCCTTGCATTAAAAATTCCATGGGACAAATTGTGAGGGAAAAGCAGTGGTTTGTGTAATTTTAACCACAGCACCACTCTAGCTTACGTGAATAAACCACCAAATGAAATTAACAAGTTTCTCGAAGTTAGCGTAAGAGGAGAAAACCTTGGAGATTTCTAATCTTTATCTATTTATGCATATTTCACATATGTTAGCAGCTCAGCAAAATTAGTAGCAAAGTCACTTGATCTCAGTTCCCAGATAGCATGAGATTTTCCTTTTGGGGTTGAGGTATTTATGCTTAGCTATGGGGACAGTGAATTACAAGCAGACAGTAAATCATAGAATCATAAAATTGCTCAGGTTGGAAAAGACCTTAAAGATCAAGTCCAACCACAACCTAACCATACTACCCTAACTCTAACAACTCTCTGCTAAATCATGTCCCTGAGCACCACATCCAAATGGTTTTTAAACACATCCAGGGATGGTGACTCAACCACCTTCGCGGGGAGCCTGTTCCAGTGCTTAACAAGTCTTTCTGTAAAGGTTGTCCTGATATGCAACCTATAGATGACTGAAAGTATAAGCATTAGAGAAGACCAAAAGTAAGCTTGTTTTAACAGTGTGTGTCTCAAGTACTTCTGGTTGGTGTTCACTTGCTTCCGGTTGAATTCTCTTCATCTCAGGTAAATGTTATTTTCAGTAAACTAAGTCATCAATAAAAGGTGTACTTTATTGGCTTTGTTCTTCTAAACAAAGCCTGGGTTTGTTTTGCCTTTCTTTTACTCCCATAACATTAAAAACGAAACAAACAAGCCCTCAAAGCTACAGAAATCCTCAACAAACTCCAGTCCTTTAGAAGGTGTCTTTGGTGGTAAGTGTGGGTGTCTCATGTATTTATAGGCTGAAATTGAAATATACTGGTGTTATCTCCCATTCTGTTTTAGCTATGTTTAATATAGTTTTATAGGCCTTAATAGATGAGCTATTGTTCACCTTTGTTTATGTGTCCTGCCCTTTAATATATGAGGAGATAGGAAGTTGATCTCAGTATAGGTGGATGCACTGTTTCACAATGACATTTTCCATGTCTCAGCAAATTCTGTGCATCACTTCAAGCCCTCGGTGGAACTTTCTGCTGAAAAGCTTTGAGCAGCAATTTACAGCTACATTACATACAACTGTGGGTTTTTTGTTTTGTTTTTTTTTTCTTTTTAATGGGACTTACTAGTATGTAGAGGAAATGGTGGTATGTGTAAATAGTCCCAGAAATGCAGAAGGCTTTAATGGGTGTTTACATCTATCCAGTTGACAAATATAGTGTTTAGAAATATTCAAACATGCATTGTTGCTCAGCGTTATTATTTGTAATTACTATTTTAAAATAACAGAACTGTTCTAACTGTAAATATTTAAGTTGATATAGCAGCTTTTTTGATAATCAGCATGTTAGGAAATCAGAACCTACTGCGTGATTGCTCATCATGGGTGACTGGATGGGGGTACCAGGATTAATAACCTGTTCTTTTAAATTGGGTTCTTGAATCCAAGAGCAACTGAAACAAAGGTCATCTCTAAATCCAAAACAAAAATGGCAAGCACTATTTTCCAAATCAATAAAGCTGGTAGCCGTGGATAACAACAGGTCTCTGGTACGTTTCAGTGTCATCTTTTTTTTTTTTTTTTTTTTCCAGAAAGTTTTTGTTGGGTCTCGGATGAGGCAAAAATACATAGGAATATTCATCAAATGGCTTTAGAAATGTAGAGTTCTCAGAAGCTTTTGTAACAGAACCTGTTGGTTGTTTTTTTTTGTTGTAACCCAAGACCTTTTTTGATGTAAAGGTCAGATTTCATGTATTTGTTCTCTTGAGCTCTTTCTGACAGAAGGAAAGCTATTTTGCCTGTGATTTATAAGATCTTTACTGTGAGTTAGTACTGCATAAATGGCTGATGTGAGCAGCTCTGTGTTATGCTGACCATACTCTAGAAAATGGGATTTTAAGGTATTTATTGGGGTCTTTTCTGTGGGCAGCATAGCAAAGTACAGTGTGTCTGTTTACAGGAGAACAGAAATAATTGGTTTGTTTTTAACTTGAAACCATTTTCTGTTCCGGAAGCGAGCTGCAATGACCAGATCTCCATAGAGGGCAGATGAACAGTCAGTTGTGATTCCCACCACACACAAACTTGAGCCTGAGAAATGAATCATACTTTAACCTACAGGGAGGGAAAACTTGAGGCTAGCTCCCTTTGGCTTCTGAAGATGTTATCAGTGGTACTTGAAGCTGTACCTCTTTCTTGAAAACTTCAGAAAAAGACTAAACCTCAAGCCTTATGTAATATTATGGCATCTTTTTCTGCAGTAATGCTTGCAGAGGTATTTAAAAGAGAGTCTGGCTATTTTAAAAAAGTTAAGCCAGTGGTCTTTCTGGTGTGAGGGCACTTTATGTAGAAGCCTCTGCTTAGCTCTTGTATGGAAATACTAAGCTATCTCGTCATAGTAACCTCTTCTGGAGGTATGAAAAAGTGTTTTATTAATTTTGGTTTGTTTCATTATTTTAATGGCAAACTTGAAATTCTGAAATAGAAAAAAAAACGAAAACAAAAATAGTCCTTGTGGATAGGTGATTTAGGAAGGGGTCAAGAAATCAGTTTTAATTTCCTCTTTCTGAATTTTCTATTGAGTTCCAATTTACATTCAAATGTATTCCTAAACTGCGGCTAGACAAATAACGTAGCAAACAAGGAATGTCCAAGAAAACAGGACAAATACTAAGGTGAATAACTCTGAATACATGTAAATATCCTTTACTTTCTTGGTTAACAGAAAGAAGTACTAACCTTCATATAAAACCAGTTTTTCTTGCAAGTAGGTGTTTAAATGCAAACAGTGACTAGAAATCAACCTTTAAACTCTGATCTCCGATTTTTAAAGCATTTTACTTTTAATCTGTCTTTTGTGAAACAGGATTAGAACAACACCTACTAAATTTAAAATCTCACAATTCTTGCTGGAGCTGCCAGATTAGAAGTGATTTTTTTTTTTAACCATTTTTCCTTTTTCTGTGGAATGTTAAGGAATTCAGGATCAGAATATGGAAGAAAAGCATGAACTATTTTGATGTTGTGGTATTGAACAGGTGAACCAATCCTCTTTTTTGTTCACTCTGCTTTCTGCAGTCTTAGGCCAAATGGCTGTGCAGTCTGGGTAAACATCAGACTTCAGGCGTTGAGGGCTTCAGTGTTTTCTATTTAATCTTCCTGTTTGTTTAGCTGAAAGGGGTTGAGGATTTTCAGCTTTTAAGCTTTGGATGACATCGCTTGAATGTGTAGCTTTGGGCAGTCTGGGGCACATTCTGTCATCTTCCCTATTCTCAGACATAGTGAGGTCTGGACAGGGGAAGAGGTTACAGAGGAATGACGTTTATTGGGTACGCTACACAGAATTAGAAAACTCTTCTTCCCTTTTATGTTGTGTAGTGCAAAAGGCTGGGCACCTCTAAGATGCTAACTTTGTGCATAACTGTATTAACAAAGTGAAAGTTGCCTGGCTGAGCTGCAGCTTCCAGTTATTGGGAGGTTGAGTGAAGCCAGCAACAAGGTACTGGTTTTTGTAACTGGTACAGGTTATTGGTTTTGTTTTTTTTGCTTTGTGCTGTTCTGGCTTTTCTAGTTACAATTTTATTTGCTAAAACCTCTGTATAGTACTGTTTAGTATCATTTATTAGATAGTTTAAGTTTTTTTTACACTGTTTCTGCCTTTTGCTTAAAACAAAGCAAATAGAAGACTTGCTATCTTTTCTCCCCGTTTAACCACTGATTAGAAAAACTGGGATGCTAAAAGCCAACTTCAGCATCTCTGTAACTGGATATGAGTTTGTACAGCAAGATCTGCTAAGACCTTCAGTTGTCCTGCCCTGTTGCCAAGAAAAAACACAGTGAAATGAGAATGATTTTGTTGAGAATTGTATGCCTCCATCAAGTACTGTAGCACATGAATGTGCTGCAGTATTAGAAACTCATTTTTCATCTCCTCTTAAATTAGCATTGACATTCCATTACTAGATTTGTTCTTGTCTTCCGATTAGAAGATAAAGGAAAAAATCTTACCGCTTATTAAAATTAATTGCTTGATAAGCAGTATCTTGCTTGAAGTAGAATTCTCCTAGAAAGATGATAATGTAAATATCAGTCTGCTTTCTGTTTGTTTTCAAGCATGGAAAAAGTGCTGTTAGGGCATCAGGAGAACGAGGGAGGTAAAGACAAGAAAAAATGATGAGAAAGTGCAAACTGCAGAAGAAAAGAACGTCCATCTTTGGTGGTATTGAAGAGTTTATAACCCTTTGGAGACTTTTGCCTTTAATGAGCATTATAATGCTTTTTCGAAAACTGCATTGTGAGATTGTTTTCCATTCGGTGATGTGAATTTTATGTGACGCACTAAGAGATGGGAAGGATTTTTCAAACTGAATGCCAGTCCTGTTTGCAAGTTGTTTTTTTCTTTAAAAGCAGCTTTTTTGCAAAACTGGATGGAGGTTTGTAACTGATGTTGTTCAAGTGCTTTCATTACAGCTATTTAATCTGTTTCAGGTTGGATCAGCCCTTACTAGAAATTTCTGATGAGGAATCGCTGTTTTTCCTGTGGAAGACAAATTGGCTTTATAATTCAGTTTCTACTTAATAATTTGATCAGAAGTTTCAGAATACTCCAGAGGAAACATTTGCTTCTAACCTTTGGAAAGAGATAGATCTACTGAAATGGAGTGGTCAACATAACCAATAAGAGGCAGGGGAAATGTGGAAGGAAATTCTTTGTTTTGCTTTAAAAGTAATTTCCTCACCCTACTTGGAGACTTATGTCCTTCAGATAAAGCTGAGGCATGAATGTAGGTAACCTGGTATTTGATAGAGGTGGAGCACATACTTCTGCCAAGAGGCATGACTCAACATTTTCACATACTGGGGGGGGGGGAGGGAGAAAGCAAAATAACTAAGTAATTAGCAGATCTAGACAAAAGAGCTTGATTTTTCTAAGAGACATTTCTTAGACTTACCAGTTTAGAACCTGTTACATTTATTAGGCGAGTAATGATTTATTTTAATTATTTTATTTTTCTTTTGGAGGGATGGCCAGAAAAGTGACAAGTAAAATTATGCTCAGTTTTTTCAGGGAGATAGTTGTATTCTTCCTGATTTTTTTTCTAGTGTCTTCTCTACTACCTGCTCTAATATAGGTTGACAGTAGAACCATATAAGACATATGCTTTTAACCTATTAGGATAAAGTTATTGTCTTCAAATAACATTCATCTGTCTCGTGCAAAAATGAAGCCAGTCTAAAGGAGATTTTTGTGCCAGTCTGCAACATCTCAAATTGGTGTGAACTGTATTACCAGAAATGAGGCTATACATGAGAAAATTGTCTTCTTTTGACTCAAGTTGCTGAATTTAGATTGGTAAAGGGATAACTGGACATCCTTCTATTGAAAGTATGAGTTGTGCATCCCTCTTGGTAGGACTGACTCTTCTGGTAATGATATTTATGGAAAAAAAGAAAGTTTTGGCCTGTCAGTAGCTGTAAGCTGGTGATGTAAAACCAGTTTGATCACCTAATTCCATCTACAGATTATCCTGATTTTCTAATTTACTTCTAGTGTTTAATGTGGGCCACAGAAACTGCTCTCAGCGTAAAAGGCAAGTAAGTTAATGGGATTGCTTTATATTTGCAAGGAACAAGGGAAAAATACTCATTTTGCACATATACCAAATGAGGTACTAATACATGTACATGAGGTACAAATACATGTACTTCATCGTTCTTCACGTAAATAACATTTTTTCTCTTCTATTTCTCAGCCCCTCAGATGCCATAATGTCTTTACACTTGAGCTAAATTTGATCCTAAGGGTTTCTAGGGAGTTTGTGAACTAAAACCATGAGATTTGTGTGTATGTTAGCTTACAAAAAAAAGTTGCAAGGCAGGAGTTAAAATAAGTGAGGATAATGCTGATCTCCTTTCATCTGCTTGTTGCTCCTGAGAAATGAGGCTGTCACAGGATGTCAGCTGTAGTTTGGCCACCAGCAGATGTGAGGCATCTCATAGGTGTTTGTTGCTTCGGAGCTGCATTTCTTCATGTACCCTGGCAGTGCTCTCAGGCCAACCTAGCATTTCTAACAGTGCATTGTAAGCTTTGGTTACAGCCTTAGGCAGACAGTCCTTGTGATTGGAGCCAACTCTAAATAATTTATTTATTAATATTATTTTACTGTTTAAGGTTTTGGTGAATATTCAGATCTACAGAAATGAACAGAAGAATGTGGGAGAATGCTTTTTTTTTTTACCATCTATATGAATAGAAATTACATGCTTGATTTGCTTGAAATTAGTCATAATAGTTCACTATCTTCTTTAGTATGTGACATGGTACAGTTGTTGGGATGATTTAGATACACTTGAACTCGGCATTTGCGGTTTTGATAATACCGTAACATCTCTATGATTTGTTTGAGGTCAAACCAGATTATAAATTGTCATGGCTCTTGTTTTTTAAGCAACTGTGAAGAAAAATACCTTATCTGTAGATTGGGTTGTGTACTTTTTATACTATTTCTTTGGACTGTCTTTAGCAGTGAAAGACAAGAACTAAATAAAATCAGGTTTTGGTTTAAAGCATACTACGAAACTCAGTATGAAGAGTATCTGCATAGTAAGAATCTTCTTCCTTGCCTCAGCACTTGTTTGAGAAGAGCTCTGCTGGATGATGAGGGACCATGTAGGATATATCTTCGTTCCAGATGCCAGTGATTCGTGCTGCCACTTGCTGGGTCTATGGGTGTTTGCTGGAAATGGCTTCCTCTTAGTAGAGAGTGCTCTGGCTTTTTTTCTCTCTTTTCCCCCTCCCCCCCTCAGATTGATTCAGAAGATGAGTGATAGATATGCATCTGTCTGTGTTGCAGTACCTTACAGAGAGTACAAGAGTGTTAAAGGGAAGCGTCTATATCTCTTACAGCTTTTTGAGAAGCAGCTCTAATCCCTAGGGTGTGCTTCGTTGCCTGTCTTGTTCTATCAGCAGTAAGTGTTCTTTACCAGGCAGGTGTTCTGGGGCAACCTTTTTACATTCCTGAAATCAAACCCAAAGTGTTGAAGAATTGTAAAACCAATATTATGAAGCTTCTCTAAGAAGGAGATGCATATTAAAAGTGTTAAGCAGCGTGCTCCTGGGTGTCTTTCACTGAGAAAAAATAAGTGAAACATTAACATGTTTTATTCTTTGTCAACATAAAGTCATTCGTGATGATGCTTTTTCTCTTCCTTCTGTCATCATCTCTAGTATGGATATAAATAGTAAATGTATGCTATATTTTGAAGCCATTTTCTGCATCTGTGCTGTTTGGTGTTTAAATTGATTGGGCCTTTCCTTTTGCTCTCATAATGAGGTTTCAAAACTGTTTTAGTTTGTGATTAAGGTTTTCAAATATGCTCATACTTGAAGCGTACTGGATTATGAGTAAGCATTTTTCTATATATATGCTTATTGCCTTTTCAAAGGAACTGAAAATAAATCTTAGCTAACTTGGCACATTTTTGGACCCTTCCGTGATTAAAAATTCAGAATAAGGTTAGGTTACTTTATAGTGGCAGACAAGGGGTAATGGTAGCTAAGTGGAAGGGAATCCATAGGGAAACTGCTTGCTTTTAATTCTCCTTTCTATTAGGAGTGTGTGTCTGGCTCCCCTGTGCGGTTTTGGGATCACAGCAGTAGCTTTTCATCTGCATGTGGTAGCCAGTGAAGTGGATATGTGGAGCTCCATCAGTGGGGAAGAAGAAATGATCAGTGTTTGTGTAAAGGAAAGATATGAGTTTTGAGAATTTATATTGCATCTCCTCAGGCTTCAGTCTAAACATCTGAACACAAGTCTGGGTTGCTGTTTATTTTCAACATGTCAGTAAGCTGTGCCTCTCCTATCAGATTTCTTGAAAGCACTTAACAGTAGTGCTGTACTTGCTTACACACAGTTGTCAGCTGTGCTGGAGAAATCACTGCTTTTTTGGAACCCATCAAAGCTATTCTGTAATCAGTAAATTTTAAAATAATAGAATCTGCACAATGGCTGTACCACATGTACCAATGATGAAAAACTTACTAGCAAGCTTGAAAAAATTCATGGCTACTTTACTCCCTAATGCTTTAATCTCTATAATAAATCTTTTAGATGATCTACAGTAAATAAAAGCTGTATGCTAATTGCAATTTAACTTCAATTTAATTCTACAATAACAATGATCTTAGTGGAATTTCATTGTGGATTTTTTTTTTTCTTAGACCATTTCACCATTGCAGCAATTGGCTTTTGTAATTTGTCTGCCTCAGTCAGCATGCTTTCTTAACAGAAAGATTGCCATGTATGATGTATTTTGGATTCCTTGAAGTAAGATGCTTTAAAAAGGTATATCTTAATGCTTGTGTACTGAACACTGTGCCCTTTAGTATGTGTTTGAATTATTTTGCATGGACTGAAACAAGAAATTGTCAGATAAACGGAAATGCTCAATTCAGCATAGGTGATGGTGGGGAATAATTCACTGCCTGAGGCAGTGAAAGGCGTGTGAGTGAGTGTGTGTGTGTGTGTGTGTGTGTGTGTGTGAAAAATATGTATTTTGCCCCTGGCAAAAGGTCCTCAAACATAGTGTATCATGTAATTATTTAAGAAGAGAGGGAAAAATGCACTGGGCACTGCCTGAAATAAGTGTTGTCTACTACTGCAACAGTTCCAACTGAAAAGTTTCTCATGCTGCTGGGGAAATAAGAACTAATCAGCTACATTGAATGTAACAGTGAATGACTGGGAGAGTGAAAGGTGAAAACTGCAAAGGGAAGGTGACAGTATCGTAATGCTGGAGATATTTTTAAAAGAATATTAGTCCTATTGATGTACTGTGCTGTATCAGGGCCATAGAGGAAGCTATTGACTCTTGTGCAGATTCCATTAGCCAGCTTTTGCTCAATTTAGGAAGCTTCTCAGTGGAAATTTAATTTATTAACCTGGCATAGACCTTTCCCTTTGCCTCTGTTGAGTTGGTGTAAGAAAATTAATTTATATCAGATGCTTTATTCAGAGTTTTTGTTCAAGTTCTTGGAAATAAAATGTCTATTTTAGCTGCATTAGGCAAATCAAGCTAAAAATTTCTTCAGTGAATTCTCATTGGTGCTGTCTCTACCATCTATTTATTCTTCTGTGCATAAATGTAGGTCCTAACTGCTAGCAGGTTTTCTCTTCTGGAAGTCATGATTCAGATGCAAAATGCAGAAAAATGTATCTATCAAAATTGTTTAATCTATCAGAATTGATTAGTGAGATAGTAAAGACAAGCAAAATGCCATTTTATTTGTATAATAAACATATTATTATGGTTACAGTACGGTAAGTTGGACTTCCATATTCCTTTATGAAAACTACAGACATCGCAATATGCGTAGTTCAAAGCTGTTTTTCCATAGATGATGATATAGTTTAAGCTGTGCATTTGACTTCTGATTTTGAGCTACACGTTTAAAGAAAGAACTTATCCAACTTTTATAGCATTTTATTCTATTTTATTTATTAACGTCTCATACATACAGCGTGCATTTGGTTTTGCACCTTCCTTTTACTAATTCCTAATCTAAATAATCTTACATTATACATATGTGTATCTTATCTTTCTTATTCTAGATGAACAATACAAAAATGTTAGCAGATTAAAATTGCTAAAAAGCCAGAAAATCATCATTCTAGAAGTGAAAGTAGTGGTGGGAGAAGATGGCATCAATCATTGTCACCACAGATGCACAAAGTCATAAAGCAAGATGGCAGCTACAAAGAGTAATGAAGAGCTGAGTCTTGCTATGTGCTGTACAAAATAATGTGTGATTTATATTATGTATATCCATAAAATTTCTGTGCTACAGTGCAGAGTAGAAGAAAACAAAAGTTACCCATTTGGAAGACCAGAGATGCTTAAACAGTTTTAGTTTTGGTTCAGTTTATCAGTTGCCATACCCTATTATTAAATGTAGAATATCGGATACTATGTCTTGTTGACTTTTGATAAAGCCTTTCAATTCTTAATCTTATACTCCATATGCTTTTAGTTATTGTCTTCATTACAAAAATGGGAGTTAAACAAACTAAAAAATACATAAAATCCTATTTTAACAAGAGAGCATAAACCAAAGGAGAACAAGAATTTCAGATTTATAATGAGAAAAATTAAACAGTGCGATGTTGTGTGTTTGAGTGTATTTCAGTTTTATATTCTAGATACATTCTTTAAAATGAACTCTGCTTTTCGGTACTGAAGCATTTGGATTCACTTTTTTTAATACAACTTTTATTTATTATGAAGTATTCTAAGAATTATAATACTCTTCCCTGAAGTGTTTGAGTGTGTGTATTTAAATACCTACAGAATAATGCTTCCAAAGTGCTGGCAGTCATTCACGCTAACGTTCTATCCAGCAAGACCACAGGTTCTATCTTAATTCTCTGTGGCTTTGAATGATCTTCTGGAGCATACTGTGATCCTGTGTAGCTACTTGTCTGTGCAGACCTGCTAATTTTGTTGGCTCCAATCAGGCATTTTCATATAAATTTTTCTCCTTGGCCTTGGTTTTTGTTTCACATAGACTTCTCCTAATTGTAATGCCTGAAATTAGTTAAGCTACACAATTAACATCTGTTAAAGGTATTTCATTCTTCCTTTCCCTGAATTAAATTCTGTGGAATTGTTATTAAATACATTACCATTCTGTACTTATTACTAGCAGCCAGATCACAAGAGAATACCTTTCCCTTGGAAGAGCTGATATTTGCAGTGGTTTTCGTTTCAGTAAGAATTGATTATGCAGCCATACAGGGTTCTCTTTAGGTGCTTCCTAGTACCACGTTGGCAGATAAATCCCATTCACAAAGATAAGGTGCGAGATCTCACATGAATTTTTGTCTCTGAAAAGCCAGGATAGAGCTGTGGACAGTTTCTGTGTTGTTCTCAGTATGATGACAACTGTAATTCCTTGAGAGTTTTCACTTTCAGCATTGCTGTAGTGCATCAGAATATGACAAAATTAATGTAGTTGAGGCCGGATCCCACCAAGAGGTGGTATGCAGCTTCTCCTTGCAGCCATTTCTTAGAGATGATATTTACCTGGAGTTGTAGTTGTAGGCATACAGATCATAGTCGTCTTTAAGCTGACAATGAGGCCATCCATAATTCTTTGCTCTTTGTCAGACCACATTTTTACAAAATCTCAGAATGGTTGGGGGTGGAAGGGACCTCTAGGGATCAGCTTGTCTTGCTTGCCTTTTACCAGTTGCCCAGAACCATGTCCAGACCACATCCAGATGGCTTTTGAGTATCTCCAACTACGAAGATCATCTGCTAAGGATGGAAATACTCAGTCATCACTCTGAGCTTTACTGTGCCAGTGCTTCATCACCCTCATGGTGAAAAAGTGTTTCCTGATGTTCGTATGGAGCATCTGTTGCTTCAGTTTGTGTTTGGAGAAACATGGTTGTTGTGGAGGGGGAGAATGGGGAAGTGGCCTGCATGAATATCCCTGTTATTCCAAGCAAAGTATTTGCAAAGGAGAAAAAATATAATACTTAATTGTTCAGGATTGCTTTAAGGAATGTTTATTCTTTCCTTGGGCTGTTAAGTTTTAAAACCATTATGTGGAAAGAACATAAGTATATTGAAATTCTGTTTGTTTTCTTGTGCTCATATATCTAAATGAACAGAGGTATACCAACCAAATACCCTGAATCTTTTTTCTCTGCTGTATGGCAGTTTTTCTTTTCCCCTAATTTTCTTTTTCTTGGAGCTCAGTCAAGAAGAATGGAGCTCCTAGTTGATGGAAAGTAAGTAATTTCTTGAGATTTCAGGTGCTAGAGGGCATTTAATAGTAAGCATAGACATTTTATTCATACCTTTCAGAAAGCAGTCAGTGAAAGCAGGCGCATTATTACTTGAGTTTTTAATAATAATGAACAGTCTCTCAGCCCCCATACTTTATGGAGATCTAAATATATTAAATAATCAGTCTAGCTGTAATGTTGAATTTCAAAAGTCATTTTAATTTTCTTACAATTATTGTAATGTACTTTATAAATTTTGTAGCTTGCCATAAGGCAAGCTATTAATTTTTGGAAAAATCTGTGTTAAAGTTCTCAGTCTTTAGATTTTTCCAGGCAGAGGATTAAAAACAGTGGCCCCATTTTGTGTGCTGTTGTTTCCAGAAGCTATTGAACTATATTTAGAAGAACAGGTGAAAGATGTCATGTGAATTGCATGCAGCAGTTCCTTATGGCAACAGTGTAAAATAGTATGTCTGAGGTTTTTTTCTTGGTTTCACACGACTACTTTATAATACCTTCGTCTGTCAGTCAGCTTTTTTTCCCTTCTCTCTCTAGTGTCCATTAACTTCATGGTGATTGTAATAAAGAAACAATGAGGTGGATGACTGACACTCGCCAACTCACCTACTAAAGATATAACTGTAAAATTTGACACTAGAAGAACAGCTAATATCCTTTAAACTTTGTATTTGAATGGCTTTGAGCAGGAATACATCATGCCCTAGAGAAAGGTCAAGTTAATCCTCTGTATTGGTGGGTACTGTGTAATTTATATAGTGTTTCCAGTAGAAAGGCAGTTTAATGGAGCTGCAGGTAATGTTTAATAACTGAGAGTGTGAGCTAAATTGACCATCTGTTACATGTTCATGCACTTGCTGCAGTGACATGTGAGGTGGTGGAAGAATTTCACACTCATTTTGTTTCAGATTGTTCTAATTGTTTCTTTTCATGTAGAGCATGGAAAGCATCATGCAATTAAGGAAATACCCCCTCTGAATTAAATGGAAACCCAGAGTTTTATTCAAACTAATTGCCTCAATATATTCACTTCTCTTCAATGATAAGCCATGTAAGGACTGCAAACAACTTTCTATCTGCCGTTGAAACAGGACTTTTTTTGCAAGTGGTGCCTTTGAGGTGCTTACTGAGCTGCTTCAAACTATCACAGAATTGTAGGGGTTGGAAGGGATGTCTAGAGATTGTGTCCAACTCCCTACTAAAGCAGTTCCCTACAGCAGATCACACAGGTAGGTGTCCAAGCTGGTCTTGAATATCTCCAGAGAAGGAAACTCCACAGCCTCTCTGTCAACCTGTTGCAGTGCTCTGTCACTGATGGTAATTTCTCTTTCTTCTGTTAGTTTGGAACTTTTCTCTCTTTTCTTGACCAGTTTGCACTGAATAACATATTACAGCTTGTCCTGGATTGTTTTGCTTGGGATAACTGCATCACATGTAGAGGTTTTTTTCTTTAAAAATCTCTATAATTTGCCTTTAAATGGGATTTTTGGACCAGTGTTTGAGGTTACATGGCAACGAGAGACTCTGAGAAAGGAGGCAACAGGAATAAACATTCTGAATAATTTTGTCCATATACAACAAACTGTTATGAATATGTTCATTATGGAGACTTTAGATAATTAGAAGATGGTAACATCCCTTAATAATTCCTGTGTTTCTCAGTGGGCAGCAGGAAGGGCGCTCTAGATGCTAGCAGAATAAATAACACTTCCTCATTGTGAGAACTTGTAGTGTTTCAGTGTCACATAATTTAAAAAATATCCCAAATGAAGTCGTACACCACAGACAAGAGACTTCTTGAGGTGACTGCAAACTGCAATACAAGAGCAATTTTTAAAATCAAAGTTACTTCAGGGTCAGATTTGTTACTGAGAAAAAGGTGTTTTATTAGGAGGTGAGAATGCAGTTTGTTTTTCAGTGTTATGGAATGAGGGTCTAGGGAGAAAAGGAAAGAATAACCAAAGCCCATATTCTTGGTTGAAGTATTAACTTTTATGAATTATTTCAATGTATTTGTTCAGTTGGTCAAATAATTATTAAATTGTCTGTATGATACAGAAAACTGCACTCAAGTGAGTTAAATGTCATCAGTATTTGGTTCAGAAACACTGATATTGCTGGAAGTAAATAATTTTAAAGTGGTTTTTTTTGTTTGTTTTTTTATGAAGAAAATAAAGCTATCCTTCATTTAAGGATGCTGATTAGGGCGTGTGTTATCAACATTTTTTCCTTGTTTTCCCCTGATCTCCACCTTAACAGCCTGTCCACTGAAGGAGCAAACAGAAGTCACAGTCTGTTGCTACCTTGGTTCAAAGCTTAAAAGCATTAAGTCCTGGCTGCCTTGCATACTAGAAGCACTTCAGGCAGTGCAGGGTAATAGTGCCACCAAATAGCCACTGGTCATGAGTGGTGTGAAGTGCTAGTCTTGTTTCTGTCTGAAGGCAAGCTGAAGTCGTGTTGGTCATTTGTCAGAGAAGCTGATGATAGCGTTAGTCAGATGTAATGCAGTCAGCTCCCTCATGAAGAAGGAACAGGGAGCATTTCTGCTGGTTCCAAGAATGTGCAGAGTGCTGCAAAAAGGGAAGGCTGTGCTTCATTTCTTAAGTTGTACTCTGATGATGCATTTGTTTACCTATATTGTCTTCTGACTGATTGGAACTACAGTACAAAAGCATCTTGAATGTATTGGACTTCCTGTATCTGAAGAACAGAAAAACAAGAGGCTTGTTTAATAGCTGCCAACTCCTTATTTTGATTACTCCTTTTCTGCAAAGTGATATAAATAAATTCTCAGGTGTCTCCTTTTCTTTTTTCTTTTTTGACCTTATAAAAGGCATTTAGGTGCTTCAGAGGCTGCCTCTTAAGGCTTTTTTTCAACAGTGAAACAATGCTTATTGTACTTGGTTTACTAGAGCAAAGATTATCATACTCCTTGAAGTAAATTACTGTTGATTGTTTCAAACCTGTCCAAAGTTTTGCTGTTAATGCACGTAATGTCATAATATCAGAATGAACAGGAAGCAGCTGCATCTGTATCTTCTGAAACAAAACAACCAGTGAGCTCCCATCATTGCTATGAGAATTCTTATTTATTGAAATGTCTTTAATATTATGCAAAATAGGGAAAATATTTACCTATAACTAGTATGTAAATGACAGAAGCAAAGTTTTGTATACTCTCCCTTGCACACACTAGAATTTGTTAGTTGCAGATGATATTTCCCAGTCCATTTCTGTGGGGGCAGTATTCCGTCCAAAATGCAGCCATGCATCTGTTGAGAACAGTGTGCATCTCCCAGCTGAGGTATACTGCAAAATGTAGAAGTGAGTGAAGCGATTTAACATTTATAAATCTCTATTTTACATCTGTTGGTTTTACAGCTGCCTGCCAAAACAGTTTTCTGTGCTTTGAGGCCTCTGTTGTGGTCGTTAGTGTCTTATAAGCTTCTAATTCCACTTAGGAAGCCCCAGCTTTCTCATCTGTCATCATTCTTTGTACTACTAATGCAATAAACATTTGAATGGTTAACAAAAACTTGTAACTCATTCTGCTTTCCTTACATAAATTTTTAATTTCACATTTTGCTGAGTGCCAATACATTTCACCAGTTATGTATAATAACAAATCCTAGAATTCACCACTTAAGAACACTGTATACTTCTGAACCCCTCTTAGGCATTATGCATTTTTTTGAGAGCAAGGAGTGTTAAGGAGCTGAGACGTGTTTAGGGTTCTGCTGCAATCTACACAGTATTACATCTCTTAATTCCTGCTACTCTGCCATAGTTGTTTGAAAATGCTTTTTGCTGATACAGGTACAGACTTCATAGTTGAAATGTGGGGTTCGATTGTTTCTGATTTTTGTCGTGTAATGCAGTCAGGATTGTGTAATCGACTCAGATTGGCAACTATCTGGAGTGGTGGACTCATCGCATGAAACTAGTGAGAGCACGCTGCGATGCAGATATATATCCCAGGTTGTTCTTCAGACTATTAAATTCAAGACTGCATCTGTGATTGATGACCCATGTGAACATGGAAACACCAGAGAAAAGACATTTTGACCTTTTCAGATACAGGGAGAATAAAAAGCAAATTTTTATTATAGTGCTCCTAAATTTAAAGAAATATGTCTTAACCAGGTTTAGTTCACAGCCTCTAGTTCCATGGGTCTGCCTTTCTCTCTTAAAAATGGGAATGGTTTCTCCAGTCACTGGGGACTTCACCTGATAGCCATGGCTTTTTGAATGCTGGAATGTGGCTTGGCAACTGTCTCAAGCGATTTCCTTCAGGATCTTGGCATGGATGCTATCTGGCCCCATAGACTTGTATACTTTCAGTCTCATGAGATGGTCTTGTTATGTGCTTACAGTGGGAGGGATTTTGCTCCTCTGTCTTGAGGTTCAGAGATATGGGAAGCCTGACTGTCAATGAAGACTGAGGCAGAGAACTCATTGAGTACCTCGGCTTTCTCTGTCCATTTCTCCCATCTTTATTTATCAGAGAGGTGTGCTTTCCTTTGTCTCTTTTGATCAGCATACTTGTAAAACTCCTTTTACGTTCCTTGCTGACTTCAGTTTCATCTGTACCTTGTCTTTCCTAATCCTATCCCTGCACGGCATCCCAGTGTTCTCCCAGGCCACCCACAGGCTTCCACTGCCTGTACTTTTTCTTCTTTTCCCTCAGTTGGACCAGTAGGTCCTTGTTCAGCCAGGCCAGGTTCCTGACGCCTCTGCATGATTTCTTATGCTAAGGAGAGACGCTCTCAGAATGGTGTCCTTAAAGAGTTGCCAGCTCTGTTACGTTCCTATGTCCAAAATGACAGTTTCCCAGGAAATCCCACTCAGTAATTCCTTATGTAGCTGGAAGTTCACTCTCCTGAAGTACAGGGACTTGACTCTGCTCTTTGCAAGGCCCATATTGCTTGAGGTTGTAAACTCAATGAGGACGTGGTTGCTACAGCCCAGATGTGACTTTGTTTTTGAAAGGGTGGGTAATGCTTTCTAAAGCAACCAAAACAATGCAATGCTAGAGTACTTCTTGAGATACATAACCTAAGTCATTAGTCTTGTACACTGAATAATTCTGTCTTCCAATTACAGAAAGTTTGTGTATGTAAGTTTTCAATATGACAAATTAGGTAGAAGGCAAAGAGGAGAGACTTCTATTGTGGGGTTTGTAAACAAGGAGTAATGGAAAAATAAGCTGTTTTTCCTGCTTGGCATTCATTTAGTTAGGCTGTCTTTCCATTATAAAGCTACTTCAGCTAGTATTTGAAGTTGGCTATTAGTGTGCCCAGTCAACCGTGTATTCAGTGCTTTTAAAATATAGTCTGAAAGCTTGATCAGCTTAGTTCCACTACATCAATGTTCCTGTTTTTGAAAATATTTAACTGTCTCTCTTCACTTTGTGCATACAAGGAACCAAGATAAATTCCAAAATACATATTTCTATTTAAATTTTTTTCTATTGTCTAGAAGCAATAAGACCAAAACAAAATTCCACATCTTCATATTTATATCTTAACCTACAGAGAAGAACTAAGTTGCATGAGCTGTGGAACTCACTGCTCGGATTTCTCCTGTTGTTGTCCTTTGTGTTGGATAGATGATGAGATACAGATTTTTCAGCTGACGGTGAGGCGATGCTCTGATGTGTTCAATTTTTTTATTTTGTCTTAAAGATAAAACCTTCCCCTCAAGGCACAATGTTATCTTTACTGCTTTTCCTAAAAATCACTTTCAGAAGGCTTAAACTGTTTCCAGGTTTAATAGTCACTTTTATCTAGTAACTTTCCACTCTATACTGCATTTCTGTGAACTTCTCCTATTTCTGGGCATCATCTTTAATGAAAAACTAGACAAACAGACTACTTCATTAGATCTTACTAATTTCATCCAATGTCTGTGCTGATACATGAATTAATTTTGGTCATCTAAACATAGGAAGCTTAAGCTAGCTCAAATCTAACCCAAAAATCTATGTTTCTCTTCAGTGTTCTGCTAGTAATATGGACAGATGAAAATAAGCCACAAAGTAATCCATCTAACACAAACAGCTGGATGGGTTCTCAGGGTCACTGTATCATTGTGGTCACAGCACTAGTTGTGAGGTGTTGCAAGTGAGGCACAGTCGTGCATGGGTTGTGCTGGAAGGGTAGTGGAAATTAATAAACCAATAGCAAACTAATGGTGTATTGTTGAGGAGTCTAAAAGTCAAATCAGGAGCATCTAGAGATGTCTTGATTTTTGTAATTTCCATATTCCAGAAGAAAGGAACCCATATCGATAACATGTACTAAAATGTTGTTTTGGACTGAGTGATGCTTAAGGTACCTAAGGGGTGAAAGAAAGAAAATAAAAAATCGCAAATGCCCTTTGTTATTGCTAAGATAAATTTGGGAATGTCATGGAGATTACTGTACTGCATCAGACTGCATTTGTTATCTTGTCTGGAGTAGTTAGTGTCCTTTCCATGGGAAAAGGAGTAAAAAAAATGGTCCAAATGGATGGACAACCATCTAATAACTGATAGCGAAGGAAGGCTTATTTTTTGACCCTTGCTGGCAACTGATTTCCCTCTGGAAAAGCAGACTTGCATTTGTAATTTATTTATTCTCTTAGAAGCAATGCCAGCATTGCCTCTTTTAAATCTTTCTAAAACTTTGGTTGATGCTTCTTGCAAAGGCATGCATGGTTACCAAGAAAGGAATTTTGTTCTTTAGTTAAAAAATGGAAGAGGGGATATTTGTGGAAGGCATGTGCCTGCTTTTAGAATGTTTGTTGCAAATACTTAACTCTTTCAGAGAGGAATACTTAGACGTGTTTTATAGTTACCTGTAAAAGCATACTGAGACGTTAAGATGTATCAAAATGTGAGTGGATTCTGAAGTTTTGGTATTAGAAAGCTGATGGAGCTGCCTGGAGATGGGGGGGCGGGGGGGGGGGGGGGCGGGGAGGGAGAGGGAGAGAGGACAAGTGTGAAAAGTATTATTATTTCAAAGTACGGCATATTCAAAGATAATGAAATTTGTGTGCCTTTATTGGAAGAGTCTATAGGACGAAAGCTTTTTCATAAAGGTATTAAAATAAAGGTAACAGAGTTGCTGGATTTTACAAACATCAAATGTTCGGAATGTGGCTGCTCTGAAAACTGGGGCAGTGCTCACTCTACGACATCTGCAACTGGAGTGCGGGTCTCAGGTCCACTTGTGCGATGGGTGTTGTCCTGAGGGCTCATTGCTGGCTCCCACACTGGTATTGCCCCTTTGTTCTGGTGTGCGTTTGCTCTGGAACTCTGTGCTGTTTGACAGCAAAGCTGTGTTTACCCTCATGTATGAGGTTCTTTGGAATGAGAGGGGGTGTTGTATATATTCAGCTCAGTTATTTGGCGTGGCTCATCACACCATTGATTGGCATAGCTAAGGCACAGTGTAGGCTGGTCGACTGAGGAACAGGCAGCAAAAGCTGCTTAAACTGTCACAGCTGTTAGAAGAAACGTAATCTCAACTGTGGTGCATTTCTGCCTTCAGCATGAGATTTTTCAATGATGCAGTCATCTTGTTTTGGATACGTTCTAGTTGGAAAGTGCTTAGGTTATTTCTGCCTTGGACAGTACTTCAGACTTTTGGCTTGTGGAAGCAATTGAATGGAATAGGTTGAGGGTTCTTTTTTTCAGCTTTTGGAATAAGATCATCCTCAGCTAGAGGTCACAAGAACTGTATTTGAAAAAATGATTTTAAAGAAAAAGTGAAGGGAGTTTTATTTTTGCTAAGGTTGAAGAACATTTTTCATTATTGCAGCATGGAAAACATTTTTTTGTGTTTCATAAGATGCTGGAAGAAAAAATGCGTACATAATTTGAAAATTTGGCAGAATGCTGCCTCTATATACTATTATAGTATTTGTGGTTGTACAAACTTTTTCTAGCTCTTGATACACAGCTACTTCAAAGAGGAAATCTGGAGGAGGAGAGCATGTGGTAGATTTACAGGTCACTTCAGGTGTTTGTGTTCTGTAGTGGGAAATGTCAGATTCCAGAAAACAGACAGCTTGGCATTTTCCTCATTTCGATTATTGCAAAGGATCTGTGGGCTTGAAATTTTATTACTTATTAATAAAAAGTGTGCTCATGGTGCCACGCACAGAAAGATACTTAAAAATGCACCCATTGCTTTTATTCAATCATAAAATAACATAATCTGGTCTTTTAACTTAGTCACTGCAACAGTGGAATCCTGCAGAAGTTTTGTGGAAGGCTTGGACCTTTGTGATTTCCTGGCAGTGTTTGAATTATGCTGTAACAACCCAAACACACTTTTTGTGTCGTCTCTGCGTGTTCTCCTTTGTTTATCTTATTTCTGTATGTTTGTACCTTATTCTGTAGCCCCATTCGGGCTGCTGCTGTGTTTTGCTGCAGTATGAATAAGTAAATAATTGTGTTCTTCTCTTAAATGAGAATGAAGTAAGGATCTTCATTATTATTATTGACAGGTTTTCCTGTAGTTTCCCACTGCCGCCAGCAGGTATCAGTTTGCTGTTCTGTCAGTAACGTCGCGCAGCAGGTCTGAGAGTGGTTGAAATTTCGATTTTGAATGTGAGAGGGACCATCATTTAAATTACAGCCACGTTCTGAAGTGTCTGAAGAAAACATGGTATGGTGGTGGTGTTATTAACGTGAAAATCTCCTTTAGACTCAAGCAAGCCAGTGACATGCTCTATCCAGAGAGCTTACAGATCCGTACAAAAGCATTTGCTTTGCAAAGTGGAGGCAAGGGTTTGTGCACTGAAGCAATAAGGCTAAATAAAATGACTTGTGGAATTAAAGACTGCCATCTCCTTGAAGAAATGCATCTTCTCATTTCCCCTCTCCCAACCTTTACACAGTCTTATTTTGTCCAGATTGCTGTGGGTCTCTTTGTTAAACGAGCTTTGTATCTCAGTTAATTCTCTGCCAGTATTGCTTTGGGCTGATGACTGGGGGTGTTTGTGTATCCATTAAGCGCCAGGACATGTCCACTGCTTTCCACCTCTCTCATTAAACTGCTGTCAGCGGGTTTGCAGAGCAGCTTTCTTGCTTTGCATTAATTGCTGCAACTCACTACATGCAGTGAAAAGCACCTATAAGGAAGGTAGACAGAGCATTCTTCGAACTTTCTGAAGGTAAATAGAAATGCTGTGAGCACTTAAGTCAGATTTCATATCAATATGCTTAACAGGAAAGAAGTGTCATTTCTTTTAATGTTCTTTTTTTTTCAACTAACGTTTCTCCTTGTGCTCTCACCCCAGTAAGGAAAATACTGCAAATATAAACAAGTGCATGTCTGTGATGCACAGATGAGACTGTCTCATTGAAGTTGTATGTAATCCCATGCTGAGATTTACAATTGGTTCTGAAATGAAAATCTGCCAGAATTAGATCAAACGTTATCCTGCAATGAGCAATGTGGGGAGGATTGATGGTTTATCCATGAAAAGCAGACTAGAGCAGCACGTTGTTGGTGAAAGGCTTTCCCAGACAAGGACTAAAATAGAGGAGGAGTGCTAGGTTGATTTGTTGGGCTACAGCTAGTTTGCCAGTCCTTTATTTAAATATTAATATTGTATGTTTGTGCAGAATAGGAAATTTTGGTTCTAATTCTTTAGATGAGCTTTTTGGAAAAAAAAATTCTTTAGTGCTACTTCAAGCAGTGAAAGAAATAATTAATAAATAATGAAGCAGTATTTTTTTTTTTTTATATCCAGGCTTTTATTAAAGTAGTGTTTGTAAATCTGCTGGTGTATATGCATAGAAGGCCTGCACAGGACATGGGAAAAACTGTAAGTGTGTTAACTGAAGGTTTGAAGTTGAATCTAAAGATTTGGTATCTCTGGATGAGAAATTTATGTGAGGCTTTACTATACTTAGCTTTATGCTCAGTGATTTCAAACTCTTAATTTGACAAGACCAGCAAGTGGAAGTGGGAAGGAATTCAGCTGAAGTGACTTGTGTGACATCACCCAGAAAGTGTCGGAGAGCAGAACAGGTCTTGAGTGCTCCGACACAAATCCGTAGCCTGTGTGCCGAGCAGTGCAGTCTTGTGAAAACAACTGCAATCAACATTCTTCTCTTCAATCTTCTGCTTATTCTGCTTTCTCTGCTTTCCCACACTCTGTAGGACCATGAATTTTTCACCCAGTCATGTTCACTTCAGAATCTGCGTTCTTTGTTTTCCTCTCCAAGTGTCAGCAAATTGGTCTTCTGAGGGCTCTGCTGTGTTGCTTTTCAGTACATTGATGTAATAAGCAATTTTTAAAGATTACAAATATCTTTAATACTTATTCTTGATTGTTTTTGTGTTTTATCCCAATGCTGTATTTATATCTACCCAGTGTCTTCATGCTGCTTGCAACTATGGAAATATAGACTTAATCTCAGTGTAGGAATAAATTCAGCTTTGTCACCAGGTGTGTTCAGTTCTCAGTAGTTTCGAAGCCTCTAGGGTATGCCAATTTAAAACCACATTCATCATCAGACTTAGGTATTTTGATTTCCTTTCAGTTCCTTGGTAGTCTTACACAGAGTTTAGATGAAGAATTCCCACAGTTGGTTGACCTCCCTGCTGCATTGTTAGGTACATTTAAGATTCGCAGAGAAAAAGAAAATCCCCTGCCTTTTAAACATCATGCCTTCTAAAAATATCTAGTCTCTCCTCCTTCCTTCTGCACCATCCCATCAATTCTCCCCATTCTAGTGGGACTTATTCTGTTAAGAGAAAATAAATATTCTCTCCTTTTTTTTTAATAATTTTTCTTGGTACTGTGGGTGAAATCTGATAGGTAAGGAAGAAAAATGTTTTTTGCACATGCACCAATTTGAACATCTTATGAATGCTATGCACTTGGTTTTTGATATAACAAAACAAATAAATCCACTTAAATTTATAGATTTTGTTGGACTTGCTTAAAAATTGTCGTTTCTATTCCTGTACAATTAAAAAATGAAAATACCTTTAAGAACTGATAGTGTATGAACTTTTAAATGATTTATATTGCAGCAGTCTTTGGTGTGCCTACTTTGTCTTGCTAGTTACATTTAAATAAGCTGTAAAGCATGTTTGTATGACAACTTATTTTACACAGGCTTCTTTACCATCTTGTGCTTGCTGTTTCCTTGTCATTTTTTGGGGGGGGTAAAATCGTACAGACAGTGGAAGTCACTTTGACTTCTGTTTGAGGAAGGTGCAGCACAGTGCTGGGCAGATGGAGGGTTTTGTATGTGTATTACCTCTTATTGAAATGATAAAGAAGATACTTTGTGTATGTAGCAGAACAAAATGAACTGCTAACAGTGGACAATTTCTGAAGGAATTAATTGTGGATTTTGGCCCCAAATTTTCCCCTTCCATTTCACGTCTGGTTTTTATTATTAAAATACATACATAGGAGGGAAGAGGGGACAAAGGACAGTGGTGTGTAATATGGAGAGAGGGAGATTCAGTGCTGAGTGAATGTAGAATCACAACCAGGACTGTTTTCTGCTGAGGTTGGACAAAGTCTGCTATCCAGTAGAAAATTAAAGCAGTAGTAACTGTTGTTTCTTATTGAGATCTCTTGGAGATGAAAGCAGAGCTCTCTTAAGTGCAGTCAAATTGTCAATTTAGAACTGAAAAATCACATTTTTAGAAATGACTGAAGATTTTTTTTTTTTTTGCATTAGAGATGCTGTGCTGCGGTTTTATAGTCATTTGGGTTCTCCAATTCTGATTTATTTTTTTACTTGTGATGTGAAGATGTGTGCATGTGTACTCACTAATTAGGACATGATCAAAGCACTTAAATCTTTACAGTGATGTTAAAATTCACTGTAGTAGAAGGAAGAAATGTGAGTAGGAAAGGAAAGAGACTTGTAGATGTAAGATTAGAGTGGAATTTCCCATAAAGGGACTTCAACCTTGATATATATGTTCTCAGCTATGTGGAGATTACATCATTTTTTCAAATGCCGTTGAAGCTCAAAGAATGTTTTAGACCTCTGGAAGCTGTAAGCATTAACAAGCCATCGCATTGCAGACATGCTAATCAGAGATTCTTGAGACTCTAGCACAAGGAAGCAAGCTACTTCATGAGTACAGTGATTGATTGTGAAGTTCTGATGTACTAACTCAAGCTGAGCCTGTCTTTGTTTAGGTGCTTGAACAGAAGTGATCTGAATGTTGAACTGATTCCAGTACAGATCCATCAGGTTACTGATCAAAATTTGGAAGATGATGTCAGATCTTAAAGCAGAGTATTGCCTCAGAGTGGGTTGGGTGCATTGTGCACACTGTCAGTGCTGAGGGTTCTGTTAGTTTAATCACTGTTTACATATTGTCCAAATTGAGTTTTCTTCTATTTTGCTGCTTTTCCAGCAGACCGTAACTCGCTAAGCGCTGTTATCATGTTACAGCTATGCTAATTGTAAACATTAGGAGATGGTTCTGAGCAGTGAACTTATTCTTAAATTTCAGATATCTGGAAGTGAACATTGTAAATCATAAACAAAATAGTGACATCCAGGAAGTGACAGTTGTTGGAGAGGGTCCAGAGGAGAGCCAAAAGATGATCAGGGGACTGGAGCACCTCCCCTGTGAAGACAGGCTGAGAGAGCTGGGCTTGTTCAGTCTGGAGAAAATAAGGCTGTGGGGTGACCTCATTGCAGCCTTTCAATACCTAAAGGGAGCCTATAAACAAGAGGGGAATCAACTCTTTGAAAGGGTAGATAACAGCAGGACAAGGGGAAATGGTTTTAACTTGGGGGAGGGAAGATTTATGTTGGATGTCACGGGGAAGTTCTTTACTATGAGAGTGGTGAGGTGCTGGAACAGGCTGCCCAGAGAGGTTGTAGATGCCCCATCCATCCCTGGAGGTGTTCAAGGCCAGGTTGGATGGGGCCCTGGGCAGCCTGGTCTAGCATTAAATGGGGAGATTGGTGGCCCTGCAAGTGGCAGGGGGGTTGGAGATTCGTGATCCTTGAGGTCCCTTCCAACCCTGGCCATTCTGTGATTCTGTGTGTGACTTTGCTCTTTTGAGAGTCTGGTGAAGGAAGAACAGGAAAAAAATAACTTTAGAGAGACATGTTTTTCTTCAATATTTTGAATTGTTGATGCAGAATTCTTTGCCAGTGTCTCCTAAAGTGCATTTTACATAAGTAAAAATGCATATCTTTTTTTTTATCCTTACTGTTAAGTATTTACATGTAATTGAATATAAAGATTAAAGTCTCAGCGGAATCTTGAAGCTATAACCCACTTTATTTAATACTGGGTGGAGCCACAGAAAATCAAAACAAAGTTTTGAAGAAAAACTGTTCATCACAGCTGGCTGCCTTTGTGGATATACAACATTAATATTTATACAAAACACTGCTGTTCTCAGTGGAGACTATCTAACTGGTATGGATAGCTGAGGGAAAAGGTTCTTTATCAGTGAAAGTAAGATTTCATGAAGTTAGCTCAAGTAGGAGAACTTTCTGGATCCAAACAGAAGTTGCTACTCTCCTGCATGGTTTTTTTCTTTATTATTGCTCAGCCTTATCACTTTCATGGGGAAGTTTGAGATTTGCATTTGAGTATGAAGGTAGATTTAAAAAAGAATAGAGTAGCATCTCTTGTTAGTTGTACTTTGTGTGGTTACTGAGAGTATGGCTTGGGAGCATACTGTGCATTGCAATCTCTGACAATAACTGCCTGTCATAGTACTGGATTAAAATAGCTTGATTGTTTTATTTTGTTTGTCTTTTGATGTGTTGATAAGAGGAAGCAATGCTACACTGGCTGGAGAACTCAGGAACGGTTACTTTCATGTTTAGTGAGGCCTTAATTAGGGTGAACAGTGGAGAAAAAGAGAGAGTGAAATATGGAAAATAAAGGTAATAGTGTGTCACAGCAGAAAATTTTTTGCCATTGTGACCAAATTCTGGCACATGAAAAACATTGAGAGGATTAAGCAGGAGAGTGACCTTGTTAAGTAGTAGTTCTGTTCCCAAGGCACCCTTCCCATTTGAAAAGAGGAACTATGGGGTAGACTGTAGGCAAACAGAGCTGTTCCAGCTGGATTTAAATCTCTACAGGAAAAACAAAAGAGTAAGAACCAACTGGATCTCTTCATACAGCAAAATTTTGCTTGCCAGGTCATTCTTTAGGAGAGCAACAGATATGCATAATCTTCATGAAAGTTGAGAGATCTAGTGATACAACTTCATTATCAATTGAACTAACGAAATTAAATGTGTTTTTTTGGGAGGACAGATAGTTTAGCGAGTGCTTAAAAAGCACACTGTTGTCATAATTTTCAATCTTACTTAACCTAGCACTTTTTAATGCTTTCTTAAAGATGTCGAATGATTGTTTTCTAAATAATAAAAGCAGGATGTAAATTGTATCCACAGATTTGTTCTGGATGAGGATTTGAATTATGGAGTAATCTGTAATCTGAGTGGTGGCGTTAAAGGAAATTGCATAAGGTGTCAGTACACGCTCTGGACACTTTCAAGAAATAGCAAGTGTTCTCAAGTAGTTGTATGTGTATTGCAGTGTTCTTCACTTTTCTGATGTGATCTTTAGTTATGTGCTTGACATAGTGCCTCCAAAAATCTCTTTTGCAGATGTTTTTGTTTGCATCTGTTGTTTGCAGTTGTGTACAGAACGGATGTTATCTTTTGCCTAAAAAAGGCATGTAACCTCGGTTGAAAAATGTCAGAAATTCTCAGCTGTGGATTTCCTACTTCCTGTTCGTTGCTCCAGGCCATTCTGGAAGACTGAGTGAATGGAGGCACCGAATGCAGGAGCTTGGAGGAACTCTAGGCAGCAGCAGTATGTCCACGACATAACCTGCTGCAGACAATTTGATTCTTCTTGTGAAAAATTGCAATGTAAAAATAAACTTGTAGCTTGTCAGTGAGGCAGAATTTTGCAAAGTAGTTGTAGGTTTGCACTTTTGGATCAGTTGAATTTGAACTTCAATTAGACAGTCATTTTGTGTTAGAGAGTTGTGCTTCTAACTTCTATTTTTAACAGATGATGTTTTTTGAAGATATTTTAGTGCTAATCAGACATCCAGGTGAAAAGCTGCAGCTTTCTGCTCTTCATCACATGAGATTTGATGAAAGCCTTTCAGTCAACTGTCATTGAGAAGGAAGTGATGATAATAGAAACTGCACTTTTTCAGCATCAGAAGAGCAGATTGTGATTTGTTTCCATGTTTGATTTTTAAAGATACCATAGAGATGATTTCAGAATAGCAGAGGGGATAACTCTGTACCTTTCCTAACTTTCACATCTTCTTAACATGTTACTGTCAACATCATCTGCTTTTGACAGCATTCAGGTGCATTGGGACTGCTTTCCATTTACCCAGTTCTGATATGCTTTGTCAACACAGCATATTAAGAATAAAGTTGTTTTTACTTGCTTCTAGCCTTCGATTTTTTTTTTCTTTCTTTCTTCCTTGTGCTTGAAGGCAGAAGCAAGAAGAAAAAGAGAGTAGAATTATGTTTTGATGAGAAGACAATACACACGCAGGTAGGAGTATTACACCTTGCACAGACTGACAAAAGCGGTCTGGCAAGTAGGCAGTGCAGAAAATCATAAACATGAATCTTCAGCCTAGAAGATGGTGTTGCATCATTTGTGGACATACAATTACCACTGTCCACTGACCTGTGCCTGCCTCAATCTGTAGCATGAATTAAACAAAAAGCTTCAGAGGGTCTACTGTTACAGTGAATTTGACACACCAGTCTGTTCGTAGCACGGTCCTTGTGACTGTAATGCTTTTTAAAAAATCATTACCTTTCTGCTACTTACTTTTGATGTGGAAACCACTCTGAAAACCCTTCAGAGTAGTGCCCTGTTTTCAACATGAAGGATTGCTGTGAACTTCCAGACTCGTGCAGTTATTCTCATGGTATTGCATATCGCTGTCATTTTGCAGTTTTCTTATAAAGCAGGTTTGAGGAGTACATGGTATGGATTAAATCATTTTAAGTTGTTTCTGAAACCGCTGTTTTTTGAGGGAATATGGAAAAAGAAGGGGATTTAAGATTTCATAAGGAAGCGTAACAGAGTGATAATTTTTTGCACACCTGATGATGGAATATTCTGGAAAAAAAGGAGAAAAAGCCAAGGACTGCAAAAATCCTGTAAGCAAAATAACAGGCTTCTTAAGTATTCTCTTAAGTTCTGTTTGTTTTCTAGAAGATTGGATGATTTGTTTTTCCAAGGCTGTCTTAGAAAACAAGTTTTGATTAGAAGGGTCATTGTGATTAAGCAAGATGCAAGTAGCAAACCTTACAATCTGCAAGCAAAATGGCTGCTATCAGAGTATTGATGTTAATTGATTTGTGGCATTAAGTTCCTCACACAGATTACTGTACTCTTTATTTATTTATTGCTCTTCTTTCTTCAGTTCCATTCTCTCTCCAGTGTTCCTTGATGTCCTCAAGCTGTTTCTTGTGCACAAGTGAACAGTTTTTAAGTAATTCGTGAAACTGAGTAAAAGAACATCTGTAAAGGGCCAGCCAGAGCTCTGACGGAGCAGCATCCTATATCCAGTAATGGCTAAGAGTGCAAGACTGTAAGAAAGCAGGGCAAACTGTTCTCGCAGCTTCTAAAAATACTTGCACACACACACACACACACACACACACACACACACACACACACAAAAAGCTTCCCAAATTTGAAATGAATGTAGGCTTCCTGACTTCGTCATGCATCTCTCCAGCATGAAATTGGACAAGTGGTTTAATTTTCTTCATACATAGCTTTTTCCTATCTCTAAAGACAGTTGGATACCTTTACAAAAATGGTTATGAAAATGTAACTAACAGTACTCAAAGTCTATTTGCAAATACCATAAAGATAACTCGACAGTAAACAGAGCTTTACCTTCAGACATAGATTACATGAGACATTTTGCACTCTAAATGGTGTACAGTTCAGTATAAAACAGCTTGAAATATTCCAATTGAACATACTACAGAAGCTTGGATTTCATCCACCGCCTCTGTCACCATGGTCTCTTTCGAGTCACTGATTTATCTTTGTTTTTCAGAACTTCTTTTAAATGTGCAAATTGGAATCTGCTGTTTCAAGCGGGAAGCATCACAAACGGGACTGTATTTAGTGGTGATTTAATAATGCAAAATTCACCTCAGGACAGACCAGACAGAATTAGCACAGCTGTGAGTGTAAATGTCTGCAAAATAAAAAGTGTTCTTCTCAATATTAAATACGAAGTAGAGAAATCTATAATTGAAAGCT
Source organism: Perdix hodgsoniae (assembly GCA_035772895.1). NCBI lineage: Eukaryota > Metazoa > Chordata > Aves > Galliformes > Phasianidae > Perdix > Perdix hodgsoniae. Next base: position 318,670 of record JAPSGF010000007.1, read on the forward strand.
GGGCTTCTGTAATTTCGCTGTTTATCCCAGATGTAGCTGACGAGTCCTAATATAGCCTGAGGAACTTGGAAATGAAGGGATAAGCAGGAAGTCAGACCAGCATTGCAGTCCAGATTGAATTATGTTCTGAGCTGGGAACTAGAAGAGACTGTAGATAGATGTCCCACTGTGTGTTGCAGAGGTCAGAAATTAATTAGCAAGGGAGTATGTTGATGGAATTAGATGCATGGGTTTCATATCAGACTGTTTGTAGAGCTGATGTGTTCTTACTCATTGTTGAATTTGGCAGGAAGAAGATAAAAAGTAACTGGGGACACTCTTGGGTCTCTGTGAAATCGGATGTAGGAGACTTGAAGTAGACTTGTCTTTTAGAAACAAAATGTAATATTCAAATTTTCATATTCAGATATATTTGAATGTGGAATATCTGTGGAATATCAGCACGGCTAATACACAAGTCTAAAAATTAATTTCTTAGTTAAAATCTTGGAAAACAGATCTATCAGCTTGAATACCTTCATTTTAAACTAGTTTTCAGTTGAGCTGCCACTGTTATGAGGAGAATCTTCTGTATTAACTGTAATCTTCCGTATAAACATTGGACAAATATGAGAGAAAATCTTAAAGATGACTTATAAAATATTTAGTGGTTTCCTGATTTTCTTTTAATAAACAGTGATGAGTTTTTTTTGTTTTGTTTTTTGGAAGTAGTTTTTCTAGAGATAATGGCAGCCTATAGTATGAAGAAGAAATTGGTTCTGGTATTTCTTTCTAATACAGAAAAAAAATGCTTTTCTTCCAATGTAGCCTGCATTAAATAGACTTATTTTGTTAAATTTTATTTCGTACATAGGCATACATATGTAACGCGTGCAGTCTCACACCTGCCACAATGGTGATTATCAGAATAAGGCCCATCCTTCCTAAGATCTTCTGAGGTTGCTTGCCTCACAGATATTTCAACGTGAAGACAATTTGACAGCATCAAAATGGTACCTTAGTGCATTTTAGATGAGAGAGAACTGTGGAAAGTCATCCACAGAGCATTACCTGTTAGATTTACCTTTCCTGTTTTCAGGCAAAATGCATTTAACAGGGAGCACCTTTTTTCTTAAATACATTTCTGCTTTTTCAGCAAGATCAGAGCATGGGAGCATTTAACATTAAAATTTACCTCTTAAAGTTCTTACATTGAAGAACTTAGACTTCAGTTAGAAATAGCCAGTGCGGTAGATGACACAGTTGTGTTTTTTTCCTGAAAAATGGAGTTGGTGCACCCTATTGTTACAGCGATGAGTATAAAGAAACAAACAAAAAACTCCTCTTTTTTTTAAATATTCCATTTACTGTTGTTTAGTCTTGCAAATATCAACTGCAAGAAGCCTGTAACTCTTTTCTCAAACACAGAAGATTTGTTTTTATTCCTTGCCTTTGCAGAATGGAATTGTGGAATGTTTGGGGAATTTTTTTCCCATGCATTACTGAGTTGCCCAGTATAGTCAGCAGAGGCATTTCAAGAGAGTGATTTAGATACGTAATATTGCAGCAATTTTTCTCCTAATGTTTGTACTCTGAATCTTTTCCCAGAGCTGTCTGTCTGCTCACAGTCATGCACAAATTAAATATTAGGCATTGTTCTCACCACTCCTTTGTTTTCTAGAAAACTAATACTAGTACTAATAATTCCCACACATTTTTACAGCAAAATTCAGCAAAGATGAAAGGCATTAGTATTGCTACTGCAACTCTCTCTCTCTCCCTTTTTTAATTTATGAGTATTTTAAGCTTGGTGGTTTGCTGAACTGATCATGCAAGAGAGCAGGGTGATGCCACTTCATTTTTTCTTCCCCACTGATGAAAGCAGAAGTAGTTTCTGTTTTGGAAAAAATCTCTAATATCTCCTGATCATACGGAAGATGAGAATTTCTTTTGTATTCACATAATGGGTGAGAAAGAGAGGATGAAGGGTGGGGTTTTCAGCTGATAGTTTACCTGAGATGGAAGTGTTGAATTAGGGACTAAGTTGCTTCTGTTACGTCAAAAATTTGCCATAGCAGTAATTAGTCTAAAGTGGATATGCATGACAAGAGACACTTGAAAGTGTATTTAAAGAAAGAGGGAAGCTTGTTCCCTATTGATGATGACTGAATAATTTTGAAATTAGTGTGCAGGGAACTTAGTTTTTTGGAAAATGCAATCTAGTAGAACACCTCCCTCTGCTGGTCGATTTCACATTGTATTACGCTTTTGACTTCATAGTGGGAGATAACCTCTTAGACTGCACTTGAAGACCAAGTCGAGCTTTGTAAAAGAGAATTAGGTTGCATATGAGGTTTTCCACTGTTCTGACTCTTTGAGTACGATGGTAGGAGGTTGGGCTGCCTTCCCAGGTTTATTCCAAGCTTGTTAGTTGACTAGATTTTTCTTCTACTTGTTCTCTTGCTGCTGGAATTGATTGCATTTCGCTGTTCTTCCTTGCCTACTGAAGATAGGCTCTTGGACATTTGTACTCTAATCAGGTAATCAGAACAGCATGCACAAAACAGTTATTAGCTTCTAGTAATCATTCATCTCTTCCTGAAAATTTATGCATCGTTTAGTTTATTCATACTTACTTATTTGAACTGAATTTTATGTGCTGATCCTCAATTAGTTTCCAAAGTAATGTCTGTAATTACTTGCTCTTGAAGCACAACTGGCCACCCTAACTGGAGAAGCACAATAGTGTTAACCGTTTATCCTCTAGTTTACTAACATCACAGAGCAGAAAAATTAGATATTTTCTCTACAAGCTCTTCAGTATAGGTTCAGTCTGTCAATCACATGCTATTTCTGTACAGTACAAACACCTGAAGAAGCTATACTGTGTAATTGTTATTTCTAGCTCTGTTGAGGCGTAACAACTCTTGAAAGAATGCTTTCAAACCCTTCTTGAAAGCATATTTTAGTTCCTTGCTTTTCTTGAGTATTGCACTCCAAAAGTGAGCAAACTAGCTGAGTATGTGAGAGGAGCATTTTTGTCCTTGTTTTCTTTTTTTTTTGGTAGGACTTTTGGCATGTTTTTTTTCTGTTCTTCCTCCTGAGCATAACGAATATTGCTCTTTCTTCACCCTTGCTCCTAGCTGAACACTCAAAATATATTTTTCTCTGTCTTGCGTGTTATTAATAGAAGAACTTGAGTAGTCCTGTAAATTTTCTCTAAGGCTCTCATCTAGAGAAAGCAAAACAGCTGGAGCCTTTATGTGAGGAGGAGTCCCAGTTGTTGAACTCCTTGAAGCAAGTCTTGGAACATGGCGGACTGGCTGCAGAATCCATTTTCATTTTCAGGATCTTATTATTACCAGTATTTAATTAATATTGTTTAAGGTCTAAACAGCACTGCTGTGATGTGGACTTTTGTTTTCTGTTTTAACTTTGGAGTCTAATAACCTCCTGCAGCTCAGCCTCTGGAAAACAGTGCTGGCCAAAGACTAATTCTCATGTCAAGTAATTTGCCAGTACTGGCACAAAAAGTCAGAAATCACATATCATGGATTTAGGAAGTGAAAGAATTGTTCTTGTTTTTTTTTTTTATTATTCTTTGTTCATTGCACATTATTTCTCTATTAGGTCATAGATGAGATTGTTTTAGCCAGTTTCAGCAGTGGTTATCTGACACTGAGACCTAGAAGGATGACTTAATTGCGGCAAGAGATGCTTTAAGTTCACATGTATTTGCTGTATAAAAATAAGTGTACTTATCCATCTTTTCCACTGGGGGGACTGTATTATACTAAAGACAGCAGTCTTTTTCATTCCTCTTCCTTTTCTGCACTTCTTTGAATGTATAGAAACAAGGGAAGCGTCTAAATATTGAACTAGTCAGCATTTGTAAGGAAAAATAAATGGAGAAAAATTCCTAAGCCGTTGGTATTAACTCATTAGATGACTTGTCTTTGCAGCCAGCTTATACTAATTCCATATTTTGAGATGTGTTCCAGCTATGTTCTTTAGGATTAACTGTCTAATAATGAAAATGCCTGTTGCCATGAGCTTTAATTCAGCATTTCTGCATTCTTCATTAATTCCAATTTTCCGACTTTAATAAATAGGAATAAAAAGAATTGTTTTCATTAATTCAAAACAGTCATGTTTTGTTACTCACAGAAAAGCCTAAGCAGTGTGTGTTTTATGAAAGCAGTTGTCTGATATCTGCATATTCATACATTTTTCTTTGAAAAACTACAAAGGGAAATACATATGAATTTCAAGTACATAGTGAAAATATGCAAAGGGAACTTGGTGTTGTATTCCTGAGCTGCTGTGTTCCACATTCAGAATTTAATGATTACAGGGCAGGTGGTAGCAAGTGCATCTAGTGAAAGTTTGCTTTGTTTGACCTTTTGGATTCGTAAATCCAGATGGCTTTTCCTTTCCTTGCATGTTGAACAGTCTCCTTTTGGTTTGTTTTGTTGTCAGATTGAATGTTGCTCTTGTGCATTTATGTAAGATTGCACAATAAGATGGAGAGGATAATGAAGGAATCCCTACAGGGGGCCTACAGGAAATGTGGGAAGGGATTTTTTCTATGGGTATATTGTGACAGGATGAGAGGAAATGGCTTTAAAGTGGAAGAGGGTAGATTTAGACTAAATATTAGGAAGAGATTCTTTACTGTGAGGCCGGTGAGGCACTGGAACAGGTTGCCCAGAGAGGTTGTAGATGCCCCTCCCTGGAGATGTTCTCAAGGCCAGGCTGGATGGGGCTGTGAGCAGCCTGGTCTAGAGGGAGGTGTCCCTGCCTATAGCAGGGGGTTGGAACCACATGATCTTAAAGGTCCCTTCTACGAGTGGGGAGGCTCCAGCTACTTCTTTAAGCTTCCAAACTGCTTTGGGAAGTCATTAAAATGCGGAGCTTTTTCAGGTTGTGACTAAACACCTATGGTTTTAACCCGTAGAGTATTGCAATCACAAACTGCTCATGTGGGCTCCAACCCTAGCAAGGTTTATGCTGCCACTGCTGAAGGCTGTCACTTTTCATGTATTTCTCTCTTTCTGCACTGTTCTCCACTGCTGTTTGTGAAAGACACATATTTATTGCAATGAGAAGCGTCAGATTCTACTGAGATTTAAAAGAGTAGAAAGAAACTCCTGATGCTTTACCTTGCAATTTATAGGTTTGGTGGTTAAACCTAAATAGTGATAAAATATTAAATCATCTTCTCAGATGGATTTTTCAAAAAGGGAGAGAGAGAGAAAGGGGTGGAAAATATAAGATGAGATCTGCCTGATTTTCCATCATGTAGTGACTGTGATGGCATTTTGAAGCCTTCAGCTCTGTGCTGCTCAGGATATGGGTGAGTTAGTGGGATGGAAATGAGACAAGGGAGTGAGAGCCCCTGTTCTTGTTCTGAGAAGAGCTTTTCCAGAACAGCTTCCCAGCAATTACTGGGGAAAAGCGTCCAAGAAATGAGTAATTCTGAGGATTGTTTTGAGAGTTTTGTTGATGGTAGTTTTTAAGATGCCTTAAGCAGAGATGAGGGAAAATGGGACTTACAGGAGATGGACCATAGGTTAGTGCTAGAAAGATTTAATTTGCTGTAAAAAGCCTTTCATCCCTGGTGAAAATCTTGGCAACTTGTAGGCGAATTCATGAGAATGTTTCAGCTGTACAAGTGACTGTTATTGACAGAAAATGAGGCGCATACACAGTTTGATTGGAACCACATAATGTGGACTGAATGAATGAATTAAAAAATAGTAGACGTGTTATGAAACTGGAGGGCTCTCTCTAGGCATTGGAAAGGGCACAATAAATTGTGTTACAGAGATAGCTCTGGTATAAGAGAAGCTAATTGAAGCATTTCTTTTATTAAAAGAATATTAATTCCTACATGTCTTGTAAATGAAGTGTCCAAAATAAATGTGAATGTGAATTAAAATCTATTTCTATCAGTTAACAGTCATGTTTTCAAGATCTCTCATTTATAATAGAAATGCCTCAATAAGTTCACTTCATTAGTTTACTTGTTTTATGGGTTTACTTATCAGATTCTAATCAAAGTGAACGCTTCTCCCTCTATATGAGCCTCATAGATTTTATTGTACCGTCAATCTGAATTTAATTTGAAGTGAAACATTTCTTACTAATTTGCTCAATTTCATGAAGAGGTTCTACTGCTAAAAATTCAAGTGATAAAGATGCAGAAGTTCAGGGCAATTGCAGAGCTCTGCACTGTTGTGTTACTTTTGTTCTCTTAGGCAGTTCAAAACTTGTGTGTCTTTTCTAGAATTCTATTTTGTCTGTTGTTAAATGTTCTTGTTGCAGATTTTCCAAGTCTGCTTTGGGAATAAGTTCTGTAGATCTGAGCTTCTTAGATGTTTTCCCCAGGTACTTTTTTTCAGACTCTTATATTTAATCCCCAATGTTGTATTACCTTCAGATCGCGTTAAATGCTCGTCCTCCTTAAGCAGCACATGGATCCTTCAAATAACTGCATCCATGCAGTTTTACAGGCTCAATCAGTAGCTTGATATCTATTTAGTTGTCCTGGCTGCAGGGAACCAGGCTTTCTCATGCTGTTTGTCCCAAGAGGCGCTCAGTGTGCCATCATTGCCAGTTTTTGCAGTGGCAGCACACAAGGCTCCATGGCAAGCTGCCCTCTGGGTTGGGTGATTTCCTAGCAGTCAGTTTTGGTAGATGTTCATCCAGATAAATGCACGCTGTCTACTATCATTGAAAAATAAAATATTTCTTATGGTTGTGATCGAGGAGTGGTTGCTTTATGTTTCCACGCTCTATTTAAAGCTCATACTTTCACTGAGGGTTGAGTTAGTACAGATATCCTTTGACACAGGCTCTAGAATCCATGCAGTTTCAATTAATCAGGTAATAAATTTTCTTAATCTCTTGGTTACGCTGTCAGGTGCAGGTGCTACATAGCTGCCCTCCATTAGCTACACTTTTTGCAGTGCGGTGCTGTCTTTATATAGTACTTTCTCACTGTTCATGCTCTGTGCTGGATTAGAGTTCAAATGCTAAACACAGTTGTGAGGGATTCTGTAATAGGAAACCTATGAGCGGATTGTTAAAATAATCCTTTACTCTGTTACAGCTTCAGTACTTTGGATCTTGTAATGGTAGGCAATAATATTTGTTCTTTATATTGGCAAGTTTTATGAAATAATGAAATTTTATATGAAGTAAGGTAAGCATGCTACTTAAAATAACAGTAGGGAATGTGACACAAGGGTTTCGTGGGGATTTCAATGACTTTGTTACTGTCCAGCACTGAAGTAGCTCCAGCAGGCAAACTGTTAGGTCAGACAGAGCAAGGAGTGTGTGTTCTGCAGGGAAGCTGCACCCAGAGGAAACTTTTGTAGATGGTAATGAAATTCCTTTTTCATCAGTTCTGTACTTCACAGCTATTTTGGGGATAGTGGGGTCATCTGCCGTGGAAATGGTGGGTTTTTCCATAACCTCCTGGAAGGTTTTGTGAGCCTGGTTGAGTTGCTGTACATTCTGCTACTCCAATACGAAACTGTATTTCTCTTAAGAGATGTAAGCAAATGTATTCATTATCAACTTGGATTCTGAATTGTAGATCACTTATGATAATGTTACGCTTGTTGTCTTACTGGTCTTTGTTTATTAATTCATTTTGAATTTTCTTGCTAAATAACAGGCAAAGTTTGATCATATCGAGACTTCCTACATACTGTGGTAGGGAGTCCTGTGCAGCCAGGAGAAGGATGGCCTCCTCTGTGGTGTCACCTTTAAGCAGTGGTTCATCTCTTTTGAGGTGGGACTTAGGTCAAAACTCAATGTCTATCAGGTTTAATTAAAAAATAAATAACTGGAAATCGATCGTGTTAAATATCCTAACATCTCTTCAGTATGAAGGTTGTATGTAACCTGATTCTGGTTTTTGAATGATAAATACAGGCCATTGCTGCTATGATCTGTCTGCTTCCTGCTTTTGTACATTTTTTTTTTCTCATTCATTTTACCCTTTTTCTCATATTTCTGCTTATTGAAAAGGAAAATGAAATGTATATGAAAAGCCCAGCTTCTGTAACACACAAATCACATTTTCTGAAACTCTTGTTAATAACGTGTTGCTCTTCTTAAAGGTGCTCACAACTCTAAAGTTCAGTTGCAGAGAATATAATCTGTTCAGTATTTTTGACAGTTTGTGAGCTCTCGCTGTACTTCATGTTTAATTGTCAGAGCGATGAGCTTTTCTGATCATTTGTGTATTCTTACACAAGCTATTTCTTATCTCCAGACTACTTCTCAGTTCATCACATTTTATTGCAATTATGTACTTATTAAGAAATATTTTTCTGAATGTGTGTGCATTATATTTATTTACAGATACAGATTTGTACAGCTCTTAGCTCTGATTGTGTGTCATGGTTTTGGTTGTCTTCTCCGATACAAATGCTTGTTTCAGTCCTGTTGTGTATTCCCCTTAGGGTAGGGTCTCTGTCTGCGAGTGGGCTACTGCATCTTTGTTACCTAAAAGAAAAAAGTCTTCTCTTCCATGGAGTTTTGTTTAGTCTGTTGTCAGAGCTTTAGATTTCATTCAGATCTCTACTTAAGGGAAGGGTTTTCCCCATTTCACACTAATTTATTGTGCAAAATGTAGGTATAAAGGAATGGCACTGGTAATGCCTGCAGTAGGCTGTGAACCAGAAAAGTCCAGTGAAGAGTTTAAAAGAGAGAAAAAAAAAAAAAAAGGTAAATAAAATCTTTAGGACTTGCAGAAATATACCATGGTTGTCATGTATAAACAGTCACATGAAGAATAAGAATGATACAATAACTCAGAACAATCAGTTCACTGTAATGCTTCCAGTGGTCACAATGTTTGTGTTACTTCTCACAGAATACTCTCAAAAAAGCACTTTCTCTGAAGTGTGAAGCTGTGTTCTGGTTAGAGTAAGGTGAAAGTCTCTTGTGTGCAGTGTTGTGATTCTACTGAGCCTCCAATTTAACACTGCCGTGTTAATTTATACTCTGTAAAAGAACAAGATGCTCTCATTAGAAGAATGTGCAGCCTGCACATTTAATTCAGAGTATGAAGCAAACACTCTCCAAACACCATTTTTGCTATTTTACACTGCTAAGTTATGGGAGCTGTAGGGCTGGAGTGTGACAAAGAGGCGTATTATAGCCTGTCAACCAAAATTACTTTAAAGACTCTAATTTTTTCCTCTTAGCATTCTGTTTACTCTGACACTTCTTGGAACATCCATCATTTACTTGAATGAACCCATTCTTTATTGATGACAACATCTGTTATAGACCAGAGAAAAAGAAGTGTTTGTAACCTTGATCCTTGAAATAAGCTGAGAGAAGAGCTTAGTCCACTTGTAAATGTCAGAAATTGTATGATTATTATGCCATAGCATCAATGCAAATAGGGAAAAAAGCTCAGGCTTAGTATTAAGTCATTTTGTATAGTGTTCTGGCAGATTTGTCTTTTATAGAATTAAATGTTTAATGATACATTTATATGGCTCATATTTGTTTGAACCTCAAGTTTCTACTGACTTGTTACAAGATTTACTTATCAGGAGCTAAAGGGTTCTTCCCAGTATAGTTTCAGACCCCTTACACTTCAGAAAAAGTCAAGAACTCATTATCTTAGATGTTTTGTCAGATACTGATGGTTTTAATATCAGAAGCTATAAATGGATGATTTTTATTATCAATATTATTACAAAACTACAAAAAGGCAGAAGGTTGTCCTACAAAGGAATTTATTCTTTAGATGTCTCTGAACATACCTGGTTTCTTCCTTTCCTTTCAATTTAAACTATTTGAGTGTACTGTATAGAGAAAGCATGAAATGTTTGTATCATGTCTGTGTGTGCATACAGTCATTGTGCTGTTTACAAACAAATGCTAAGAGCATTGTTTTTGTTTTGCTACTTACCATTACATGGTACTTACCATTACATTTTGTTTTGCTACTTACATCCAGTTCATCAGAGCTCTGCCTGAGGTTTCTGCCTCTGCGAGTTGGGATGCTGGGGGCAGCTCTTAAACTCAACAAGGCAGAAGGATTTTGGAGCTCAAAAACTGGCAGCGTTGCTGCTTGCTACTAGCAGCTTCTCAATCCATGGAGTAAAATCTTCCTGGATTGATTTCATGTGTTGTACTGAGAAATCTTTTTGACGGCTAATCCCCCATGTGAGAAGCAGCTAATTGTCAAGTTGCATTTGGGTGCGGGTTCCACCTGGTAACTAATGAAGCCAGCAACAGGAGAAAACATTTTTTGACAAATGGAGAAACCTTCCTAGCCTGTGTGCCAGTAGAAGGATGTATAAAGTCGTAGCATTGCATTTTGTTAACTAGGAAAGCGGAATGTTGAGTAATTTCTTGTATTTTCGGTTAGTTGTGCATTTTGGCATTGGTTTTGCTAGCATAGTGAAAGCCTCAGTAAAAAGGAGGCAGGTTAATGAAGGTGTTTTGAATGTGTTTGTGGTTAAATAAAAACTTCTGGAAATGATAAATTACGTGCCAACTCTTGTTCTGCTTAGGTTTCTTTCCCACTGAGGCTGTTATGGAAGGTCATTGTTCTCTCAGTAGAGTTTACATTCTGATCTTAATCTGAGTGAAGCCTCCCCTTCAGATCTTGCCAGGATCTTGCCTGTTATTGTGCTCATATTTTTGATTTGTTTTATTTGTTAAGCAGTTAAGGTTTAACGGGATTCATTCAGACACAATTGCTGCTGTAATTGTTGCCAACTCTTCCTGCCTTTTAGGGAGATGAAGGTGGTCTGCCAGTTAGGTGTGCTAACAGGTTTTTGGTTAAAAGAAGCCAAATACAGTCTGCTTTTACTCAGGCAAGTGTAACACAGCTAATACAGCATGTTGTCAGTTACCGATTTGCAGCAGCAAAATACTGGACCTCAAATTGTAAAACAATATTTCAGAAATCCGTTAAAAATGTAAATCAAAGTTGTAATATAGATTATATTTCTGAATAGGTCATGTATTGCTGTCAAAATTACTAAGGCAACTTTCAGTAATTTACAGTAACTCAGCAATATTTAGTAATAATTCAGTGTATGTAAATAATACAGCTTCAGTTCCAGCTGCTGTGTCTCAGGCATTGAAGAACAGCAGCTTCGATGTTTCACTCAAGTATCTTGCCTGCAACGAAAAAGTGTTTAAAAAGAGGGGTTGGGAGGTGTCCCCGGGTTCCACCCAACTGTTCAGATTGAAACATTTTTGAAACTCAATTGATCTGCAGACTGGATAAAAATTAGTTCTGAACACAAAGTCCCAGAGAGGGAAAGGTAAAAGGCATTTAAGTGCCATGGTGGATTTTGTTGCCATGTTGCCACTCAAATTATATTACTAGGAAGCTTGTTGGGAAATGCAGTCACAGCATGATGATTTCTAACAGCCTTTTATGCTCTTTTAAATTGGTGAATTTATCCACAGGTTGATAAAGTGAATAGTTCTTCAGAAAAAATATAAAGTCAGTTTATGTGCTTATTGAAAACAGAGGTTTAGGGAACACAACTGTAGCACTGGTATCTACTGCACTGTCTTTAAAAGACTATCGGGACTTCTGTTATTTAGGCCATTTACTTAAAAGATGTTCAGCATTCATCTGTAAATGCCCTTAGTGGATGGCACTGAGCTAGTCCTACCCAAGTGTTTGCTGCCTTGGATGCAATCTCATATAAAACACTTTGTCCCTGCAGTCACCTTTGTAGGTAAGTTGTACAATTTTCTCCTATTTTCTCAACTGTTATTTGTGGACCACTAGTTCCCAAAGTGTCTCCAGCTGTGAGCTCTCCTTCTGCCAGAACTGTTGTCTCACTGTAGGTGTGAAGAATTGGGGAACTTCTAAACTGATGGTTCCAGGTCACATTGCTGCACCTATTGGATCATAGCTGGTGCAGAATCCCAAGAACTCAAAGCTTTCTTGATTTTTACAAGCACACTAATAATGATCAGGAGCCAAACTTAAATGAAACTGTATTGATAACTAGTGAGGCCCAAGTAAGTCTGTTACCCATAGAGCTTTCCACCAGGCTGTTGTCAACGCAGATAAATTCCTGTCTGCTGCCACCTACTCTTCCCTGGCTTCGAGCTTATGCTTATCCAAGCTGAACTTCTGGCTGAGGCTTCTGCAGCAGAAGTTACAGCTTAATTTTTCTGGCAATTTACTTTTGAATCCCAAATCAGCAATTAGGGACTGTTCAACTGCAGTGCTTTCCAGTCCCAATGCGTCATGTTGGCGACCTGTGTTTCTGACGCATCATTGTCTGCAAATATTTATAGACTACACTGTTTTTCTCTCTGTCATAACAAGCAACCTTCACTTATACATGTATTATGTTTGCAAAATGAATTCATTCTGCCTTTGTGGTGGTACTGGTGTTTAGTTGTATTTTCTTTTAATGTATTTAAGAATGGCAGGAGGTGAAAACAGCTCATCCTCAGCTGCCTTTACTAGGAGGAAATGCTTTGCATTGTGGGAATAACTGGATGTTAAGCAAACGAAAATCCACTTGGCTGCGAGAGGGGTGTTCTTGGGGGGTGTCTGAGGATGCCAGGCTGAAATTAGTGGTATGGCTGGTAGGAATTGAGACCAGTGCTATGGCTGATCCACTGTCAAGACCATGCGATTTGGAAAGGCCTCAAGAGGGGCTTTGCACTTGAGAAGATTTCACCTGAATCTGTTTTGGAGGTGAGGTAAGCCTGAGAATGGGACCTACCCAAGATATGGAGTTTGGACTGTGGGGGCATAGCTATGATTTTGTACGTAGCTTTAACATACCATTGTGATTTACGCCCTTTGTCTAACCTAACTGTCGTAGATCAGTGAGCAGCTTTTTGTACTCAGCTAGCTAGCTAGCAGATGTCATACCGTTAGTTGCATTGATGCCTACATAGGTGCACTGACTGGCTTTTTTTTCTTTCTTTTTTTGTCTTCTGAGGCAAGCTTATTTTGTGATCTGGTTCAGCATCCTGCGCTCCCCAGCTTAGTTCTCCTCTCTCTGTCATGTGCTGAAGTAGAAGGGATTTGGAAAGTGGAGAGGCAGCTGCCTCAGCCAGCTGGAGAAGTACTGCTGCTAACACTTGTGTTCAACTGTTGTAGTAAAGGTCTTGTCTCCCATGTTGCAGGGCTCCTAGAATTACCTGTCTGATACAGCTGACGGAGGAAGCCTTGTTGGCTGGCACATTTGAATTGCTTTTTAAACTGTTAAATCAGTGTCTGGAAACTGGTAGAAATGTATTCCTTCTCCCAGCCCAGAAAAGTCTTATTTACAAATAGATAATAAACAATGCTGCAGAACATGCATTGCCTTAGATTGTGGCTGTCCAACCTTTTGGCTTACCTGGGCCACACCAGGCTGGTTTGATGGCAGTAGCTGCAATTCTCAGTGAAGTCTCAAGATGTTCCTCTGAGATTTTTGCTGTAAGTTCACTATTTCTGCACTTCATCCTTGAAAATAGTTGTTTACAAATATACATACTGCCAAAAAATCAGTGATGTGAATAAGGTGTGATAGTGAAGCAAGGGATATTTTTCTCTGGCCTAAAGATAGGGCTTAAAAATCTGATGAAGAGATACAATCAGATTTTTGAGTTGAATGATAGTTTATTTATGGCCAACTGAATAAAATCACTTATATACAAAGAAATTGATGATTTTTTTTTGGCAATCTTGAAACTGTTCTCAAATTTCTTTATCAGAATGGGAAGCATGGCTGTGTTTTCCTCTGCTTGCAGGACTGTGTTTAGTCAATGTATCTATATAGTCAAAATGCATAATATATATATATATATAGTCAAAATGCATAAAATTATTTGCCCTAACCTGTGCTAGCTCTGCACTGAGCCCTCTCCTTGTTTTGGTTACAATGCAGACAGCGTTAATAGGGCACCAGTTGTTGAGTGATGGGGCTGGGTGCCATAATGGTGTGGGGCAGAGGTGGCCACATTGCAGGTTGTGCTGCGCCATGGGTTGGATGTGCCTGGCTTAATTGTTGCAAAATACTCATCTGCTGTTTTTTGGATTTTTTTTTTAAGCATTGACCAGGCTATGTCTTGGGAGGTACAGAATGAGAAAAGAGAAGGGGATAGGATTGCTTAAAGATTTCTAGATTCAGTTCAGCCCAGGCACGGGAAAAGAATGTAAGACAGTGTGGGCACAAAAGAAAGAGCATAGCACAGGTAGCTCTGGAGGACTTAAGTGCAGAGAGGCACAGTTGAATGAAAATAGAAGGAGTTCCCTTTGTGAAGAAGTTGTGGCTTGAGTGGGAACCTGGGAAGGAATTTGTCCTGTGATAGGTATGGATTGCTATGTTTTCGTGAACCTGCTCCTATAATATTTTGAGATCTAATTTTGTGCAATAGTACTTTGTTCTTTTTCATTAAGTCATAATGTACTGCTAATAATGTATTCTATTGCTTAACTGGAGTGTGAAGTATTATTTCATTTTTTGTTCTAGCTTGAAGTTAAGAAGTATGGGGGAAGGAGCTGTTTTTCATAAATAACTGCATTTAATACTAAAGGCAAATATGACGAACTGGAAAATTAAAAATTATGGCTTTTCCCACACTAAGAAATCTTTGCTTATTTTAATGGCAGTTATAAACGTTAACAGTGAATTTTCTCTTTCAGATAACCTAGTGCACAATTTAACAAAAAGCCAGACATTGCAGTGTTTGTGGTGTTTGAGATTAGGAACAGTCAGAATGATGATACCTTTGCCAGTATTTGGGGGCGATTTTTGTTATTCTGGTATTTGAGTAAAATGTATTAAATTAAGCAAATGAGATGACATATGGAACCTTGGTTTTGATAGATTTCCAGAAGAAGCAGCCAGATGATGACTCAACTCCCAGCACAAGCAACAGCCAGTCAGATTTGTTCTCTGGAGAAACAAACAGTGACAACAGCAATACCTCTCTAACCACGCAGGCCGCTAACTCCAACCAGCAACTTTTGACAGAACTGAATGTAACTTCACCGAGCAAAGAGGAATGTAAGTGCACAAGTCCTAAATGAGAGCAAAGGAAACAAATATGTTTCTCTTCATTCGCAATGTTATGTTCTACTGACTTCTTTTTGGAAGTAAAGGAGGTCTGCTTTTTGGTGGTAAACATTAGAAGTTACTCAGGAAATGCAAATTGATGATTTTAACCAAAGAGAAAAGGAAAAGGGGTCACAGGAGTTTCTGGTTAACTTTATAGCTGTCTGAAATGCAGCATGCAATTTAAATGTTTAATTTTATTATTTAGATAATTTAATTATATAAATATGGAGGCACTTGTATTTTGAGAATTTTTCTCAGGTTGATAGTAAGTTAATATACATACTTACTTGATTTTTAATCATTACAGTTGCACGTAGTATTGTCTGTAATGCATGTTTGTTTAAATTCCTGCTAGGTCACTTTGATAAGCTAAGCTTCACATGGTAACCTGTCTTTTTATTTCATACTCTCTTTGAAATATCAGGCAAAATTTTTTCCTTAAGCTAGGCTAAAGAATTTAAAATTAGTAGAAGTGTATTTTGATATAGAGCTTTACTCTAAACCTCTTTACAAGTTCACACTGTATCTGTATATTGAGTTTAAAAATCCGCGTTCTTAACGTTAAGCTTAAATGAATAATTTATAGTTTCATGTTGCTCAAACCATGGCTTTATTTTAGAAGGTTCTCTCTGCAGAGAGAATCTCTCTTGAACTATATTCACCTATGCATCTTGTGTAGTAGACTGATGTACATGTTGCAAGAAAAACACACTCATTTTTGATGGAGCTGTACTTATTTTTCTGCTGAAAATAAGAATGCCAAAAAAGTACAAGGATTGAGAGATCTTTGATACGGCATGATTGCTTTCAGTTGTGTTCAGTGTTTGCATAGGATGATTTTTACTCAGTTTCAAAAGTATTTATTCTTTTTACAGGTAGTTAGATTTTGCATTTATGTTCTTATTTATTCAGAACGGCTATGGACAAAGCAGTAATAGCTTTTGTGGGATTGTAGTAGCTTATTAGACTAAAATAAAATGCTTAATTTAAAATTAACTTTTCTACCTATATATGGGAATATTTTCAGAAATACAGCAAGAAGTAATAGGTACTTCCTGTTGTTTAAGCTTGAACCTTCTGATATCAGTAATAAGGGTAAACATGCTGTGTAACTTGTTGCTCCTTCACACACACAGTTGCTTCAGAACACCCATCTCTTCCTTCTGTCCAGCATTTGTCCAGGGGAAACCTGCAGTTTCATGTAAAAATAAAAAACAAAGCTTTAGAACACCCCTCCAGTGAAACGCTGTGCTGTAGCATCACATTTGGGCATTCGCAGGGCAGTGGGATTCAGCACCTCTGCTGGCTTATTAGCAGAGATCTACTATCTGGCATTATAGGCTACTTTTCTGGTGCTTATTGGGTCAGGTTTCATGAATTGTGTTCCGTGACGAATTAAATTGTGTTAAAGTGTTTCTCTTGTGGCTGAGAAGCACTTGGGGATATGTGGGAAGGTGATTACAGAGAGGGAAAGAAGGGAGGAAAATTAAATCATGTCCTTCACCCTGGATCGCTGTGTACTTGTGAACGTACACTCAAGGTGATGGATATTAGGCAGTACGGCCTGCAGTGCGTTTGAAAGTATTACCTATAAAAAATTCTTTATGACTTCCTGCTGGGGTGATTTTAAGTGAAATACAGTGGAGAGATTTATTTAGAGCTGGAGCTCTTTCTGTCTTCTCTCACATCTCCACTACCTCTTTAATGAAGCTTAATACCATTTATCAGAAATAATTATGCACAGATGGAGCTTTTCTGATGGGTAATGGTCTCAGAGTGGAAGAGTCTTTCCTGTAATGAAGAATGCAAAAACTTTAAATGTCTTTTTGATTTTAATTTAAGGGCATCCTTTTCTGTGCAATATTTATTTTTCAGCAAGTTCTATAAGGCACACGCTGCTCTCATTGTAGCTGTGTCCTTTAAAGACTGATACTTTGCACTGCTGTGTGATGATGTACAGCTATGTTCTGTTCAGAATAGAATTGCAGTAACGCACCAGAAATCAATATATTGGGTTATTAAGGTAATCCCCATCAGAGAATGGAAAGATGAGAGCACTCAGGAAGGATTCTCTTGATGTTCCCCATTTCTCTCTTTTCCCTGTCGTACTTCTGAGAAGGATCTCACATCCAGGCATTCGCTATAGCAGTTCAGTCCCCACAGTAAAGAGTTTGGACAAAATTGTAGCAGGTCGTTTAGGCAGTTAAGAAATTCCACTCATGTTACAACAACTAAAGAGAACCATAGAAGGCTCATGTGGTAAGATTTATATTCTGTATTGGAAAGACTCTAGGGTTTTTTTATTTGTTATTTCTAGTAGTTATTTCCTTTTTAAGCACTCAGTGAGTGATGGAGAGGAAATGTTCCTTGCACTGAATTTTGCAGTTCAGTGTGACAATTACTGAGCTTCTCATATACATGCCCAGGTTACAGTTACTTTTTCCCAAGCCCTCCGTTCTGAGCAATGGAATCAGTTCTGAGCAATTCATCATTTGCTGATGAATCTTGTACATGGAAGGAAGTTCTCAGTGTTACAGTTGCAGTCAACAAAAATGCATTAAGAATTTATGCCAAGAGATGGTGGTGCAAGTTTCAGGATGTTTTTTCCCCCCCTCACTTAAGTTTTGGTTTTATGAAGTATTGCATATCATGGTTTGTATGATTGATTTTTAAATGCTTTTAGGGAAATGAGGAGCTTTAGGGGAAAAGACTTCTAGAATTATTTTGTTTGTTTTATTTTCCATATATACTACTCCAGTTGCCTTTTTCTAACTCAAATTTTCCTGTCTATTATTTTGTCATGAAATGAGTTTTTGCTGATAAGGAATGTATTGATGCTGGTGCTGCTTTACTAAGTCTAGATTTCCATGGGTTTTAATGATCTGTTTCTTAACAAATTGTTAAATCAGTCTAAATGTTGTTCCTCCACTTTTTTACATGCAGATAAGTTTCTGTGTGCTGAAGTTCTGTTTAGTTTTAATGCATTCTTATCTTTCACTTTGGCTCCTTTCATTTAGGAAGTCAAGGCAGAAGTTACGTTAGTGTTAGTCACCCTATCAACTGGCTGCTTTGGCAATGGTTTCCTTTTTCATTGGGAGGGAGAGTTGTTTATTTCCAACAGAGGAAGAAGGAATTTGTGAAAGGCCTTTTGCTTTTTTCTGCCCCTTGCTCCACCTTAAACTACACACACTTTTAAAAGGGATTTAAAAAAAAAAAAAAAAAAGCTTGTTAAAGAAGGTTTTATGTATTTTGGTAAGGAAAAGGTCACACTGAATATGGAATAATTTTGCTTAGTTTCAAGTCTTCATTGCTTTCTTTGGGGCTGTCACATTATTTTTCTGTCACTGTGTGAGTAGACCTAAAGTTGGCACTGTGCAGGTTTATAACTAACCATGTTGTTATGTGACAGGAGAAATGTCAGCATGAACAACTCGAATTCTGGCAGCTGGATCAGATTTGATATTTCAGTAGTTCTTAGCTTCAGTTGACATTATTTTATTTTAATTATGTGCTTAGCTCTTCCTGGCCTCCTCAAATTAGCAAAAACCACAATTGAAAAAGGA
The DNA here is from genome assembly GCA_035772895.1 of Perdix hodgsoniae. Taxonomy (NCBI): domain Eukaryota; kingdom Metazoa; phylum Chordata; class Aves; order Galliformes; family Phasianidae; genus Perdix; species Perdix hodgsoniae. The sequence goes on from JAPSGF010000007.1 coordinate 337,286, forward strand.
CAGAAGAAATATCTGATGTTTCAGAGCTGTTAAATGCTCTGCATTTCTGCAGTGAAGACTTTGTAAGAGGATATACAGAGACCTGAAGTATTGCTGTAAATGTCAAAAAATACATTGGGATTTCAGCATGGAAACCGTGACAGTCACTGTCCACACCTTAACTGTGTGCTGAGTTTCTGAAGCTTAAATGTGATTGTCAGGGCTGAATGCCTGTAAATTTTCCTCTAGTTATTGTATAGCTTCCAAGATTTGAACTGTTGCGTATCAAGCTTAAACATTATCATCAATTTATTTCAAGCACTTAAACATATGATTTACAAGTTTAAAGAAAGCTTTAAAACATCTTTTCTTTTACTAAATGTTTGCGTGTGCTGCGAACACTGAGTTGCAACCAATTATGAAGTTATTTTGGTGAATTTACTTTTTGTACATAAGGGGCACTACAGCTGGCACACAGATGCAGCAGGCTCCCATGAGAGATCTCTGGCAGAAAGGTGAGAGATTGGGTTTTTTTTCTGCTGCAGCTTTTGAATGTTTATCATCTAAATTTCATGGCTTATTGAGGCATGACTGTAAAAAGCAATGCAGACTACAGTACTAGGAACATAATAATTTTTTTTTTGGTCTTCTGAGTAGTAATAATGGAAAAAAAACCACAACAGTTGTCAGTTTTTTTCAACATAGCCTCATCAAAAGTGGATAAACAAGCACATCTTTTTTTTTTTTCTTTCTTTTGTTGAATAGCCTTTTCTCTGGCAACATGTGAAAGATTTTTACCAGCTTCAAACTACTTCAGGTTTTGTATTTTGCTTGGGCTTGTCAGGGAAGTCAGAAAGGTCAGGTTTCCTATGCACGCTCTGAAAATAATTGAGAAATGACCTGTTCATTGCCATACAACTCAGTTTTGTATATCCTGTCATTTTTATAGTTCTGGCTATGGGGATGTTCTTCTGGCTCATCTTTGATTGAATGTTACGTATGTACCCGCTTTTATAATATATTAAGTATATAAACAAACCAAGCTAGAATTTATTTTTGTCTTGCTTATTAGAGATGCCTGTAGAAATTAATTTGCTTTGCTGCTGACCTGTTTTTTCTGATACCAATTAGTAGGTGTTTCCTCCTGTCTGAAAGAGTATAGTAACAGCTGAAGTTGCTCTAGACTACAAAACTAGCCTACCTGACCCCAGTGATTTAATATTGCAATTAAACTCAGATAACTAACAAAGCTACAGAGCTTTGTCATAGCTAGATAATGGTGATGAGGAATAATTTTGATTTTCCTTACAAACTCACCAGATCTACATATTCTTTCTTCTTCTACTCAATTTTGTCTTGTATCAGGAAAAAAAGAGAACATGCTCTTCCACTACAGAAAATGCATCTGGTTGTTGTTTGATGTTACAGTCATCTTTGGATCTATATGTCACGAGAACTAACTGTTCTCTCTGCTTTTTTATATTATTGTTAAGTTAGGTAACAGTGGAAATGTTTTTCATCTTATGAGATTATTTTTAGCTTTATTTTCTTTAAAGGTACTCTGTACAAAAAGAGCCTTGTGTTACTGCTTAATGTTAAATTAACAGTAATTCAGTTTTTCATTTTGCTTTTTGAACGTGGGTTTTCTTGAACATTTATCACAAAAGATGCGTGTTTTTTTTTTAAAGCACATTTTGTTTGGAGATCTACAACAAAATACAGAACTGTTCTGAAATGGATGCTATTGGAGTTGCCTTCTGAGAAATGCTGCTTAAAATTTGGGGCCAGTACAGAACATTTGGGAGTTAGAAATTTGATAGGAAAAAATATACTATGTATGGTAGTAGAGTTGCCTTTAGCATTATTTGAAGATCTTTCTCTAAGTTTTAATCTGACCCTTACAGTCCCAGTGTCATCTGAAGAACATTTCTTAACATATAAGCTAGGAAGATCTGGCCCACAGATAGGTGAAATGAACACATCTTTCCCTGTCTGTGGCATGATAATTTCAAAATGTAATGGAAATCAGCAGAATAAGACCACTGTTAATTGTTCTCTCTGATTTATAGTCACTTCACATTGCAGAGTAGACAGTGCATCCTAGGGTCCCATTTATTAACGTGAAAGGACCTCTTGGAACATGAAACAGAAACTCAGCCAAATAATACAAATGCGGGTTTAGAACTGCCCACATATCAAGGTTATATACAAGTATTTCTAATATTATAATTTCACTGCCAATTTCAAAAGCACATTTTTACACTTCAAATGTTATCCATGAAGGAGGGAAGTATCATGTCTACTTTACAAATGGGGAAACTGAGGAAAAGCAACTAATGGAGCCTGACAACTGTCAGATGGAATCTGAATCGTGGCTGTTTCACTTGTTTCTGTTGTTAAATCCACCAACAGCAGCTAAGCGCTACAGTTTTCGTTTCCTTCTGCAAAAGCTTCCTACTGCACATAGATAAAAATCCACAGAATAAATAATGGCACATTTGTACAACAAAATTTTTAAAAGTATATGTTTGTATGTGGTATAATCCTCTTATCAGTTTGGTAATGATGTGACATAAATTACATGTTCTGCAGCAGATAAGTAGTGAAGTGCTCTAAAATGTCTTGTTTTTATTTCCATAGAGACTATCCTGTCTGTCTGGAGACTGAATTTAGAGATTTATATCCCCATTTGTTTATATATTTGTGTTTGTAATCAATGACTGTTTTCAAACTCAATTGTGTAGATTAATTAGATTAGATTAGATTTCTACCGATTCAGCAAATGTACATTACTAGATTACTGGTTTTGACAGATTTTCAAAGATGTTTTCTTCCTGTATTGCAAATAGCAGTAAAATTCTCCTTGTCCTTGCAACAACACTGCCTTTCAAGAATATTCTGCTCTTTTTGATCACACTCTTCTTGCCTGTTGCATAGGCAGAACTGGTCTTTTTCTGGAGAGGAGGAACCATTGCAGTGCTGACAGCTCAAAGTAGCATTCAGATGTGCTCAGAGAGGAACAAACCTTATGAAACTTCGTGCTCCTTAACTTAATTTTCATGTTTGTTCATTATCTGCCTTACAGATTTTATATTATCTGTAATTGTTTCAGTGTATTATTGTATTCTTACAGAAGCATGGTTTCACTCCATTCAGCAGCTTTCCTCTGGTCAATAGATACCATTCAAAGTGCTGTGCTTCGAAGTACTGTACACCTGACTCAAATATTGTAGGTTCAAGGAGAGTTTGCCCTAGTGTTTTGCTTCTTTTCATGCACGGGAAGGTCTGAATCACTTCACTTTACTTCCCCAATTCTGAAGGTTCTTTAACAGGCTATGCCCACTCAGAGCATGTCCTGCAAGATGGATGCTGTTTGACAATTCTTAGTCTTTTAGGAGGGTAGGTAAGCAATGTGGAAAGTCATTCTGAAGGTTGATTTAAACATGGATAAATGAATTAGACTATAATAATAAAATATGTTGAAATACAGGTAATACATAAAATCTTACTACATCAGAGATTTTCCTGAGAAAGCTTGTTTTTAAATGCTTGCTTATTCATTGAGTTGCATAGTTCTTAGTAATTTGACAACCTGTTTTTTCCAATGGATGTATTTGATGCACTATTAACAGTATCTAACAGAAAGCTAGTTGTATGAGAAGCCAAAAACATAGCAGCTGCATTAACAAGACCCATTCTGTGTCGTATAGTGTTCAGGTTAAAGGATTTTGTTTTGTCCTTTCTTAATAGTGTTTGAATTTGCAGACTCAGTGACTGTCACAGTTATTTCTTTAGTGGCTTTTAGTATTTTTGCATTTTTAATCATCTGCTCTCAGAACTACATTATTGCTCTGCGGCAGCTGCTTTTGTTTGGAAGAGGAGTTGCAAATGTCAGAAGGCACATACTGGAAAAAATAGGAGCAGAAGCTACTGTTTAATCTGTTAGTTGGATATAGAATAGAAAGATATCTTTATTCTTCCATTTTAATCTCTTGGTTATACTGAGAAAAATAAATCTACAGCCCTGTGGGTGTTACGTTAGAAGTTAGACGTGTGGCCTTTCGCTGTGCATTGAAGTGTTTTGTGTATCAGAGTCAAATTCCCTTGAAAAAGTTATTTTCCAGAACAAAGGTACAGATCTATCCAGAAACACTCAAAGTCATAAGCTACTTTTGGGTATAGCCAAAAAGCCGGTGCTCTGCTTTGCTTTGCTCTCGTGCAGAATTTTTATTAAAGCTATGAAAAATGCACTCCCTTATTTCAAATAGTATTAAGGTATGTGTATGGGGTGTTATGTATACTAAAAGATCCAATATAATGACTTCCACACAGAATTGCACAGTCGAGCCCACACTACATAGCATTGAATTATGCATGACATTTTTAATGATGCAACAAAAACAGTAGCAGAAGGAAGCACTGCAAAGGACAGGGAGCCTTCACTGTTTATTAGGCACTGTGCGTGCCTGTAATTATTAAGCATGTATGCGTTCAAATCCCCACGTATTCTGTGTTGAAACTAATGCTGTGCTATACAAATTGAAGATAGATGAAGGTAATGCCTAATGAAAGAAGATTAATGAAAGAAAAACTAATACAGGGAAGTGCAGAATAGATACTAGCTTATTGTATTGAGAGTGGCAAGTAAAGATCTTATGTTTAGTTGGATGCTGAAATACAAATGTAAATATTTTCTGATAATTTTCACATGGTAATTTGAGAATGGTCCCAGCAGAGTTTAGCCATTCACTTGCAGGCCAAGCCATTGCCAGCTTGCCTTTAGGTTGCCATCACATTAAAGATTACCTCTTGCACTGTTAAGAAATGGTATATGTTACGAGGTGGATTTTTTGGAGGGACCAGGAAACTCAAGCCCTTCACTGAAAAACTTGTAAAAACTGTGAAATCTTTGCTTTCAAATGCATTAAATTTAAATCAAATGCACCCCAATAATTCCCTTATGTCTTTTCCTCCCTGTTTCCTACTTTTCCTTTCTTTTCATGGTGCTGTGATACCATAAGTTTTACAGTGTAGATTGGTAACCAAGGCCTTTTGCTTGGAGAAATATGTTGAAATAAAAGAAAAACTTGAAGGCAGAGCATCTCGGGAAAAGGTAAAAAGAAACAAACAGTTTACAACCAGGTCAAATTTAAAAATAAAAAGAGAAAAACGTATTCTGAAATACACAGTGTTTCTACCAAAATCTACAAAAACTGAAGGGGAATAAAAAAGGGAATAAGCATTTCTTGGCAGGTGAAGACTTAGATTAAAGCTTATCCTGCCACTGTACTCAGCTCTGCTGTATTGACAGCATGCTATTACTTACATTGAGGAAATTCAATGCAAACTTGATTATTGGTGTCTTGATAGCCAAACCTCTGGTAGATCATAGAATCATAGAGTCGTTTGAGTCAGAAGGGAACCTTTAAAGGTCATCTAGTCCAACTAGCATCATCCAATTTATAATATCCAATTATCAAAGCTATGATATGTCATTACCAGTGGTAATGCTACTGTCAGGTTGTCTTGGCTTCACGGTATAGGTTTTATTTTTATTTATTATTCCTGCCAGTTGCTGAATGCACTGAATTGGTTGCTATTTTAACAAGATCTCTGGAGAACTCTTCAGCGATGATGCATATTGAGAAAAAAGCCAGAAAGTAATTTACTACCAAGTAGACCAAATGAATGGGAACTGTCCAGAGCTCAAAAAAAAGCTTAACCATGGAAAGAGTTTATTAATGTATGCCTGTGCTGTACTTTGAAAACATTATGAGAACAAGATAAGAAGCAAAGTCATTATCTTTCTAGTGTCAGTGTCAGCGTTTCTCTTGACATCAAGGAAGTGCTCAGTTCTTCCTGTGTGTTAGTTTTAGATTGTTTAGCTAAGTTTCTAGCTTTATTCCAACATAAATAGCACTTCAGTCAACAATGGAACAATCACAATTAAAACGATATTTTCTTAGAATTCTCTTAAAATATTGACGTATAATACAACTTATCTCTTTGCTCCAGCTTCTTATCTGTTCTTTCAGTAGAAGACGTTTGGATTTCACTAGGAAGGAAATACTGAGAATAGTAGACTACTTCCATATCTTCTTCCAAAGACAAATGTTTGTCACCTTACTTTATATTTCTAAGTATAATCTTGATGTGGTTTTAAGTGTTAATATAGATGGCATTTTGAAACTTAAAATGTTCTCTGTTTGCAGGTGGGCCATGCACAGGTACAGCTCATGCCTCATTAACCACACCTACCAAAAGATCTTGTGACTCAGGTATGTGTTTTGGGGGGTTAAGGAGTAGGATTTTATATAATATGTAGCTGTATGATTATAGCTTAATGATCAAAGCTAGTAACTATATGTAGAGAATGCCAAATTGAAAATAAACATTGTTGATTTGCTGTCATTTTATATAAAGTAGTAGTGTAGCAGAGCCCTGTTAAGTGTAAGTCATTAAACATAGTATGTTTTCACTTAGCTTTGGCTGCCTCAGAAATACAGAAGTAGCTAGTTTAAGTGTTGCAAATACTGTGTAATTCTGGAAATCCTCCCCTTTGAATTTGAAATATCAAATATAAAGCTGTTTGGAGTTTTCTGGTTGAAAATGCAATACAGAAAGCTGAAGTTTTCTCTAATCAAGACTAAATTTTTCCTGCTTTGGGTTCTTAACAGTGATTTTTATTCTATGTGGAGGATATAGATTAGATAATCTGTCACAGAGCTAGTGTTAGTGATGTGTTAGGTCACTGCCAGGCTGAAGTTGCTGCATCTGCAACAGATCTGTCATAAAGAATCATACCAGTGCTTGCTCAGGCAGGCATCCAAGCTATCTGTGTTGGCTCAGACATTTTTCAGACTTTGGTTTTGCAGTGTGTTAAGGAGAGCTCATACAACCCTTTCCACTAGCACTGTTGTGGAAAGACTTAACCTCATGTGGACAGGCAATGAAAGGCATCTATATAGTAGTTACATTCTAGCTAGGTCTACTTCCTAGCTAGGAATTCTAGCTGGGTCTGCTTCCAAAATAGATACTGCCTGTGTTTACATTTATATATTAATTTAGCTGTATTGGATGCAGAAGGGAAGGGTTGTCTTGATAAAGGGCTCTAATTCTTTAGAAGTGTAAGATAAATTTCCTCAGAGGTCATTCTTTCAAAAAGTCTTTCAAGCTATCATACATTTGGCTGAACTATGGTTATTCCATGTGTGCATGTTATTAACTGGCTCGGTATGCAGTGGATTCAATTTAAGAAAAGCTGTGTTACCCTGCAGACTCAGAGCTCTCAGATGATGGATGGGTAAGCTGTGCCATTGTTGTGAATATTGTTTTCCCAAGAACTTTTGAAGTTTGGCACTGGAAGGTGCTGGGCATAGTTTCTCCAGAGTATGAAGACTGGGTTTTGCTTATGTGGAAGCATACCTAAATAAACACAAGTGTTTGCTTCTATTTTCCATGCAAACTACTGTGCTTCAGTCATGGTATTACTAAATTGTATTTTCTTTGTATGTTAATTATTGTAAAACTTAACACGAGTTTTCATTGCATGGCAATTAAAAAGCTTTCTGTGATGTCGTACGAATTGAAAACAGAAGACTGAATGAATATTAATAAAATAAATGCACATATGATTAGCAAAAAGGCAAATCAGTCTTTTATTTGCAGTGCCATATGGAAGCAGTAAGAGCTTCTTAGAACAAAGCCATTGAAGTTACTAGATATGTTGCAAAATATCCATGAAGCCGTTGGCTAACTTTTCTCAGTAGATTTCTTATTATTAGTTTATGCCAGTGTTTGGCATCTTGTATGTCGGTGTGTTAATCATTTGATCTCGTGTTTAATGAGAAATAAGGATATCTTAATCTGATGCCACAAATTTCAGTCAACTAATTCTAATGGCTTTATATTGCTTTATTTTCCTTTGTTTCTTCATTAAATGCTCAGTAATCTGCATATCTTGTTTATTACCCCTTATATTAATAAACCTGTTACCGTGAGCTATACTTTCATAGCTTGTCTTTTCAGTCTACATTTCAGTGCCATCTAGAAAAGAAATAAAAGTCTTTTCTAAGTCTGCTTTTAGGAGTCTAGGTAGGAATGTAGGAATTGAGAGGAAACCATTGGGTACAATATGTTTGCCAGAAGTGGTATGACATCTTCAAGCGTGGGAAGCAGACTGTGTGGATGGATGTTTCACACTACATTCAGTTCCATTTAGTCTCCCTTTGTAGGACATTATTTAGGTGAATACAGGCAATGTATTTCAATACCACATATTGCATATAAACCTCTCTTCAGTAAGAATTCAACATTTCTTCTGCTCTGGAGCACTTTGAAGGAAGAATGTTTTGGTGGCATTCATTTGTGTGATTCTTTTTCCCTTCAAGCATAGTTTTTCCCTAAAGTCTGCCATATATCAGCATTTGAGACGGAAAATTAGAAATTTGACCTACATATGTTGCATGCAGGTTCCCGTCAGGAGGATATTAAGGAAGGCATAAACCTTTCATATTTTATTAGCATTAATGTAACCACTGAAGAAAGATCAAAACAATAAATCTGTCAAGACATGGGGAAAGTTCTCTTACGAAAAACAGTTTTTACCTCATGCAGTTGTCAGTTTGTGTGCTGGAGGAGCTCTGCAGATAAAAAGTGGTGTTATGACACCAAATAGCAATGTCTGCTTTTGTTCTTTTTCCTTCCTCTTTGCCAGAATCACTGCTGTGGTAAAAAGTATTTATATTCCAAATTGTGCCCATAGGACAAGGATTATAATGAAAAGAATGAGTAAAGACTTGCAGTTATTAGTTTGGATGGTGCCTTGAAGGTTTTGGAGAGTCAGTAGTCTGAAGGTTTTGTAGGAAATAAAGATGGGACCGTGGCCTGATGTACAGCTTTTCTTGTGTTTTGACTTGTTTCTTAATGGCTAAATACTGTTATGATTGATGGCAGGTTCTCTGAGGCTTGCTTTAGTCAAAAGGGCATCCAGATTCCATTTGTATTGGGTTCCTGTGTTGTGAAAGCGAACACCAAGTAGCGTGTTGCTCTTCTTTTTCTGCTGTGGAACCTAAAGATGATTTTATATGCAATTCAAAACAGCCAGATTTTAAAGCAATATCACACAGCTTAAAGAAAACTGGAAAAAATCAGTGGAGCTGTTGCAGTGTGCTCAAACTAATTTAAACTGGGTGGTGGAGAGACCAGTAGAAGCAGACTGTTGAAATAATTAAGTCAATTCGTAGATTGTATCCCTAAAGCTGGGGAGTTTTCGGGTACATGGTTTCTCACTTACGGCTCATGAAACATTTTAATACTCTGTGCAGGTATATGGGCAGCAAACTCACATTTTATTAGGGTATCTGTCCTAGATGGCTGTGGTGGTATCTGTCTTGTGCCAGATCACAGTATCTTGTATGCTCTGTGTCTTTTCTAGTATGAGATTTGAATCTAGAAGATGCAAAGATTGCATTAACAGTCATGCTGATGCACAGTCCTTTTTTGAAGATTCAGGTTTATTGATGTCTTATAATAATACTTCGAGACTGAACCTTGGCTATCAACACAGCAGTCTTTCTGGAGTTATAGAAAGGACAGGCTGTGAAAGTATGAATATTACACATTTTCAACAACAGGCATCTCCAATAAGCCATTAGTTCTTTCTTTTTTTAATCAATCAGTATGAATTGAGTAAGTACAAAAAGACCTGGTCCACCACTAATTATTGATTTCTTTTATTTATCTGAAGTGCTAGGTGCCTGCATAAAGACTGTACAAAAGCTTAGTGAAGAGAGTTGATAACATAAAAACAATTTGGAGATATTTTGCTGTTGTTTCAAGGGACTTATAAGGTATTCTTCAGTCTTTGACTTTTGGAGGGCACTGTGTTAGAAATCCAACCTTCTTAGAGCTCTCTCACCAAAAGAAAAGACATGATAGAACAGCCTTCAAGAAGCACTATAAATCACATAGCCCTGGCAATAACAGTGTCCATTAGAGATATTCTTTTTTTTTTTTTCCCCCTGCTCAGTTTCCAGCTGTACTCTAATAGAGCAGCACATCAAGCAAGGCTGTAAATAAAAGTTATAACCTAATAGGTGAGCTCTGAAGTGGAACGGACAGGAGCTGAGGCATGGAGGCCTTATTATTGCTCATCAGCAATTATAAACAGGATAAAGTATCTGGGACTTGCACCGATGCAGCAAGAGCTAATAGAGGCTGGGAGATGACACTGTACCGTGATCAGATGATGTATGTTGATGGGTTTTTACTGTTTCATCTTATTGCCTATTTCTGTGATGTCTTGTAATGTCTGTTCTGTGCTTCCATATGCATCTGGATAGACAGATCCGATTCCCCTGCTGTTCAACGAAGCTTGATGGCATTTTTACATATACTTTACATCGGCATTTTTACATATACTTTACATCAGTTTATAGTATTGGTGGTCTAAGAGCCTTCTCAAATTGTTGCAATTATTATAGATTAAAATCCATCTAATGGTAAGGATCGTAATAGTTGCATCACTAAACAACATTAAAGATTTGCTGCAATTATAGGATTTATTCTCAGTACCACCTTACTCAGTTTTTAAAAAATGCCCTCATTCATTAATAATATGGGAATGGTTGTCTTTTACACTAAACATCTCATGTGCGTTTTTATATTAAATGGGTCATAACTGGTGTGGATGGAGAATCTGAAGAGGTGAATTGGGGGTCAATATATCAAAAAGTTTGTTAAAAGTCAGCTGTAGCTGTGATGATCCTTGCCTATGAATTACAAAAACTTCAGCTGTTCCTGGGAAGGTTTTTAAGAGCTTGTTAGCACACAGTAATTGGTAATATTCACAGAAAGGTCTGTCACGATCTTTTATCTATCACAGTGTCTAGCACACTTCTATGCCAGACATCTAAATCATCTCTTTACAAAGCCATGGAGAAAAAATGCCTTGAAATTTAGCTTGTGCTTCCTTTAATCTAAAGAGAAGTTTTGCAAGAATCTTCATAGTTCATACGTTAATCACTTATGCCATGTGCTTCTGAATGGAATTTTCTGCTGGAGTATTGGAAAAAGTACAATACTTAGAAATGAAAAGGTGTGCAGCAGCATGACAGCATGTGAAAACACGGGTTTCCAGCCTCACCTACTCAGTACAAATGGGATAAAATAAATAGATATGTTTTTAAATTTTCTTAAGATTTTAAGGTGGGCATATTTATAACTGCTTATGTCAAACTACACTGAACTAAGACAAATGGAAGCTTATTATGTTCATGGTAGGCATTCATTTAAAATCAGCTTTCACACCTGCTGGTTCTTTGTGTTCCTGTTTTCCTATGTGCTGTGTATAAAGTGAGGAAGCCAGACAGTTGTAGTGGCCTATAGGACAACACGTCTTGAGTCTGTGGGAGCTAACAATTCTGACTTTGGGAATAATCCCTTTGTCTAATCGGTCTGTCAGAGCAATTTATGACAGGCTACTGCAGGCCTTAAAATATAAAGTCACTGTTATGGAACAGGATTAGTAGATGAATATGGTAATTCATATACTTAATACTGTTTACCATTTTATGACATTGTGTTGTTGGTAATTGTACCAGAACAGGTTAATGTTTTTAAGTGCACGTGAGACAGTCAGATATGATATCCATATACATTGCTGATGTATTCTTTCTGATGACAACAGGAAAATTTTAGAAACAAAGGATTGCTCGTTCCTTGTGTTTGTGAGGAGATTTGTGTGGAATTTTCTGCAGTGTTTTCTTTTTAAGCAGCAGCAATGTGTACCAATTTCAGTAGTTTTTGACTGTTGGGTATCTTTAGCTTGTGAGAAAGAAGAAGTTTTTTCTCACCCACGAGGAGAGGAAGAAAAACACTTTGATGAACTAGCATTTTAGAACAATGCTTTTTTTTAAATGGGGAAGTGACCAAAAGGTCTCCTGGCCACTGTCACAGCTATTTGGGATCTGTCCCACCTTGTCAGTTCATCCAGTCAAATACTGAAGTTCACAAATCCAACATCCTGGCCTGTTCAGATCAGGAAGATGATTTTGTTAATGATGGGCTTTAGCTAATGAGAAATACAGCTTTTATCTTTTTTACTTTGGCATTTTATTGCACTGGAGGCTTGTTGAACCAGTTCGGTTTTAATTATTTATCCTCAAACACATATAAAAATGCACAGCCACTCATATTTACTAACTGACAATTTCAGTGAGCATCAGAGAGCTTCAGTATAAGTGATCAGTATTTTCTATTCAGAAGTTAAGTTTCTGGAGGACCTTAAAATACATAGAAGTAATTTTAGAGTCTCTCCAAAGGGTGCTGAGCACAAACAGGGGGGGGGAACAGAATTTCCTTAAAATTCTGTTAAGTAATTGTTATGCAAAAAAGTTACTTTTTTTTTTCTTATTTCATTTCCAAGTAATTATCCATAAAATAAACTTCAATAAATAACTAATGAGACCAGTATCTTGGAACAAAAGAAGGTTCAAACAAACCAGATGGACGTACGCTGTATTACGTATTACTGTTGCAACTTATTTTCTGTGGTCTGTTCTACTTTCCTAGTGGACATGTGGTCTTCAGTTCAAGTTAGTTGAGATGCTTCCTAAATATCCTCTTTCAAAACAGTAAGAGCTTCCCACTAAAACAGCCTGAGTTCTGGTATCTTGCAGTCAGCGGTAAGGTCTGCAAAACTGTATTCTGTGCCAGGACAGTTGCATTTTTCCCATGAAATTGCTCTCTGAAACTTAACACAATCAAAATATAAACTGATCTTTAAGTTTTATGTAAAATCCTTGAATTGAAAATGAATTTGGAAGTAGATAAGCTGTATATTTCAGAGCCCGCATTTAATGCATTGGGTATTTTTTTTTCTTAATCAAAACACAAGAGCTCTTAGGTATTTCTCTAAACATTAATCAGATCCAGACCTTGGAACGATAGTCTCTCATTGCAAAGTTTCTGTTGCTAATGGCATCACTTGGGTTCTACAGTTAATGACAAATAAGTTTTTTGAAAGATAAATATTAGAAATATGTATTTTTTTCCACAACTGGCAGGCAGGAGCTCTTTACAATTCCTCTTCTGAATCTGTGTTTTAGCCTTGGAAAATCCTCGTTATGCCGATGGGGGAAGGGTGTGCTTGTGAATGAAAAATAACAGAGCAAGGAGTTTTTATATAGAACTAGTTTCTGGGCTATTCGTTTGAAGAATTGCCTTCCTGAATACTGTGTACCATTTGATTGATGAGGACATAGTTCGAGTATACTACTAGGATTTTGAAGCAGAGCAGCACTGCTTACTTACGCAGTCTTGAATTGAGTAGCAAGTCTGCAGTATTTATAGCATTATCTATTAATGTTAATCCAATTTTAGAGAGCTCCGCAAAGAGTAAGAGGGCTCTCAGTGAAAACCAGCAAAAACAAAGGTTGTGATGTGGGTGAATGCTTTTGAATTTCCCATTTTTACCTGATCCAGTATCTATGTGCACATGTTTTCACGGATGTATTCATATATACAAATATGTATATTTGAAAACTAGTGTGTAGTCTTCAGGTGCTGTGGAATGGCAGAGATGTTTGCATTTGACCCGTGTGTTTCTTTCATCATACATATTTCTGTGTTGTGGTTTTTTCCTTCCTTTTTGTGGTTCTGTTTTTCCACTTAGCTCTCAGTATTTGTGCATTATTCCTTCACTTAATAATCTTGTTCTTGTGATTCAGTGTTGGGCTGAATCTGCCTTTGTCCTTTCCCCAGCTCTAACCCAATGTTGCTAAGGTATAATTTCTAGAAAGCATAAAATACAAATATTTCATTCAGCTGTTCATGCCCCCAACAAGAGATGGGCAGCACGCACTAGGCTGGCAGCTCAGCCGCATTAGCCAGCTTCCTCTGCCTTTGCAAACCGGTCAGTTGTTGAGGGCTCCAGAAGTGTAGAGGCATCACGCTTTGATGCAACTCAGGGAACGACCCTCTCTGGTCTCAGCTTTTTAAACAAACAAGGAACTGGACAGCACGAGTGCCTGAGTACATTTAAGTATGTACTTATTTGAATTGGTGTATAAGTAAAAATGTTTAGGAAATAAATTAATATTTCCATTAACTGAAGGCATAGTGACATCAAAGATGTACGAGGAAGGGAGTAATGCAAGAATTGAACCATGAAACAGACATAGTACTGAAGCCTACATACGAGATGAAAACTACTTCACTATTTGCTTAATTTAGCAATTACGAAATTTCTTGACAGGAAGGGATAATATGCATTTTCACACTCTAATTATAGCTTACATAAAATGCATGCAGTATCCTGTGTAGGTCCCTGTTAGTCGTACTATTTTCAACTTGTATTTCGTTCATTTATGTTGCTGGCACTGGATGAGCCTCTTCCGTTTCATTAGAGATGGCAGTTAATGGCCTCATTAAGTTACACTGCAGTACAGCATGCTTCCTTTTGACTGATGATAGTACCAACAATACAGGCTTAGAGGAGGAAATGTAAGAGAGGTAAGAAGGAGCTAGTGCTTATATTTATATATTGGTGCAATATATATTTTATATATATAGACACATTCTCCCATCTAGAAATCATATCATCACAGAATAGCAGAGGGTGGGAGGGGCCTATGGAGATGATCTTATCCAGTCAGATTTTGGGTACCCTCAGGATGGAGCCTCACAAACCCTCTGGGCAACTTGTCTCAGTGCTGGACCTCACCTATAGTTTAAAATAAATACATAAATAAATAAGTGGAAAAAAAATAATAAAGTGCTTTCTAATGTATAAATTAAATACCTAATGAAATTGTTTAGGTGCATTCCCCTGTTCTCTTGAGAGTGTATGCTGATGGTAATAGATTGGCATAGGGGAGGTGCTGAGTTTTACTGGCGCACTTGTGATGTTTCACACTTGGAATATCTTAGAGTAACTCTTCCCATTGTGTGTTTCCCAAACAACTAGCTGCAATTTGTTCATTATTGTTTTTACTTACAAGAGCTGCAGGAAACAACTGCTGTGGTTTTGTGAATTGGTGTGGAAATGATTTCTGTAACGCAGCTTCTTGGGGTTACTTGTAGACTCTGTGGTGATTTCATTAGGAGCTTTCTGAAGCAGACGAGCCAGACAGGCCTTGACTTTTGTAGGGGCTATTTCAATAGCCTCTCAGCAATGAACTGTACTGCATCCCCATCACTTTAAAACTACATGGAGAGGGGAAATAAATGAATGAAATGGTGATGCAGTGATAGTAGAAAAGAGATTGTGTGGTTAATTGTTACTGAAAGCTTTGTCTAAGAATTTGAGACATCTATCTGTAGTGTTTTAAGAAAACCTGAAGTGGGCTTCCAAAAGAAATTTAAGTGCTTCCAGAGAGGTGTGCACTCAGGTTTCTGACAGTCTTAACGTGCAGTCTTGATTGCACTTGGGAATAAGATGCTCATTTCAATGCAGATACCAGAGTTTGAAAATAAAGGTTTTCACAGAATTGAACAGCAGCAGGGAAGAATTGTAGTCCTAGCTGTCAAACTCGGCTTCTAAGATGTTAATCTTGAACTTTTCACTCTTCATTAGTAGTCAACAAGCATGTAACTGTGGTATAACTGTGTTAATTTTAGTTTCAGTTGAAGTAGAGGAGATGATTTTAAATAATGATTCTGGTAAATGTAATAGGAAAGATTTGTAAAGAAGCAGTTTCCTCTAGATGTTTATAATGCGTAGTCAACATGCCAGGGAATTAAGTAATCCCTCATCTAAAAATGGAATAATGAGGAAAAATGGGGAAAACAACCCTAGAAGCTGGCGACAGAGCATTGCTCAAACTGGAGTTAATCCTTGTTACGTAGTTACTGTCTGTATCTGCATGAGGCCCTTCATGGACAGAGGTTTTAACAGCTCATGCTGCTTTTAAAATGGTTTTGGAGTAGATGGCAGTGAAGTTTGAGGGTTCATTAATTATTGCTGTTACTGGTGTTTGGACAGGCAGTTGAGATCGTAAATGTCAGTCTGTCAGTGGGATGAGTTCTTTATGAAAAAGAAAAAAACTGATTGAGTGCCTCAAAAGCTGTCATCAAACCAGAGATTAAACGGATTCATCTCATTCTTGAAGCAAGCAGCAACAGAGGAGAGCTGCTTCTTCTCGTACAAGTCTCCCATCCCTTCTTCCTCCTGTTATTTTTTCTCAGCACACATCTCTGCTGGGTTTACAGCCCCCCACCTCCTTCCCAAAATGCCATGAAAGAGCCACCATGATTGTTAGTGAAGCCATGCGGATGCCAGTCTGCACGTTCATGACAAGAGATTGAGAGAGACTGGGATTGGACTCTGACAGTCTTAACAGAATTTATTTGGAAAATATTGAGGGGAGAAAGAGTAATGAAGACAAGTACAGTGACAGTGAGGAGCAAATGTGAGTTTCTGTCTGAGGCACAACAGAATTTCTGCGAGCAGTACTTGTTGTTTCAGTCAAGCCTCCTGCTTAAATCCTGCTCTGCTGCATTGCTTCATTCTCCCATTTCAAATGGGAGCCTGATAAGATGCCACAATTAGAAGAACCTGCAGCTTTAGATATGTTAGAAGAGTCCTCTTTAACAACAGTAGAGTTAACTCTAACTGAGAAATTTTCTCATGTCATTCTAGAAAGAAGTAAATCTTGTTGCACAATTCATCCTTCTAAGGCAAGCTGTAACAGTGAGACTCTTGGCTAACCATTTTTGATAGTTAAATAGCTTATACTGAGAGTTTACCCTCAGGATTTCTCATCTGTGCTTTCTCCCTACTCCTTGTACCTACTTCTAAGAAAATGTCAGCACATGTACTGCCGGTCCTTATTGTAACAACTATTAGCTTGAGCTTGTGTGCTCAGGGCGTTTTGCAGTCAGTAATGGGATAGCTGGCACTGTCTCTCCCGGTTAGACTAAGCTAGTTCAGTGTTAACACTGTTTAATTTATGGCAAAAAGATACGAGCTTAAAAAATTAGGTATGTAACTTTCTATCCTATTAGTCAACTTATGTTCTTATTCAGTTAGCCATTACCAATTAATAGGAAATGTGTAATTGAATGTTTAATTAAATTACTACTAGCCTGACTCAGAGTAGCTGTTTTTCTCACTAAGGCATGTGGCTTCATGAACTGAGAAGACACTGGATGGCTCATACACTTTGAATTCCTTATTTGGACTTAATAATAAGCAGATCACCGTTTTCCATGTAGGACGCAAACTATGCTTTTGAGAAGTAGCAGAATGGTTGTGTTTCCAAAAGCTGAGGTGTGTGGGAGGCGGCTATTTCATAATAGCAGCCAATCTGTTTCTCTGAGTAATGAATAATTGCAAACTGTGTGGCTCCCCATCCTTGGCAAGGAGGTGGGCTGTAACAGATTCGTACTGAACTCTACATCAGTGTGGTGAGAATGTACAAGGTGTGTGTTGCTGAGCGCACCCTACTGCAGTGAAGGCTGGCCTGCTCCTCTTGGCGCTGTGAAAATGAGTGCATGTGTGATAGGGTGGTTGCCTGGGAGTGAGAGCTGGGATCTGCAGTCTGGTCTGAGGACATCTCTCTGAGATCATCTTCTGCAGAGATTTAATTTAAGGCAGGACGACTTGTTCCATAAATGTGTCAATTTATTAGACTCTGCTTTTCATTGTTAATGTTCCTGCACAGCCAGGCATGCAGGGATGGAATAATTGCATACTGAATGTTAGCTTAGTCCTCATAGATATATTTTGTAAGGTGTAAGTTGTAATCTACAACACCGATGAAAAAAGCTGTATTGAGACACACATCAAATAGAATTATTGCAGCTTAATAAAAACTTATCATCTGTGTACTGTGCAGGAAGCTGTTCACTTTTCTGTGAAATGTGAGATGTGGGCAGTTTGTATTGGAAAACCAAGCACATTTTCAGCATATTGTAGTGATATGACAGAAAGAAGAAGAACTAAGTGAGGCAGGTTGCATATTTATAATGGCTGTGATATTAGAATCCAGCTGCTGTATAAACACTGAGACAAGATCTAAAACATGGGTAAGAAAAGTGGGTTAATTTCTACTGCATGTGAGAAAGCAGGGAAAGTTACTGGAGCGTGCCTTGGAGAAGCTAGCAGGTGTTACTGGTCCAGCTGAGTTATGTGTTTGGCAGGGAAAGGCTTGATACGGTTAAGCAGCAGATCAGATGAAATAGTTGGAATAGCAAGGATATGGGCAGTGGTCTGGCCGGAGCAGTTATCTCTGCAGAATGCTACTTGAAAAATCATTCCTTTTCAGCTGCTGCACTAGAACGTACTTCATGTAAGGTATTCAAGTTGGCCTTAAGGAAAGTATTTAAAAACTTTTCTGGGATAAGCCAGGACAGCTGACAATAAGTAGTCATGTTTTCCATTTCACTTTTGATATAAAGGCCAAAAGATGTTTGATAGAGTAGAGCCCTGCCAGAAAGATATCTTGTTATTTGTCCTTCTAAAAATGGGCTAAATGAACTAATACTTGTGTTTTTCCTTGGTCAATCGCTGTCTTTGACTCATTGCAGTAATGGCTTTCTGCAGCTGGTCTCCTTGCAACATTGCTATGAACAATGTAACTCTTTATAGGCTTGGGATTGGTTTCCTCTTTTTCTATTTAAAAGAAATACAGATTTGATTCAACTATGCCCAACCTTGGGAGAGAGGATGCCTGTCTGACCTGACCTGATTCGGGCTGCAGAGCAGCAGATTGGGTGAAGTCTGCTCCCTCAGATATGCCACAAGGATAAGACTTGGGCATTGCAGAGTCCCAACAAAATTCTCTTCCTTATTAAAGAAAAGAAAAAAAAAAAAAAAAAAGTACCATGTTGCCTGAAGTAAACCCCTTCTGAAACTTTTACTTTGTAAGGAAACTTGTTTTTAAAGGGCTTTTTGTAGCTTAAAAGAGGAAAGTGGTAACAACTCACCTTGATCTCTTCTGTAGCACCTGTGTGACAACTCCAGCCCACAACAAAATATCCAGCATCTCACTGATTCGCGTGTTCTTAATTAAAGCATCACCTACTGATTTGTATCTTCTGAGTGAAGTATGCTTTCCAGAAACAAGCAGAAAATTATGTAGATAAAGGTGTTAATGCAAATGGTGTTCAGACTGATTCTTTTTAAATAGCTGGGCACTTTGGATTTATAGCATGCTTGTACAGGTTGGGCGTAGTTTGTGTTGTTGCTTCTACTAATTTGCATTTAAATTGTTATCCACGTGGAAGGAGGGAAGCACGGTATGGTGCTTTCATGTAATGTCTTCAGTCATAAGAGGCAGTTTACATGCTGTGCCTTAAGAATCTTCCTTCTGCCCAGGGAGGAAATAGGTCAAATCTACTTTCGATTGTTTTTCATGAGAAGCCTAGTTCAGTTTGTTTGTGCAAGGAGAACAAAGACACGTAGGAGAAACTAAATGAGATTACAAATGAAGCTTGCGATTGTTCAGGATGGCATGTACTCTTTGTGCGTCTGTATACAACCTGGCTATGGCTGGGAGGAAGTTAATCAGTTTGCTTTCTGCTGAGTATTGTCAGTAGGGAGAGGTTTTTGCAGAGAACAAAGATAATTTGTCTCTTATTTGATTGTGATTGTTAAGAAAATGTATATATACAATAGAATGGGAAGTATCGAGCTGCCTGGTGGTGACCCCAGCTGAAAGCAATATACCTTCAATCTGCCCAAAGGGTTCCCTCAGCAAGGAGGTTCTAATGTTTTTCCTAAAATATTTGTTGTGAATACAACAGATTCACAGTCGGAGAGTGAGGCTTCTCCTGTGAAACGGCCACGGCTACTGGATGACAGTAATGACAGGCCTGAAGAAACCAGTCGATCCAAACAGAAGAGTAGACGCCGATGCTTCCAGTGCCAAACAAAACTGGAGCTAGTACAGCAGGAACTGGGATCATGTCGCTGTGGTGAGTACTGTCTGTCAGTAACGTCCGGCTTTCTACCACAGCAGTGCTCAGATCCGTGTCACAGGTGGAAGTATGGAGAACACTTGCACTTTGTAGCTTTCAGACATACTTTAAACAGAAGCTACGCCTTCCACTGGTGGCAAAAAGTTGTAATTAGTTCCTGTCTGTCTAATTTTCCCTTTAAAACTATACCCCCAATATACTGTTTTGTCTGAAGAGATCCTTAGATATTAATGGATTTAGCTTCAGAAGTCCGTGTAAGGTGGGAGGGTGCCTTGCTCACTTGACAGAAGAAACACAAAGCACATCAGAGAACATGCAAGGATGACAAGTTTCTTTTTTTTTTACAGAGTTTAAGCATAGGTCAGCACTACATTCTGCATTTCATGATGAGGTTATTAAAAAGATGAAACAAAAGCAAGAAAAAACACCATCTAATTGAAAATGGTTTTTCTTCTCACAATCAGCTAAAGGGATGGGGGGGGGGGGGGGAATTGCTCTTGATTATGCACTGAATAGTGTCCAACCTGATTTTTCCAAAGTTGATGGTGTTGTTCAGCTAACTGAGCTGAGGTTGATGATCTCATGCAGGCAGCTAATGCATGTTATCTGCAAAGTAATAATAGCAATTGTGACTGGGTTCCGGAGGAGATGGTCTCTCTTTCATGCAACAATTGTTGGTAACTGATTATCATAACCTATGATAATGCACATGGTGATTTTACCTGCTGCTTTTTTTTTTTCCTCTCTTCTCCCTGTAGTCATGTATTGAAAGCTTGCTGTTTCACTCTCTGTCCGTGTTTGTATTGATACACTTGGAGAGTTTGTAGTTGCATTATCATGGTTCTGCAAGGAGACACTTGCCAAAGGATTTGTATAGGCAGGTACAATTCACATTCCATCTGCAATGTGCAGAATATTTATTGCATTAAAAGGCAATTCCGTCTGAGCTGCATTGAGAAAAGAAAGGATTGGTTAAGCTGGTTACAAAGACTGAAATAGCAAACTGTGTTTTGAATAAGTAATAACAAATGACATAATAGAAAACTGAAAAAATTCCATGTCATCCTTTGTTCTTCAGTATCTCTTGTATATTCTTCTGGACGTGAGATGGGCTTCATTTCAAATATTGGAGCACTGCTACAGAACTTAACACGTTATCTCTGAAGCCACCAAACATGAAATCAGTGGCTATAATGAAATTTCTATTATGGAAATAATGTGTTGGGATACTTTGAAGTATCCAGTAAGATATATATTTATCCAACTGAAGAAATTCAGCACTATCAGTGACAGTTTGGCATGGTTCTTTCTGCTCAGACTTAGGGAGTTTCTACCCTTCGTCTACTCCTGTTACGTATCCAAATGAATGAGGGTGCTTGCAGGTACCTTTTGGTAGATGAAAAAATCTCCCTAATGTTTGGAAGCAGGAGAGTTTTATAAGTTGGGAAGAACTGGCAAGAAGATGACTTATATTATTTTGCATGTCGCATCATTAATTTTGCCTTCATTCTAAAACTGGAGCTGTGTAAGAGCACTGAGGTTGAAAGCAACTTGTAAAAGTACCTCCACTGCTTTTAATCTTTATAAAGTAAGACCTGCCTTGTCCTGTACAACAGGGCACAAACATTTAAAAATGTGGCAGAGAGAGTATACACCTAAAGCTTTTCACCTGGTTCGGAGATCTTTGAGAAGCTGCAGTGTTGATTCTGCCATCTCTTGTAAGATCTGTCCAGAGAGAGCTGATACTGTTCAACTTGTTCCCTTGACACTACATGAAATTTTAGACAGATTTGACAGTGCTGCAGGGCTTTGCCTTGAAGAAAAACAGTTTACCACTGAGAAGGGTGTTCCAATGAGGGTACTTTAAATTCAAACTCAACATTTTTCAACTGTAGAAAAATTTGTTTATTTTCATGCACGCATACTTGGAAGAACTCTTTTCATTCTGCGTCCACTTTGTACAAGTTATTAACTGCTGACAAGAAATTCACATCTCATAAATAATGCTTAAGAGCTATTGCTATATAAATTGAATGTGTTATGAATTGTGATAGGCCTTTTTGTAGTGTTCTGTGCCTAGAGCAGGAAGAACAGAGGATGTCATTTTCATTAATTTCTAATGAGGTGCCAATTAAAGGCAAGGAAGGAACTCAGAAGGGAAGAGTCGCAGAGCTCCCCTGAATCCTGTGCCCTGGAGCTGTCAAATGAGCGTGCTGCCAAGCCTTCCTCTGAAAGTTCCAGTAAATTACCACCTCATCTAGAGCACACATAGACAAATTCAGCTTCCCTTTGATCTTCAAAAGAGCAATTTGTAAGACGAGTTCTGAGCCTTTTCACATAGGGAACTAGGAGAAGTGATGGGAATTGTTAATTGCTGATGCGCTTTGCAAGCTACAGTGAGAAAGAGATTTTAAAATGAATTCTCATTTTGTGTCTCTCTGACTGGGTAACCTTTAAATCAACACTACCAGAACAAAAACAGTTCCATATAAATTGTTTCTGGATGACAGTTACACTAGGAGTGCTTTCCAGACAGCCGTATTCTCTAGTTTTGATTGGACTCTTGATAGTTCAGTGTCTTATCATTTATAAAGATTATATTGAGATGATGTATGTATTTAATACTAGCTTTAGCAGGCAATTTTTTTCATTAAGAAACTAAAAGGAGTGTACTCTTACACTTGTATTCTATTACAGCATTTCTGTTGGGAGCATAGGCAGTTTGAAATCAACCATCTAATCCTTGATTGCTAAATTGAGTCATCAGTTCAGCAGTGTGATAAGGAAGTGTTCATCGCAGACTTGCTTTGAAGCTAGCAAAATTGCTGCTAACGGTAGCTATCCAACATGTTTCTGGAAATGTAGTTTGGGAAAAGCAAGTTTTTTATTGTTTGCAGATTGCACTATGAATTCATGGGCATTATCTTAATTTCCAGGTCAGTATTGCTTCTAAATAAAGCTGTATATATTTTTAAAATATTCTGAGTTGTAGAATTAAGAGCCATGGAAATTATTTGAGCAGAAAATGCTGCTTGATTTCATGGCAGAGGCTTAGTGTTTTACAACAAAGACCACTGGTATCTGGTATCACTTGCTATTTAAAACCAAGCATAGGAGTCTGTAGTGATCTCTAATAGTGGTGGAATTGCATGAGACATACAAGGATGTTCTTGGAGCTCATTAAAGGAGTTTCACGTCATGTTAGATCTAGTCCTGGTCAGCAATTAACCAATTAAAGAGAAATTAATACAGTGTACCAGTGGGTTTGTATAGAATGATTTACTGTTCACAGGCCACGTCCTAACAGACTGTAAGTCAGACACCACCTATGCAGAACTGGGTTTAGTTTTGTCTTCTCTCAGTCAATGGATTGGCCAAGATTGCCCTGGAAAGTAAGTGCATCTGTCTTCTGGTAGCCTTCAGGAGATGCTGCTGATACGACTGCGTGCATCTCTCTGATAGGAATATCTGTTGTTCTTGTGCATGTTTTTGGGAGCCTGTTTGAATCTTTGCAGTATGAGATGTGCCAGGATAGTCAGAGATGGCACTGAATGTGACTTTAATGCAACCTGAATACATTCCATATTAAAGTTTTATTAGAAGTTGGTGAAATGTCTCATCAGAATGTGATCAAAGTGGATAAGATTGCCTTTCTAAAATGGTTTCTAGTTCTAACATGTTTAATAGAGAGGTGATCGCTGCAGCTACAGCTTAGCGACACAGAAAATCAAAAGATGCTTGAATAGTTTATAACTCAATTTGTACCAGAAGAATTTGTTACTTGTTTCATAGAAGGTGAATGCAAACAAACACTGAAAATTGTGCATTTTTCTTAGATGAGTGAAGGGGACAGAAAGGAGAGGAAAGGAGGCCACAGTGCTACAAGGTGTACATGTTTCATTACACAGTCAGCTAAAATGACAAATTCATTCATACAGAAAAATAAAGAGATAAAAAGAAGCTAAAATCCATGTCAGGTTTTCAAATTTATATCTGCACAGATATTGATGCACCACATTCCTTTGTATGTGAGCAGTGATCATGAGGGAGATTACTCAGAAGAGCAGAATTACGAACTTGGTAATTACTAACTTTCATTTGCAGCAAATAGCTGAAAGGAGAGCTGACCATGAGGTCAGGGAGGGATGAAACCAGTGGGGAACATGGTTATTTTGCACAAGAACAGTGTTAAAAACAAACTGTCCTTGTGTCTGTTACAGAACATCCTTCATCCTACATGTCTCCTGACTTAGTCTGATGGGATTCTAAGGATAATTTGCCAGTTGCCATCATTCAAAAATATATAGTTTATTAACGATGCAGGACTTAATTTGCATTTACTCATTAATGTTTTAAAAAGAGATGCAACTACTATAAGAAGGCATTTGAAATGTTGTAAAGCTATAATCCTGGTAGGGACAGGAAACAAAACTCTCAGTGGTTTTTGTATTACCATTTTTTTCTTTTTTTTTAAGTCTTTGGTAATTTGGTATTTGGCTTGTCTCAAGTGTATAAATGCATGCCTACATGCATAGACACATACGTACACGTGAGCATAGGTAATAGGTATACAAAAGAACATTCTGGTTTGTAGATATGCTTATTTTTCCACATCTTGGTTCTTAATTTAGCTCAGTGCAGCTGTCCAGTGGCCTGGTAAAATTCTTTTGTTGAGAAAGTTTAAGTGTCTTTTGCTTCACTTCTGCTTGCTTTTCTGCTAAGCGGAGGGGAACGAGGATGATGGGAACAAACAGGCTCAAGTCAAGCACTGAGCATTTCTGTTGTCCATCAGAAGCAAAATGTGTTCATGGAGAAGAGACTCAGTGGTTGTAATAGGTAGTATAGCAGCAAGACTCACTGTGATGCAATAATAAAGCAAGTGGAAGACAAACAGCTGCAGATTCTTAACTTCTGTAACAGAGCAGCTTGTTCATAAACACAGGAGATGAGGCACTTGTTTGGACTGTGCCAGAATAAATTTGGAATGATTTGATTTACTCACTTAATTTAGAAATTATCTTCAAAAGAACAGGAAGAAGAACAAACGTGTATAGATAAGCAAAAAGAAAAAGCTCTGACAACTGCTTGAAAACAGCCCAACGTGTATTGAAGACAGTGCTTCGCTTATAACTAGGTAAAATATTAAGTTTGTTTCCGTTTCTATGGAATCTGTTTGTATGCAGCAGAATTCATAACGGTACTGGTCATTTCACTCTCCGGAAAGGTAAAGTTTATCTGGTACAAAGCAGAATGGCTCTAGACACGATAATGTATTGGTAGAACAGATGTACTTCCACTGATGAAAATTAAATACATACGCTGCTTCTGGAGACTGAGTCAACCAATTCAATAATAACTAGTACTAAAGGAAAAACAAAGCTTAATAGGAACTGGTGACATCATGTAATTCTGGCAAAACTTGCTGCCATGACTTAAGATGTACCATATTGTCTGTCTTTTGTGAACTGTGCACCTTGGTTATTTGTTTCCTAAAGAGTACTTTTGCTTCATCCATTCCAGCAATGTCCAGCATCTTAGCTTAAAAAAACAAACAAAAATGCCAAGAAAATTCAAACTCAACAAAAGGGCTTTTGTTTTATTTTACTATGATGTTATCCCAAGACTGTAACTGAAATAAGGAAGAGGAGCTGTTAACTATTGCGGATCTGAGTAATATCTATTCTGAAAATACTACAAATGGAACAGTTGTAAGAAACTGACTGACTGGGTTCCAAGGACAGGACTCAGAAATAAGGCTTCAGTGTATGTTTCAGAAAAGCTGTCTGTAGATTAACAGTTGTAAATGGGGCTCATGGTCTGCTTTGTAACAGGGCTTATAAGGTAGATACAATTTTCAAATTGTATGTAGTGTATTCCTCCAGTATCCCCAACCGATAGGGGCTGTGTTACAGTGCGTACTGATTTCTCCCATTGTGCTACCTAAAGATCTACAACAGGTAACTTCTCACAGGTGACAGGATGAGGGGAAATGGCCTCAAGTTGCACTGGGGTAAGTTTAGGTTGGATATTAGGAAACACTTCGTTACTGAAAGGGTTGTTAAGCACTGGAATAGGCTCCTCGCGAAGGTGGTTGAGTCACCATCCCTGGATGTGTTTAAAAACCATTTGGATGTGGTGCTCAGGGACATTATTTAGCAGAGGATTATTAGAGTTGGGGGTAGTATGGTTAGGTTGTGGTTGGACATGATGATCTTTTAAGGTCTTTTCCAACCTGAGAGATTCTATGATTCTTCTGATTTAGTAGTGTTTAATGAGCTTGTTGGTTACCTTCCTACGGTCCTAATCAGTAAATGTGATTGAGATGGGTCAGTTGAGCTTTTAAGACCACTTTTTTAAAATATGAGGCTTTATTATAATGCATTTCATACAGCGAGTTTTTCAGTTTTTCACTTTCAGGGAGCTGTGGCAGAGGTGTTACAGTGTGAGGGACAGGTAAGCGTTTTGTGACTGTGCTGTGTTAGGTTTCTTCTTCTATCAGTACCATACAAAGAAGAAAGAAGCATATGCAGCGGGTAAAAAGGAATGATGCCCCACAGATTCTTTTTGTTGAAAGTCTAATTTTTTCTTACAAGGAAGTGGGGAAGAAAACATCTCACTGATCTCCTTTCACCTTTATAAAGTATAAGAAAGTTATAGCCAAATGTTGGGACTGTGTACTTCTCTGCAGGAGTTCTTAACTGTGGAGATTGATGTGGGATAAAGATCACTGTATAGCAGTTTTCCCAAAAGTAAAAAATAATACCAGTCTGTGTCAGAGCTCTTGGTATCAAATATTTCTGGCCCTGAGGAAAAGTTCTTAGAGGTGAAAAGCTGTTTATGAGCAGTATAATCTCTACGGTGTAGAATTTTCTTTAGGGAGTTTTTTTAAAAAGTAATACGTTTATGTAATCGTGTCTATATTTGTATCAAAAAGAAATGTTCACCTACAGAGCTGTCACAGTCATTAAATGTTTCAGACTTTCTGAAGAGTTGCCCAAATAGGTGAATAAATGGGGCATGGGGCAGCCTGCCATACTCTGAACAGGCAGGAGCAGGAATTGTTGTGCAAGTGTTCTCAAAAAAAAAAAGTAAAGAAAGAAACAGAGGAAGTGGGGAAGGGGAAATGTGCATCCATCCAAGTCTCTGTATTCCTCTGTGGTATAAATACAGCTTCTGAATGGAGCTCTGTTTTTCTTTGAGAAGAATTACTCTCGATACAGGCTGTAAGAGGGTACAGGAATAGAAGACTTATGTGGAACAGGAGGGGAGATCTAAGTGGCACTGGAAGTAAAATGTTAGTGGGGAAATAAAGGCCTAAAGTAAATTTAATCTGGGTTTTAAAACAAGAGAGCTGCTTCTCTCCAGTAATTTGGACAAGTCCAGCAGTCAAACTGGATCAATATGGTGCAACCTCTAGAAAGCTGTTTCAGCCCAAGGCATAAATAATATCATTCAGGAAGTATGCTAAAATTCAAACCTGGAATCACACTCAGCATGTGATGATGTGAAGTCAAAATATGTCAAGGATCCAGGAGAAGATTTAGTTAATACAACACGTACAGTATGTTAGTACAGAACCATTCATTATTTATTCCAGTTCTTTATTAGTAGCTCTGTCTTTTTTGCATTTTCATTGAGCTAAGCAAAATGATACACATACATTATTAAATCACCAGTATTGCTTGCTATTATAATTAAATTACTGGGTACACTTTGGCTCTTAATTAAATCCTTAGTTTCTGGGATGAGCGCATTAGCTCTGATGGGCTTGGCGTACAGACTTCTACAAGTATTACTGCTGATCTATCTCATATGAAAATGTCAAATCCTATACACAGGGCCCCATTACAGTGTTAAGGTAGCTCTACTTGGTCCTTTTTCATTAATCACTTTTTTTTCTTTTTTTTTCTTTTTTTTCTTTTTTTTTTCCTTTCCTAGATCTGACATTATTCAGATATTTGCATATATGTTAGTACAGCCTATGGAATTAATGTTTTCTAAGAGTACTCCCACTTAAAATAGTGGCACCTATTTAGATGGTTTACCTTAGTTTTATGAGGTGTCTAATCTTGGGCAGTGAGATTCCTTTTTGGCACAATTCTTTCTTCTTTCTGTGTATCTCCCAGCCTTCTGTTCTGTTTTTTGGAATCGTTCTCCTGCATCCTACAGGATGTTGTGAAATTAAGAATGATAGGGGAGGGTCTATGTTCACTTTGTTCTTGGGCACGTGGACATGGAACTGAGTGCTCTTTTCATGAGCACAGTGGTGGTATTACGTCCTCTAGAACATATCACTGCAGAATTATTGTCACACAATTATTCAAAAAAGGGAAATGCTCCTCACCTACATTAACCTTTTAATTTTGTATGAAACTCCCCTCTCCCTTAGGTTAGTCATACAGTGGTGTTAACTGTTTGGACTGCTGTTGGGAGCAGAATGTTTTACTTGAAAGTTGTCTTGTTAAATTAAACCAATTTTTTAGCTTCATGAATTGGCAAAGTCTCTTAGAGAAGAATATTTCTCATCTGGTTTCACTGAGAAATAATATGATAATAATTAGAATTTTTATCAAGTTGCACTGTAGTGAACTGGGATCCAATTCTTAACCCATTTCACAACCGTGGCAACTTGCCATTTATGCTAGCTGGTACGTCAGCTTGTGGGGTCACAGCTACTGCTTGTGCCTGGCTGCTCTGGATTGCAACTTGGACAGTGAAAAAGATTGGAGGGAGACCCATAAGATGAAATGAGTAGGCAGATTGTTTTTTGTTTTGTTTTGTTTTGTTTTTTTAGTATAAAGTAGTCCGGCAGCAAATACTGCATATTGTATCAGTGGGAATTACCATGAATCTAAGTTGCTCAGTTAGTCTGTCTCTAACAGATGACGACCTTAACAAATAAATTCTTAGAGGGCTGAAGAAGTTCTGATGTAAATGTAGTTACTCTAATGTGCTTGTGTTCCATAAAACACAATCTATTGTGTCAAAGATGTGTGTATTTTGTCAAGATCTATTGTGTCAAAAAAAAAAAAAAGACTAACTGCCACTATTTTTTTTGGCACACCCTTGAACAGAGGTACAATCCTTATTATGACCAGAATCAAAGAATCATAGGATAGTTTGGGTTGGAAGGGACCTTTAAGATCACGTAGTTCCAACCCCCCTGCTTCAGGTAGAGACACCTTCCTCTAGACCAGATTGCTCAAAGCCCTATCCAGCCTGGATGGATCAGGCCTGCAGCAAACTTTTTTAATGGTAGTGTACTGTTATGAAGCAGGAATGCTCTATCTGTCACATAAAGTCATTGAGGACCCCTTGAAATTCAGAAATAATTTCCTGAGAAGCCTCAGTTCCCTTCATGAAGAAGCTCCTGGCTTCTGTGGAGTTGATATCCACCAGTGCAGAAGCAGCACTAGGAGAGCATACCTTATTTTTTCCCCTCTAAGTAAACCACCTTCAAAGAAATAAGAGCAAACCATTTCTTTGGGATCTTCTTTGCAGTTAAGAGTCAAGCAGTAGCTTAATGTCTTACATAAAATCTCTTTTTAAATTGTTAATAATAAAAATGAATAGTATATGCTCTGTCTTCAAGTGATAGAAATTCTCTGTTCAAAATTCGTATCAGGAAAAAATGGCCATCTATCTGTTGACGTAAAGAAGTATGATAGATAGGAAACTGAATTTGAAATTAGCACAAATTGGGTTAAAAGTTAGTTTGTTTGCAGTTTGCACAGTGCAAGACTGCATCTCTTGTGCTCTCTGAAGCAGCTTCCCAGGTTTATGATCATCTAGAAAGAGACAGAATGCACTTTGAAATACAGGTTATATGTGACTAAACTTGGAAATAAAAGGCCTTTGCCTTGGAATCTAAGGAGTTATTGGAGAATCTTCAGCTGTACCTGTCCAGTGGTTTCTACAGGACTATGACATCACCTTTTTTGTGTATACAGTGTTTTCCCTTGGCGGTTTGTTTATAGCTTTCTTGCCTGTAATGCATGCCCATACATACTGCTTTATCCTCTTTGTGGTAGACAAAGAGGAGCATGAAAAACAAAACAGAGCATGAAGAAAAAGAAATATTTGATCCCCTTTTTCCTAAGTGTAAACTCTATAGCGGAAATACAGAATTAATTTCCAGTACCTCATAAGCATCCCGAGTCTCAGGCATAAAAGTTATTTAGCATCACAGATGTCACAGATTGGTGTGCTTCTAAGCATGAAACCTGAGATAATGACTTCAGCACAGAGTAACATATTCAAGTCCCAGGTGTACTTCCAGTGCCATGGATGGATTGGCAGACTGAGGAACATTTTAAGGTATCTTATCACCTTGGTTCTTTTCCTGTGTTTGAATCCGTTACTGATCAGTTTGATAGTCAGGGAATCAGAGAATCATTAAGGTTGGAAAAGACCTCTAAGATCATCAAGACCAACCATCAGCCCAGCACATCATCTGTAGATGAAATGTGTAAACCAGAAGATAGTGAAAGGCAGGGTGCAGTGACCACAGAAGATTTGCCAAGGAACATGGAACTGAAATGCCTTGAAAGATGCATTTTAAGGCACTGCGTGTATTAATATTTGGAAACTCGTCACTTTGAGCACTTAGCAGTTTAAGTTCCTATTGTATCATCTTGGAATGGAAAGGGTAGAAAGGAATGCATCAGACTATGTTTTGTGGACTTTTACTAAATACACCTATTTAGTGAAAGGCCTTCACCGCAGTAAGAGGTACTGCTCTTTCCCACAGGAAAGAATGACAGTGTTCCTAGCTAAGTTACTGTGACCTGAGGTCCATGGCATGTTGGGGAAAAGGAAGCATGAGAAGAGTTTAGCTTACTTAATTCCAGAAGTGTGTTGTTCTGCTTGTTGGGGTTGGGTCTGCTTGCTTTTTATAGAAAATGTCAAGAAAGGAGAATGTTCCTTGAATTGTGTAATGTAAGCTGACATTGCTGATGCAGAGCATTCCCCCAAGAAAAGGAAAAAAAAAGATATTTGGAGTATGTGCAAGAACTGAGTTGTGTAGAGGGATCTCAACAGGCTAGAATGTTTTTGAGATACAAAATAGCAGTGCATACAAGCAGTGCTGGAAGTTTTGCTAGGCTTTAGTACAGCTTTACTTTATTCTCTTGCAGAATGCTCTTTCAAACAGCCACCAAAATACTGGGTGGATAAACTGCACTACACTGAGATCCAGAGAGCTGGGGTTTTCTCAGGTACTCATTGCACAAGTCTTCAGGGTCT
Organism: Perdix hodgsoniae; assembly: GCA_035772895.1. Taxonomy (NCBI): domain Eukaryota; kingdom Metazoa; phylum Chordata; class Aves; order Galliformes; family Phasianidae; genus Perdix; species Perdix hodgsoniae. The sequence continues at coordinate 368,432 of JAPSGF010000007.1, forward strand.
TGACTCTCTGTCTTTGTAGCCAGTGGCTGTACTTGTGCATTTTTTTTCTTACCAGTTTCAACTGTTGAAAAACAAGGATTTCCCTCCTGCATTTTTAAAAACAGCTTTTTTTGCTAGCACAGTTTGCAACAAACTAAACTGCCTTTCCAGTTGGAGCGGATGAGGGGAGATGCATAAATGTTATTGTGGAGATTACTGCACTCTACTGGAGAACGATGTCCAATTATTCTGAGCAGTGCTGGAGCAGCATGTATCACTGCATGAGCTAATCTTCTCTGTGTGGCTTATGTTGTATAATGTACCCTGAAGGTATGTTTACCTTTTAATGATATGTTAAAATCTGTTCTTGCACTTGGTGTGGTACACAGACTTGTAGAAATCTGCATATATCTGTATTTAGGAATGCAGGAACATACCTCTACATACATGGGGTTCGGTTTTCTTCAGAAGATCTGTCATTAAGCATGACACATGCTGTATGTTATTCTTACAAGAACAAGAATATGAATAGCAGGCAGTTATTAAAAGGTTATTGTGGGAACACGCAACTACTTAAGTAATATGCAACAGGATCTTTCAAATACAGACACTGTGAAATGTTTTTAAGCCACTCTGTAAATATATAAGCTGTATAAATATTTAATAACCTTGCCTGGAACTTCCACCACTTTTCAAAATGTTCTTGCAAATGAGGAAAAGAACAGTTTTCCTTTAGCAGGTTTCTGAATGTTTCATCAGTGAGATCAAGACCAGAATTTTGGTGGTAAGAGGGAAGGAATTTCCTTTCTGTTATGACACTGTTTGAGTAACAGGAATCATTGTATTACTTATATCTTATGGAACAGTGTGATGTTCTCCATCAGCATTTAGAAGACACAGAGCCTGACCAAATGCTCCCACCTGAGTGATCCCAGCAGTACACTGTGCTACTCTGGTGGCGGTTAGCAGCAATCTGCATAGTGGGCATTTATGCCATGTTCCAGAAAGCCTGACTGAATTCTGTTGAGTTAGCATAGAGAAAATATTGAACAAAATTAGGGACCCCTCCCCCAATTACAATTTGGCTTTTGTGTCATGAATCACTATGCCATTTACTTGAATTATTTCTGATGCTTCATGTATTTTGCTGATATTTTTGCAGTAGTAACTTCGAGTATTTGAAGGCAAAGTTTAAAATATATTTTCTGTTTAAATATTTTTCTTACTATCACTCCATACTTCAGTTCAGTCACTGCTGCTGAATGCAGGAAAATGCAGTCATTTTTCATTATACATACAGTGAACTAGGTCTGATCTATTCTCTGGTCTTGAATAGAAGCTAATTGTGTTCTTCCATCTCAACTTACCATTTTTCAGCAGTTTCCTTAGGAATGATGAAATCAACTTCACAGTTGCTTGTGTGCAGTTGTAGACTTCCTTGAATGTTGTTTTAGCATGTCCTGTGCATAAGAGTCACCTGTATGGGTACAAGTAAGGCAGAGCCATAGTACAGTCATGGCTTTAGTCATTGATGCTCTGGTGATGAAATGGAAGTGATTTTTTGGTTGATTATGAAGTAGTTTCCGGGCTACCTAAAGGAGCTGTAAGGTTTTGATGCAGTAAAGTTTTTTCCATGATGTTTGCATTAGAGGTGTGAGGAATAGGTGATTCATGGGTTACTTCTAATATCAGAAAACAACTGCAGTGGTTTGAGACGTATAATTGTGTTTACTAGATCTACATCTTTTATGCTCGAAGTGGAAGTCTGAACTATTTTTGGTTGATGACCACTGTAAACTCATTTCAGTTGGAAGATGGATTCCTTTTTCCAATGCTCTTTTCTGTAGCAGGGGGTTTATTTATTTTGCCTTTTAGCTGTAATGTGCTAAAAGAAGTGTTTCTGCAGTAAAATCCTTTAAAGGAAACAACTTATATTTGATATGTTCCAATAATCAACAGTAAATATACCAAAAGAGCACATTTATCCAACTCTGCTTTATAGCCCTACCAAGCGAACTACTCGGCAGACAAAGTTTCATCTCTAAATCTGGCTTGGTTTTAAAGACCTGAATGGAAGTACATGTAATGGCCATATGTCCCAGAAGAAGTCAGTTAATTTAACTGCTATAGAAGCTGATGGTACCAAAACTGCATCAAACATTACTGTGCATAGAGACTGCAGAATGACCCCTGATGTCCAGAGCAGAGAAGAGTTAGTATTGCAATTACAATTTAATTGATGAAATCTGCTCTGAACTGACAAAAAATTTCGGAACTGCTGTTACTCAATGAGCTGCCATGTAACACTATTCAAGTCCTTTAAATTTTAAATAAAACCTTAAACAAAGAAACGAAACAAAAGTTCCAGTCTTTTAAGTGACTTAATAATTTGGAGTAATGGGACTGAGGTTCTGAAGTCTGGTTCAGAAATAAGACTTACAAGACTCCTATTGGTTTTTGAAAAGAATAAACCCCCTCAAATAAGAACAGCTAATATATGCAAGCCAGTCCTTAGCAATGTTCAAAACGTGGGGGTATTCTTTTCACTTTTTCAGTTCTAATTAGCAATTCAAACTTAAATAGATACATGAACAACAGGTTTAGATCTTTCAGTTCCTGCAATTAGAAGCACTTTTACAGACTGTAAATTAGGAGGATTAAAAAATGAGAATCACTGTCATTTTCTGTGGGCAGTTATAGAAATTCAGTTGAATAATGAGGAAATAGTTGTTGAACAGAAGAAATAGTGTGTGTGTTTCATCTGGAATGAATACAGTATACAGTATTGTTTGCCTTATATGAAAGCAGTTGCTCTAAAAAGAACTGAAGCGTGTTTGATAAAGACATGACAAAGTACAGAATGGATTGTATTTTCTTGGGGAGAACGAAGTAGAAAGGAACACCATGAAGTTATAGTGGTCTACAAAAGGGAAGAGGCCTTGTAGAAGGAGAAGAGGTGGTGCAAATGAAAGGTCATGTTCAAAAGTGATAAATCATCTTTTAAATGTATTTCTTCATTAGAAACCAAAGGGTACTTGTTGAAACTGCAGAAGATTGTGTACATACTCAATATCTCTTTTAGATCATGTGAGATAGCATTTCTACATAGACTTATTAACTATGTCGACACAGTAAGTAAAACCTTTAGGACTTAAAACCAGTCTTTACCTAACTGGGAACTGAACGGACTAGGAAATGACTTCAGCACAGTCTGCTGAAGCAGGGTTTCTTGCATCTGCTTCTGTTACTTCCATTGCAAATAAGTTGATGGACTTTAACTGACTTTTTTTTTCTTTTGACTGATTTCATCAGCTATTTATGTATCTTTGTGTCTACAGTGACATTGGTTCCATAACTTGAACTCTTATTTCAAGAAAAAAAGAAGGGTGAACTTCAGTCCTTGCTTCTTGTAAGAAAGAATTGAATGTAAATGCCAATTCAGCATTAGAACTGTACTCCAAGGGTTGTTCTTATTTTAACAATCAAACCTTGAATTTTTGGCATCTTGAGGAAGATATTCATCACATCTCAGTGTTGTGTGATCAGATTGAGATTGAAGTAGAGGCAGTGATCACAAGGAGTGAGATGTTATATCTCCATTCAGTCTGGATCATTTCTGTTTTCCTGAATTCCATGTGCTAATACAGAAAACTTCTTGCTCTGTTCCTTTACTGGGTTTCAAAGCCAGCCACAGATAACAGACACATATTTTCCTAGTTGGTGCTATTCAAACAATGAGCAAAGAGGAGTCAATTTTCTTGAATTTAAGAACAATTCTGTGTGTGGTACTTTTTCCTTTTCTGTTTTCATAACAGTCACGTTAACATAAAAGTAGCCTGTTGTTCTCTCCTACTATTATGTCGTATGGGTCAGGAGCTTGAAATACTTGAACCACACACACATGCACACAAACGCGCACACACACACACACACACGCGCATACTGTTGATCATTCACTCAGTTTTATCTGTTACCATCTGTCAAATGTCATCATTTTGTAGTTTGAATCTCTTGAGTGTTCAAGGACTGGCAGCAACGTAAAGCATTCCCTGAGAGACAAAGGGATGCTCTTTGTACCCATTATTCAGGAAAAATGTTGTGGCTCAGGCAGTAGCATCCCTCATTTCATGTATGGTGGACTACGTGAACCCTGTGGCTGTGTAACTCTTTCTACTGCTGTATCATTCCAGTATTACTTATCACAATATCACATTCATTTTAAAGATAGGAAAATTGAGACAATGTCTGTACTGTTATACAGTGTTAGGGCCAAGTAAGTCAAAAAGCTGATTTTCCTGGTGGACTAGGAAGAGGAGGTGGCTGCTGGAGATGCCCTCCTGGATTGCTGAGAAACATGAGCTTTAGGCAAAGAGATGATTGATAACCCACATTTTTTATCTACAGAACACGATGATGTGGTCCTGCACCAAGTGCCCGTTTGCCCCCATGTTAGTGTTGGAACAGTCCATGACAACGAGCTCCTGAAAACAGGAATGCATTCAGGCAGTGATCTTTCTCTCGGTCAGTACTGACAGTCCTGACTTGAAGGTCTGCTGGGAGCCAAACCTGGGCTGCTGTAAGCGTGAGTGTCAGAACTGACATTCCATGTAAAGTAGAAAGGAGCTCAGTGAAGGTGAGGAGCGTGCTTTTCTTAAAAAAAAAAAAAAAAAAAGAAAAAGAAAAACCATTAGCTTTGTTATCATCTGGGCACGCCAGGTTTAGACTATTGGAGGGACTTCTCCTGTAAGGTGAGAGGATGGCAAAACAACACTCATGTGACTTGAGCTTTGACACTGTGTTGATAAATGTGCAAGAAATACCACAAATAATCAGATATTTATTAATGCCACATAAGGAAGGTAAGTAGAAGCTTGAAGCCAGCACTGACTTTTGGCAGCTGATCAATTCCTTAGTAGGCGCCACTTCACTTGTGATTCAGGTAAGATTCTGCTGCTTTAATCAAGTCCTTAACTTTCCGTATTTTTTTTTCCCTCTCTCCCTTTCCACGGTAGGTTATGTGTTCTGTATGCTACATCGCCTTCCTGAACAGCATGACTGCACATTTGACCACATGGGACGTGGACGTGAAGAAGCCATTATGAAAATGGTGAAACTGGATCGGAAAGTAGGAAGATCTTGCCAACGCATCGGCGAAGGATGTTCCTGAGTGCAAGACTGCAACCAAATGCTGTTCTCTTAGTTCACTAATGTTAGCCTTATTTAGGACAAAGTCAGCCAGACACCTTGTACTAGGCAAGTTTCAGACTACAGCCAATCAGTTTCCTTTCTTTAGCCAACCGTCCTGGTACTGTAGTTTAGGGGATGATGGTGGGTGAAATTGATTTCTGGCTGGTTACTAAGGTGCCTGCTAGCCACCGTATAAAAATTAAAACATGAAGAAACATTATTTTTGAGCATGGCTAGTGGATTTAATCAAAACGAGAAAAATCCAAAGGCTTCTGTTATTGCTGGAGTCACTCTAAAAGCCTTACGCTGGGAACTTTCCAGCTGCAGAGTTAACACAAATAGTTGTTTAGAAGCTGGTGTAAAAGTTTGCTATGCACGTGGCTTTCAGACAAACTGTTTAATGTGCAGCCTTTCACTTCTTCATGTCTGGTTATTCCTGAGGAGGTGAAATACTACCACGAGCAGCAACTGCAGCTGCTTAAGCCCAGAAGACCTGACTGGTCACTCGTGCCTTCATCGCGTGTGGCTTTTGAGTTAGGCAGTGTCACCAGCATCAGGGATTCTGTTGGGGTAGCAACATCTTTCTGGTTCTTCCCAGGAAGCCAAAAAGAAAGGGGGACAGAGATTCTTATGAAAAATTTTTTATATCTATCTTACTATAAGGAACCTATCAGGGTTTTTTGTTTGGTTTTTTTTGGTTTTGTTTTGTTTTTTTCCTCCTCAGTTAAATTACGATCACACTTTAAAGCCAACTCCATCCCAGAGCAGTAAATGGTGCATACATTTTACATGGCATCCACAGAGATTCTGAGGGTCGTGTGAAGATTCCACAGACACTTGAGCAGTGCAGTCATTCCCACCGGCCGAAACCTGATTGGCTCTTGTTTGCCTTTTGCTAAGTGCAGGTATCTGATAATTGATCAAATAAGGCTAATTCACAGCACAGTAGCCATGGCTGGATTCTACAGACTGACTTTCTGTAGCTAGACTTATATATTGGGGAAAAAAAAGGACATTTTGTAGCAAACGGAATTCAGTAACAGTATTGGGGAACAACCAGTGAAACACCCTGTATCAGATTGAGTTTGTATTCCTCACATCAGAACGTCAATGAGATAATCACATGGGTTACACCGGCCCTGTTTCTATGCAGCCGAACGCTCTCACAAACATCTCTGCCCGAATCTATTGCAAAGACGGTATAGAAAGTGAATATGAAAAGCATTACATGGAGTAGAATGCTTGGGCTCTGTTTAGACCCGTGGGTCTGTATTACGGTATGTCACACTGAGCTGAACTGAATGGCACCGGTCTCGTCAGTTTGTGAACAAAAAGCAAAAAGAATATTCAGCACGTCTCCTGCTGCACACAGGGCTTACGTGAGTAAAAAGGATTTGTACTGAAGTGACCCAGCTTAATCCCAAGCGAAGGGTAACAATCAGGTACATCTGTAAGAAAACCTGAGGGAGGGAAAGGTTTTGTCTCATTTTCAAATAGTGGGCAGGTAGAAAACGTCAGAGGGGTGAAGTAACCGTCACTTGGAAAACCCCAGCGTTGTGGGAGAACGCTTGGATGAGTCATCCTCCATTCCACTTGGTACAGGTAACTAACTCCTCATAGGCCAAGTCATGTTGTTACTCCGGTAGAGGCATTTAACAAGGAGATAACTGATTTAAAAATAAAAATTAAACATATCTCCACACACGTGTTCAGCATCTGACTGTATTAGCATAAGTTAGCCATGAAGCAAATCAGAAGTGTCCCATCACTATAAAATGCAAGCTATCCAAACAGCAAGTGATTTTTTTTTTTTTAATTATTATTATTATAGTTATTATTCAAGAATATGAAGCCAGCAGCAGAATCTTCAGTAACGTGCTGCATTTTCAGGAAGCGGTCCTGCTGAAAGGGACCGTCCAAGGATATGATTTACACTTGCCATGAAGAATTTCTAAAAGCGTGGATTTCAGCTGCTGCTGCGATACGCACTTTCTTTTCCTACAAAACCCTATTCATAGCATTTGATGGGCATTCTGAATGACACACGAGACTTCTCTGCATTAATACTGAAGATGCTATTTTGTTCCTCCTTAATGTTCTCTTCAAACTCATTGCAAGTGCACAGATGGTTTCAAGGTGGCTCTCGTGAGAACGCTACTTAAAAGTTCGTGTGAATTATGGACAATGTTCACTTTAAACAAAGAAGTTGGGGACGGGGTTGTTCCTTTGCAGTATCTGTTCTGTGAAGTTTGTTAAGCGTAAAGAAAGCTTAAGTTCTTGTATCTTAAAAGAAGATCTTATTTAACCCTTTTGTGTTCTAGATTTACTTACACATGTAGCCTAGAGCTCAGTTTTAGTTTAACATTGTGAAAATATTAAAAGAATCTTGTAACTTTATTCTTTTTCCTCCTGCTAAAAAAAAAATTAAACCAATCAGATTAAAGTTTGAATTCCTTTCTGCCTATTCCAACAGGTCTGGCTGTTTTGCACTATGAGTCTGCTGCAAGCTCATGTAAGAAATAAGTGGGGAAAATGTCAACGTTAAGCCAAGAACTTTTAGAGCTGCATTTATGGTTAGTGGAAGGCAAACGGCATTTTCTGGCATTCTGAAAGGGGAAGAACTGTATTTTTGCTTCATTCCAACTTAGAGATTTTGTTTGTATGCAAATCTGGCTCAATCTCCTGTAGGCTGAGTATTGGTCAGTTTCATTTTGAAGTTAGATCAGAAGACCAGGTTGTTTGTGCTGCTACACAGGTCAGGTGAGGACTGTGCACTCTGCCATGGAAGTTTTAGAATGTCCTCAATGTTCTTTCATGCATTTGAACAACTTCTGCAGCTGCAGTCGCTGCATGCCTCATGGATGACTCGGGGAAGAGCTATAGATTCTTAATCATTTAGAAGCTAGAAGCACAAAGCTAATAAACATGTATTGAAGAGGAAGAGAGAACAGCAAGGTGATTATTTAAAACAACTTTGAACATTGCTTGGAATTGAAATTGTACCTCATTTCTGGAGCATGCACACCTGTTATTTCTTCAAAAATGATAGCAGTACTTTCAGTTAGCAAACTGTGTGTGATTCTTGAACAACGTGGCTGTGTTAGAGTAAAGGTAAGTTGGGTAATACAGCTCTTCCCTGTTTTCAAGTGCTAAACCTATAGTGGGGTGCAGGCTGAGGCTTTCAAGAAAAGTAACAATTGGTTGTGACAATCTGGGTTGTGACAACAGAGCCTGTCCTTAATGGCATCGATTTCTGTTTTGAATCGGTTTCATGTGTTGAGTGGGAAGTGATGTAGCTGTTAAATGAGAGAACTTGAGCTGCCCTTCAGTAGTGCACAGGCAGCACCCTAAAAGAGCCCTGGTGCAACTACAGCAGTTCAAAAATAATACTAAGTACTTTTATCTGCTCGGTGGAATGTGAGGAATAGGTTCAAATCTTGCATGACTTTCTTCTTTTGGCACATCTGCAACCCATTGGCCTCTTGAATACAACAACCTGCTTATATTCAACTCATTGTGTTGCACCATCCATGTTGCAGTCACTGCAGTTCCTTCTGTGAATATGCTACAACCTGTTTAAAATCTCTGAGCTGTAAGAACATATTTTTTAACTTACAGTGACTGTATCAGTACAAAAACTCACCAAGGAAGAAAACTGATATTAATGGTGTCATGAAAAATAGAGGTTTTATGCCAGAGCCTTAAAAATTGTATCAGTGCAATAACAGACAGCACCCATGCACATTGCCTGAATGATGCACACAGTTAGAAGTGTGCCCAGACAAATGAATTGATAATCTCCTCGTCACATTGTAATTACTGCAGTCAGTTGTCAGCAGAGCAGCAAAGAGAGGGCCTAAATGAAGTAATCCCTTAATGTCACAATGAGATGGTAGCCAATTTGTGCTGGAAATAATTCTGTATGCTCCCGGGTACTTTTAAATGTAGAAAACAAATGGAAACGTTTTTAGACAACACTATTTAAAATGAACTGCTTACTTGCACCTGATGTTTATTTATTTCATCACTCAAATACCTGACTATAATACTCTTCACGAAACAAAAGTAACATAAGCATTAAGCAATGGCTCAACACAAAAACTGCTTTGGCAGAACTGCTGTATGAAGGTACAGTTCTAGTGTAAGCAGCTCGTAACCTTATGAGAGTGCCTCTGTGTGTACTTTCTGAAGAACCACACTGGAAAAGATAGTGAATAAGATTAAACTTGAAAAGTATTCACAGTGCACATTTTACGTGGTGAACTTGTGCAGCAGTGGGTTTACATGTCCCTGGTAGCAGCTTTTCAAAGAAAACAAACTGTAATAGTGCTGCAAAGAGCCACTCTTAAATAACAGTTCTTGAAGCCAGCAGTCACAAGGATACGTTTTTGTGTCTCCTACTCTTTATTCATTTTTCCTTTTCATTGAGGCATCAGTGTATGCAAGCCAGTCAAGTAGTTCAGCATGAATGTGTTTCTTCTTGGGTTCTCAGTACACGCCACAGAGAAGAAGGCACCAGCTTTGTTCCTTTGGAAGCCCTCACACTTTAAGGAGACTGAAATCTGGATATTGGGCTGTAAAAGTGGTAACCTCCTTGTGCTTTTTACTACAGTGATAGGCTGTTTTGTCACTAACTGAAGATTAATGCAGACATTATTGCAGACACTTGTTCTGGATGTTAGGCTATGTCTGAAACCTTTGAAGGGAAAAAAAACACCATAGTCCAAAACAGAGTTTTATTGTATTGTTCATATACAGTTTCCCATAAACTCTCTGTGCTTCATCCTGCAATGTGAAGTTGAGTCAGGAGGAAAGAAGGCATGAAAGCAGGAGGCAGAGGCTGCACATTGCCAAGTGCGTACTGATCACCACCTCCCTCAAGCCAGCTCAGAGCACACAGTGGTAAAGAGGCAAATGATTACCTGCCAAATAGTACTAACTTTCTTAACTTGACACTACAGAAAACTGTTTTGTGAATATAGCTGTTTAAGAATTCATTTGTGTCAATTCTGAAACAGACATTATATACGAAGCAATGAAATGGGGATATTTTGCTACAGGACGTTCCTGTTTTGCAGTATGCTGCTATTTTCTTGGAAATAAAAGTGAGCAGAACCTTATAAGACTAACAGTAAACAATTTCAAGTTCAGTCTATGCATCTGAAGAGAGAGGAAAAGATTACTGAAATTACAGATATTTTTTAAAAGTGACTGTACCCTCTAACAAAAGGCTTTTGTTCTTCAGATAGTAGCAAGCATTCATGGCAGTGGTTTAACCATAAGCAGACTACTGCTTTCTGCTATGATTGTGCAAAGCTTATAACATGCAATAGGAGACTGAGCTAACAACTCGTAGCTCAGCACAGCGACTGTGTAAGTAATGAGAATAACTCGTTAATCAGTACAGAGATTGATTCTTGTCCGTCGCCTCTCCCTTTACACAAGAGAACAGAAGGTGGTGCTCACTGTTTCCTTCATCCTTTTTGTTCTTTTTTGAGTTGCAGAAGACTCCTTTCTTCCCCCTACAGCTGTGCCCAGGGAGCACAGCCATTGCACTGACTGGAACGTGCAACACGTTGGTGTCTGTGAAAGCAAAGCATTCCTCTCTATCTAAAATGCAGCATCAGGACATCTCTTCTGGGTTCTCAGAACACATAAGATCTTGTTTGTATTCCTCTTAAAGTATTTGGGGTCTGTTTGAAGTAAAGCAGCAATCCTTTCAAACAAACAAGCTATGGCATTTTATCATCTTCTGAAAGGAAAGTCTGCATGATCAGCATTTCTGCATTAGAAACCTAACAAAAAAGTTCATTGTTGAAGCATTCCTGAAATGCTTCATCTCATCTCTACTTTTCCAAGGAGCAAGTGCAAGGCTTTCTTGGATGAGGCAGAAGAGAATGCCTGAGCCCTTTGCTAGATAAGCTGAATTTGGAATTTATTCTTAACACCAGCAATAGCTTGTCTTTTACTTTTTTTTCTTCTCCTGCAACATTCAAACTACACTACTTTATAGATACCTCTAAGCTTTAAGCAGACCTGTTTCTGGAGACCAGATGCAGCATGCTGCAGTTGGCAGCAGTATGAGCTGAAGATGATGAGCTTCAGGAATAAGTTAAATATTAAGTTATTATCTATTGACGAGCACAACTGTTCTTGTCTGCATTAAAGTTTAAAATGATAGCTGGCTAGAAGCGTTAGAACTGAGCAGCCTGTATCAGACTTAAGTCATGTTTCTTCGGCTAGTCTGCCTGGTGTGCATGATAGCCAGAGGTGTTACCTTCATTGCGGCCGCATGCAGAGCTTCTCCTTCATTACCCTCCATGTTTATAGAAATGAAGGCACTTGTCAGTAAGCAGCAATTACTTGTGAATTCTGTAGTTGTCTTCAAGTCCTCTGCTCACTTATGGTTCTCTGGTTTTGATTTCCAGCCTCAGGTCTTGCCAACCATCATAGTTCCAAACAGGTATTTTCATATGCCGTGTGCACACAGATCTGCTGGCAAATCAAATTATATTTTGGGGATCAAACACACCTATGTGCCTTTTATCAGTCCTCCTCTGGAAACACAGCACGTACCACTATCTGAATTTGCTGGAGTTTCAACGTGATTATCAATAATTACAGACTTAGCCCTGGAAACATCATTTGCTCTCTCGCAATTCCATTAAAAACACTCCCCACCCCCAAACAACAGAGGAGGTTGAGGGCATGCTAAAAGCTGCGGGATTGCAAGCACTGCTGGGTTACCATTATTTTTCAATAACAACGCTTCTGCTCTTTCTGGCATGAGGGTATGTGTGTGTAGATACGTGTAAGGAGGAGTTTCACGTGTGTAGGTAGGTAGGTACAGGATCAGATAAATGGGCATTGGTGATTTTATTCCAGCTGTTACCTTAATAGCAATATTCCACCTCAGTCTGAGGCAGCAGTTCCTGCTGAATTCAGACGCCTCTGTCAGCCTCTATGCTAGCACACTTGCAGGCCTTCATTCCTCCACTCCCTGGCTTCTGAGCTTGCTGTGATTTCCAGAGGCTTGCTCCACGCACCCTGTGCAGAATCTCCCTCACCAACTACACTGCCCAACAGCACTCCCCCCACCACCCCAAACTGTCCTATTCAGAGTCCACGCAAAGACAACAGAAAAGCAGAGATGATCACGTCTAAAGTTACTGAGATGTGTATTGCCAGTAGCTGCTTCTGTCTGCAAAGAAAAGCTTATTTTTTTTAAGCGTTAAATGACTGCTGCTGCTTACTGTACAAGAGACATAAGACAAGAGCTTTGTCTTAGTGCACTGTAAGGCTGAGTTGTATTTCCAGCATAAACCCCTTCCTCAGTGCTCTTACCTTTCTCGGCGGTCAGTACAAGGAACCCAAAGGCTAGTTTGAGGCTACAGTCACCAGAGACATGCAGGCAGTGTTTGGTGGCACCCTGCAGGTACTGGACATCCATATGGATCAAGCATCCAAGGATGCATTTTTTCGTCTGTTCTGCCTTTAATTATTTCTTCTGTTAGTTATCCTAATGCTTATATGTTACCTACAGAATAAGAAGTTATCACTCATTTGCTAGGTAATATGGTTTCAGAAGTATCACCACGACACGATACTGTGCGTTTGGTTTCTTTACATCGAGCTTCATGAAAGCAATTCTCAACCATCACAACTACAGAATAACTACTGATTGACACGGACGCCACGGGTCACGTGGACCCAAAGCAAACATACTCTGTCAATCAGAACCAGTTCCTTGCCTTTGCTGTTTTTGGTCTGGATGATGAAGGTAAAGCCCATTCCACTGCCTCAGCTGCACACGTGCAGGACTCACCCGCTTGCTCCACAGCTGCAGCAGTCAGTGCTCTGCGCCCGTACCCCAAACCCTGGAACATCTCAGGATTCACAGGACCCATCGCCCACACATCCCAAAGCGACCAAGTTGTATATTGTACCTGCTCTTTCTAATCACTTTTGTTGTGTGAAACAATAAAGCTGTTTATAAAGAGTTGCAACATATTAAAGACGACAGTGCTGGTCTGTGATTGAACTGTGTGCATTCTGGGGGGGGTTGTTGCATCGGCATTTACCTGAAGGCAGAGAGCAAGGGGAAGAAATTAAGCAGCCTGGGGAACTTGTGTCAGTTCACAGGTGCTGAAACTTGTTAGCCCAGTACAACTTGCATACATCCAGCAAGGCAGAAAGCTTGGTGCACCGTTTGTTTCATACCAGCCCCGAATCAGTCACTCAGCATCACCACAGACTGGATTTACATAGCCAACTTCTAGTACCTTTCTGGAGTAAAGAGGAACTCTTACTTTGAGAGCAGTCTGAAAACCTGTCAGATTACATGTTTGCGTAGAATGTAGCAAAATATAATTCCAATACTGAAATGTATTTTGAATACAACCCTTCTGATTTCACAGAAAGCACAGGGGGAGCTAAGACTGAGGTATTAACAGAAGGAACAAAAGGTGACAGGCATCCTGCACCACGTAGTTCTTCACAGTAAGACAGCCTGACCCTTGCTATTCTTATTGTTTATGGATTTCTTGGTGCAATTTTCTGTTTTAGAGGGCTTAAGTGTGAACTGCTTGTGGACAGACAACACTAGAGTACTGCTATTCCAAAGCATACAAGAAAAATGATAGTATTAGTCTTAGAACAGCTAATTTTTGTCCTCTATTTGAAAGCATGTAAATAAGAAATTGAATCCCTACAATGCAGAGAAAAATGGAGAAAGAAGCAGCGATTTCTGATAGTGAGCCTGTGTAAACTGTCCTGCGGATACTTCACCAGCATGTTATCTTCAAGCTATCAGGTAAATAGTCTGCATTTTGAAGATATTAAAAAATTACTTGCTCATTTCAGATAGAAGCACGTTCTTCTTACAATGTGTCTCTTTGCTTGCAAATAATTCTGTCTGCTGCTCGTGGCTACTGGGTCCCTACCTGTGCCAGCATAACTGGGCAGAAACAATTCACTGCATGCCAACTCCAAGAGTGATGAAGGCAGCAGAACTTGAAAAGTGCACAGCAGATACACAGCAGATAAAATGAACAGCACAAACTACTCTAACCAGGCGTTGTGTGACATCTCTCTGGTGGTGTGTAAGTATTGCAGGGAAAGCATAACATATTTTGTGTTGGTGAGGAGCCCGACAAACTAAGACTTATACAAACAGGAAAAAAAACAACCTACCTTGAGGATGTGGAAGCTGGCCTTCCCACAGCTGCAACAGGAGGAGGAAACTCACAGGATGGTCTCACTCACACAGGTGTTACTAACTCCAGAGATGACAGACCACACCATCTTCACCTGCAGGCAGTTCAGCAATTTGTTTGTATAATTTGGCAAAGATAGAGAAGTCATATTTGGCTCTAAAGTATACATGGATCCCCAACTTATTGGAGTGTGGAAGCTGCCTCTGAGAAGGAGTCACAGCCCAAACCCATCCGTGAAGAAGAATCAAGCTCCGTTTGTGTATCTGTACATACTGAACATACCAGACACACAGGAGACTAGGGCAGTGATGTGCACTATGCTAACAGCACAGTGTGTAATGCTGGAGATGGCATCTCCTAAATTAATTTTGTGCTCTCCCTCTATACCACCTGGCCACAGTCTGCCTTTACTCTGCAGGCCCTTTCCGCCAGCAGTAAGAAAAGGCTTCAAACCAGCTTCTCCCTCCTTTGCAGTACCATCTCCCCAGTTCATCCCTCTAGACAAGCAGCAGATCAGCACTGTGGCAAATTCCAGGTCAAAAGCTGTAAAAGGGAAGGGAGAAATGTCGGACTCCCCAGGCCACGTTAGGCTGCTCAGGTCTGTGCCAAAACTGTCATCCTACCCAACTAGAGCCTAAACAGTTGTCAAGCAAAGTTCAGCAAAGTGTCACACGTGTCCCACACAAGCCTCCTTCATACACACCACCACCTCTTAACCTGGCATGCCAACTTGGCCATGTGTTCCATGGCACTGGGAGACTTGGTGTGTGTGGAAGGGGATGATGACTCGGATGGGACATCCTCCTGGCATCCAACAAAGGCAATGCTTGGCTGCTTTTTAGGATGAGTGCTGATCAGCCCCTGCAGAAAGCCAAGCTGTGGGCAGAACACAGCTGAACTCCACTGATTCAGTGAACTGACAGCACCCATTTTTTCATCTGGGATGCAGAGCTTCCTGAAGAAGCCAGCTTTAATTAGTGACCCAATCTGTAGGTGCATGAAGAAAAAACCTGTTCTCCATGAACAGAAACAGCAGATCTCTTTACCACAGTTTTAGTCTCTTCCTGCTCAATAGGAGCCCTAGGCCACGTTATTTCATAGGTTACACCCTGCTAATTTCATAGATTAACCCTGCTAATATCTGCTATGCTAATAGTCAAGCACAGGATGGGCCCTGCATCAGGGAGTGCCCAGCGCCAAGATGTGATACAGCTTATCTGCCTCCACACTGAACTAATGCTTTGGCTCAGTATTTGATATTCACAAGACATGGAAAATAGATGCATATGATTTCTAAAAGGACAGGTCACTCACTAGACAGGGTCACTGTACATCAGACCAACATCTCCAAGCCATTCCCCCCCCCCCCCCCCCCAAGGTTAGCTGAAGTGCTGTTCTCCATCTCACACTGAGGTGGTTTGGGCCAGGCTGGATGTGTCTCTGAGCAGCCTGGTCTAGTGGTTGGCAACCCTGCCTGTGGCAGGGGAGTTGAAACGGGATGATCACTGTGGTCCTTTTCAGCCCAGGCCATTCTATGATTCAATGAAATGTGGCTATATTTCCTCCCAAGGCATCTGTCCTTTGAGAATGGAATCAAAGCATGCAAGTACATTTGTAAAGCACCAAAATACTTTAAAAAACATTAAATAAATACAGACTGTTAAGAGGCCTTCTGACAGCATTAATTGCAGAACAACACACACACAAAAAAAACACTTCTACCAGAAATTAGCATCTGCCTGTGTGTAGGAGACAGCGTTGCACATTGATTTATTTTACTGAGTGTAAATAAAGCCAGTATGTGACTCCTAGAAGAGAACACGAACAAAAGAAATCCGAGAGCTCAAGGTCAGGGTTTAAAGGACTTTTCTTTCATTTAAGTTCTAGCAGCCTTGAAAGCAGAAATTCTCCTCCAGCTTCCATGGCTTCCCCTTTCATAGCCCAGGCCCTCAGTAGCAGACTAGTTTCACATCTAGATTTATCTAATGATTGATGGATGAAATGTATTGAACGGCAGCATTTAGAGCCGAGAAGTAAAGCTGAGAAGTAAGACATGTATCAAATACATAACACATAAAGACTTCTGGTATCTGACCACAATGAAACTTGTTCCTAGATAAACAAGCAGCTCCTTCATTTTGACCACTGAGATTCCTTCCCTTTCCATTGGCATTTAAGAGAATCTCTCTGGAAATGCTGCAGCATCAGAGAAACACACAGGCATGCAAACGTTTGGGCTGCTAGTGAAAACCTCAAGAAAGAAACAACAAACGCTTCAATGCCATGAAAATGAGTTTGCTAGAATCACTACATAGCAGATTGCAGATGACACTCTCCAAAAAACTTTTAGTGTGATGCAGCTAATAACAATTCTGTAGACAAATTAAATGCATAGCATTATGCAACTGTGTCACAGTGCTTCAGAGCACATCAGAATACCCCAAGAAACCAAACCAAAGTATGTTTTAGTTTATCAGGTTCTAAAATGATCCCCCTCCTTAAACAGAGACAAAAATCTGAGCTGTGCTTGGGAAAGCAGTCAGTAGCAAAGTTTTAAAGCAAATCTTTTTTCCCCCTCATCACTTTGTCCTTACGGAGAGGGATTCTGTCTCTTCTGCTGGAGACCTCCTACCCACGTCTCTGCTCTTCTTTCCCTCTGCAAGGTTTCCCTAACTGAGAATATAATCTTTTTCTGACAGAAGGTGCAAAGTTCTTTTCCTTCCACAGTAGCTACAAGATGAACAGGCAGTTCTCCCTCTCTGCTACAACACGCAGCGCTTCAAACAACCAGAGCAAACCAAGCAGTCCTACCCCTGGTTACAAAGACCATCCACCTGGTACATCTTATCAGAAAAGGAAAACAAGAACTTCCTAGCATAGCTCAACTGACATGCCCTGAATCTGCCTTACCGCAGTACACCCAAGACAATGAATTTCCTGCAGCCAAGGGTAAGTAAAAAGTCATTGAGCATGAGTGGAAGACCAGAGGACAAGGGGCTACCTGCATTCAATTCAGAGTGTTAAACTGGTGTTTTTGTTGTCAGATCTGATGCACAGCTGAAACATAAGCCTCAAAGAGCTACAAAGACAATATTCCCCTTCCCTTTACAAAGAAGCAACTGAACAGGAGGCAGCTGCCAATAAAGCAGCATTTAGTTTAGTCCCAGAAACAACTTCTGTAACCCGAAGTCCTTGTTGTCAACAAATGACAATAATCGAGGAAGCGAGCTCCCCATGAGCCTAGTGGAAGCACTGGGCCCCAAGTGATGGACAGCTGAGCACTGCATGCCACATGGCCTGCAAGCATGCACAGGGGCTCTGCTGTCTCTGGGTGGTTTATCTGGACAGTGGGATGTGTGTGCCATGCACTCAGTAAGCTGTGTGGGAATCAGAGGTAGATGCTTTGTGTTACAGCTCCAGGTTCCTTTGTTTTGTTTTTCAATGGGATGTAATCAAAATGTTTTTAAGGAGTTCTCCCTTTTTGCAGATTCCTTTTCTAGCTGCCAACATGGTTTAGATCTAAGCTTTGAGAATTCTCATCACTACAGTGTTGGGGTTGTTCACTGTTTGTAGATAACTCCAATTAGTCAGCATGGCTCTGGTGCCTCATTTGTTCCTTCTGTGTCTCCTCCAATACACTTCCTCTAGAATATCAGAATACAAGAAATAGACTTTGCAAGCCAATCAATGCCATCAGAGACCAATCCCTGCAGGTTCAACTGTAAGAAATGCCTCCTGAACAATGAAAATAGAGTTACTGTTTTTTTTTGTTGTTGTTGTTGTTGTTGTTGATGTTGTTAATTACAGTTATACTGTTCCCCTCTATCTCACAGAATGGCTCAGGTTGGAAGGATCATGAATCTCCAACCCTCCTGCCACAAGCAGGGCCACCAACCTCCCCATTTAATACTAGACCAGGCTGCCCAGGGCCCCATCCAACCCGGTCTTGAACACCTCCAAGGATGGGGCATCCACAGCCTCTCCAGGCAGCCTGCTCCAGCACCTCACCACTCTCTCTGTAAAGAATTTCCCCCAAACATAAAAATCTTCCTTCCCTCAACTTAAACCCATTTTGCCACATCCTGCTGTTACCTACCCTTCCAAAGAGTTGATTCCCCTCCTGTTTATAGGCTCCCTTTAGGTACTGAAAGGCTGCAATGGGGTCATCCCACAGACTTATTTTCTCCAGGCTGAACAAGCCCAGCTCCCTCAGCCTCTCTTTGCAGGGGAGGTGTTCCAGCCCGCTGGACCCTCTCCAACAGCTCATCTCCCTACTATCCAAGACAGTGTATTTTGGCTAAACTGCTTTTCTCTCATTTGGAAACATTTTGCTGACTTTGATTTACTCAGCAGTTAAAACAATTACCCTGGAGGCTTCCTATGCAGAGTCAGGATAGGTTATAGCAGTTAATCTGGGGCTTCACCCTCTGCCCCTCAACATTTCATCACTTCAGACCTCTCCACGTGCATTAGTCATGTGTTTGCTGCAAGAAGCTGCATCCATGGGAATGGCTTAAGTAGCTGGAAATTAATTGGTTTTCACTGTTTTATTGCAACAACCAAATTGAACAATGATTATAAAATAGGGAACAGTCCCTAGTTTCACTAGCTGGGCAGCTATGGAAGCCTGAAAACATTAACGAGGCAAAATATCGAAAAGCCTCAAAGTTCTGCTATACACATGCCTACAGTATGCTCCAGGGCAGGAAGATCATCCGCTCCAGCAGCAAAAGCTCAAATCTCCATCAAAGGAAACACAATTACCTGTTAGTGTAGGGGCTACTATTAAAGCTGCATTACCTTCATGATCATTGTGTATCTTGAGAGGAAAGTAAGAGACGTTGCTTGGTCCAGAACATCCGTAACAATGCAAATTCAGACTTCCTTTCAGCCTTGTTTACACAAAAGGAGAAGCTCAAAGGAAGCACGTTTAAGATCCAACAGGCTGACTCTTTCAGGTGCTCACAGACCCATGCAGACAACACTGTAACTCCAACATGCATTCTGCTAACAGCTATCACGTGTGGGAAGATTACGAACTAATTGGGCAGGATCCCTGAACTCCACAGTCAGGTGCTGTGAGATTCTCAAAACCCCTGCTCAAGTGGCAGGAATCCACTTTCAAGTGTCCAAATCTTCCCATGCAACACAGAGATGGCCTTGTGTGGACCAGGGGTTGCATCGAGTGTGAAGGCGCTTAGAAATCAACTGATGCTCAATGCCCAAGTCATGCTGTCATGCTAGATCAAGGTGAGAAATTAATGCAATTAATGCATGATTCACAGTGGTAGCTGAAGTGCCTTACATTGTTTATGACGTTTTCCTCCTCATTTAAGCCCCCGGCAGTATCTTACCTTCAGCAACATAAAGAGAAGATCAAGCTAATTAGCAGCGAAAGAAAAGAAAAAGAAAGCAGTTCCTCTCATATGTGAGAAGAGTAAGAACTACACAGATAAGGCAGCTCAATTACATTCTTTTTCATCTTAGATTTTAAAAAGCAGAAAAAAGCTAAAACATTGTCAGGAGCGTTTGGTACGAGTCTCTACAGCAGTCACAAGTTTAAACGTAACGTAGAAGGCTTTCTAACACTTCCAACCCAATGCAAAACATTGGTACCCAGCACTTCCAGGCCAGAGAACTGAAGTGCTTCACACAGCATTGGGGACACCATGAGTTCCTGAGAGCCGTGCTTTGGAGGTGCCACCAGGCAGCAGGACTGCTCGTTATCCTTTGTGCTACAAAAATCCAAGTGTTCTCTGTGAAATGGTACTGCTAGACCTTGCCTCACTAACAGTTCTGACTACACAGCCTGATTGTGAAGAATTTGTTCCTAAAGAAAGAAAACCTCAAACACAAAGAGTGCCTTCCCTCCTTTGAGTATCCTACACTGAAGCAAACAAAGCCCAACCATTGTCACACAGAACAATCTGGATTAAACACAGGTTAATCACCGCCCTCCCAAGCACGCTGGCAATGCGGCACGCTTCATTCACATGGGAAAGAACAGATCATGTCCAAATGAGACTGATGTCTCTTTACAGAGATGTACGGCTGTAAGTGATGGAGTTACCAGGGTGTGCAGCTTGTCAAATGAGCAGCAGTAGCCAAGGCCACGGGTGCCTTTAACCCACTGCTAAGTAACACCATTTTCATTTTGGTTTGAGTTCAAACCTCCTATTCTAAGTTACCATTTATCACCAGCACTTCAGTAAAACTTGAGACGCACTCCTCTTCTCTTGCAAATACAGTCCTTCACACACAGTGCCTCAAACACTTGTTATCATATGGACATAGATTTAGGGAGGCAGCACTGAAGCTGTTTACATGGAAATGCAAGGAGGCCACGCAGAATAAGAAACCTGGTGCCTTGGGATGTTTTAAACTGCAGTATAAACTGGATGCAATCTTCACGTCGTGCATGAATGATGGCAGCTCCAGAAGGACACCATCCCCTGCTATCACACCAAAGTATTGAAAGTATGCCACCTCCTCTGTCAACAACAACAATGACAAAGCGCTCCTTGCAGCACCTGAATTTCCTTAGCGTTCTTCCACCCACAAAGTGACCAAGCTTGAACTTCTGTTCCCTCACCAAAATTAGGAGAATTGCAGCAGCCTGCCAGCAGGCAAAGGAAAACACTGCTCTGACCTGCACGGTCTTGTGTTCTTCTGGTTGTTTTTTTTTTTCTTCCCCACAAACTTGGCTGATTGCCTCTGAGCTGGATTCTCAGCTTCAGTGACATCTTCAGAGAGACCAAAAGCTACCAGGATTGCATCAATGACTACAACAGACCAGCACCAAAATGGCTGTGAAGTCTGACTGCAACAGAAGAGATGCAGATACTACAGTGTAACATGGAAGTGTGAACTGGAATGCACAAATGGGAAATGCAAAAGATTCTGGATAAAAGCCAGGACCAGTGTGGCAGAACACAAGGAACACAGTCTTCACAAAAGGAATTTCATAGGCGCAGCAATTTTGTACAAATACATGCAGAGAATCACAGACCACAAATCACAACTCCCTGACACGGCAATCTCCTCACATAGCCCACTGAGGATGCTAAGGAAGCGCATAAGGAGATGGACTTGCACAGAGATTTTCATCAGGTTTGTTCTGCCAGCTCACAGGCTCCAGCCACAGAAGCAAGCTTCAGCAGCAAGAGGCTTAAAATAAAAAGAACAGAGCTTTAGGTTAGGTGTTAGGAAGAAATCCTTTACTCAGAGTGAGGTGAGGCATAGGCTGCCCAGAGAAGCTGTGGGTGCCCCATCCCTGGAGGCACTCAAGGCCAGGTTGGATGAGGCCTTGGACAGCCTGAGCTGGTGGTTGCAGCCCTTCCCACAGCAAGGGGTTGGAACTGGTTGAGCTTTTAAATCCCTTCCAACCCAAGATGGTTCTCACATAAGGGATGACCTGGCCCTGCCCACACCGCTGACAAAAGCTGGGCACTAGAGGTCATCTATTCAAAAGGCAGACCGCTGTCTTGACTTGGACAAAAAAGCAAATCCTGTTTCAGCTTTACCAAAAGCAGCCAGGTGATTGGAGGAAAAATAAGAAGTACAGAAATTGAGTAACAGCATAGAACTAGACAATGGAGGTTCTAATCCACTAGAAGCTGCATGAAGGAATTACAAACACTCCCCTCTGCAAAGTGATTTCTTCAATGAAGGTGCAACCAATGTCTTTTGAAAGTTAGACAGGAGCTCGCACATCTCAGAAGTCAGAGAATGAATTCCAGGAATAGCTTTGTTGCAGATTCTTCTCCTCAGCGTTTGTATCTTGAGATACCCAAGCTAGAAAGCATTTCCACAGTTAGGTCTGCAGTCTGACTCTAAAGAGGAGCCGTAAAACGAGAGAAGTTCCAGTTGTTTGTCAGCGTGACAGACACTGAGCTCTTGCAGAGCATGGATGGCCCAGAGGCACTGAGCACCCTTGGCCTGAGGGGTCCCAGCCCTCTGGCAGGAATTAACTAGCACACATTAACTAAGCACACTCTGCTGTCCCAGGTGTTAACTGCTGCTGGGCTGGGGAGGGAATACCAGAAGCTAGACCATCCCTCTAACAGGAACAGCAGTGCTCTGCTTTCCAGACTCCACAAAGAATGAAAGGCTGAGCTTGAGTGACACAGCAGACTTAACAATTACTGCACTAAACCTGACAGACATTGCTTCCTAAAATTGCCTCTTCAGTTGCTGAATCACCAGAACTGCACTCTCCTCACATGTTACAACTTACTGTCCAACCTCAGGTGACCAGGCTGCGTGCAGGGCTCCGCACACAGTGGTACAGTCTCAATACCTCCCTTATTCTGCTCCAAAAAACCCAAAGGAAATCAAATGCCCTGATGTCTGGGAAAAGGAACACCAGACTGAGATTACCCGAAAGCACAGATAGAGCAAACTCTGTTGTAACACCCACTATCCATGTTCACTCTGCTGACGTTCCTGTACAGGCAAGGAGCTGACCACTCTTCTTCCCCTTTTCCTCAACCCACTGGTTCCATTTTCATTCCTACCATGCATTAAACAATGGTCCTCGCAGTTCAGTTACCTCCAGCCTACAATTTTTTTCCTCCTAATATTGACACAACCTTTCTGAGAGCGCCTCAGGCACACATTTCCTCAGATCTCATCTCTGCTGCATTGCCCAGAAGATAGATGACAACGGCTGGGCAAACCACGCTGTTCCAACAGTGGTCACTTTCATATATATTTAATTTTCTTTCTCCCTTTATCCTGTGTTCCTCCAGTCTCTTGCATCTCAATCCTATTTTTCTGCCTTTACAATTGTTCAAAAGGTCTTTGGGAAGGGGCTTAGCTTTTCACAATGTACATAGTAAAGTCTTGAATCTGGTGTGGTGATACAAATTAATAATAATAGCTGCAGAACAGCAGTAATACTCTCCCCAGTTGCATTCAGCATGCTGGAAAGCTTACTTGATGTTTATAAAGCTCTTTGAGACTACTGGATGAAAGTCAGGCCAGTGATGCACAGGATTTATTGTTCTATTCAGCACTTCAGTATCCAAGGCTAGCATCTATTCTGGTTGAAAAAGATTTTTACTGTATTGTAAAATGGAAACAAAATGAAATATATACAGTGCATGGTGCTTCATATATAAGGCACAGGCAGCACAGAAACAGAATTTCATTATTGAAATGGATGTAGCTGAAGCTGTTACACACAGTAGGTTAAAGACCAGATTCAGTGACCTCTTATTCCATTTAATCAAAACTGTTAGTATATTTTTTTGGCCTTTGAAAAACTATATATATATTTTTTCTCTTCATCGGGTATTTCATCAAAGGTAATAAACCTTTGTAGTTGCTTATGATGTGAGCCTTAGAGTAGACTTGACCAGCAATGAAATGAAAATAAAGTGGATTTATGCTTAACAAACAAAAGCACAGTTCTTCTGTAACACTGTGCATTTAACCACCAGCTCTTAACCATTCAGAGAGGCTGCCCTCCCTCTTCCCCATCACGAGCGCCTGTTCCTTTCGCAGCATCCCCAACGCTCTATTTACCAGCGTCCCTGGCAAGTTCCCCCCTCCAGCTCTGTTCTCGCAAAGCACAGAGGGGAGACGATGCTGTTTTAATGGTGCTAGTTATGCTATATGCGGTCTTGCTGTTTCTAGGAATAGACATGTTCAGACATCAATTAACATCTAATTGCTGAAATTAATCTTGTTCCTCCGCTACAGATGCCACAGAGATCAAACCAAGCCCATTTACAGCTCTATTTTTAATTTAGTGGAATTACAGCTTTTCCATCCAATGAAAAATAATTAAGTGACATGCTGTCCAGAGAGCATACAGTGCAGGGATCAGGATGTTTATTAAAAGCAAAACAAGCGGGAAGAGACCACAATTGCTTGTGCCCATGCAAAAACACTTACGTTTCTGCAAGCCTTTCCCCTTCCTCATGCCTTCTCACCAGTACTTCACTCCTTCTGACCTCTGTGCTGCCCACAGTCCTTACTCCACACTGTCCAAATTGACTTGTTTGCCACTACTTCTACTGCCTTACTCCTGGAATTTTCCCACCCCTCCTAATTGCATCCTTCCAAATAACTCTGCACCAACAATTCTGGCTGCTAGCATCCAGACCACTGCAATCCAGAGCTTTTCTGAAGCATGAGAAAGCTGTGTGACCGGTGGCAGTGCTGAAAGAACCTATTCCACGCTGTTTCATTCTACCCTAAAGCGAACACGCTTTCTTTAAAAGACCAACACTGCATTACAACACGAACATAAAGAGAAGTGAAGCCTTCCCAGCACAAAGGTCTCAATGTTCTGTCCAGCTGAAAGCCCCACAGAACACAGAAAGCAAAGACCTTTCCAATTGGATGGCAATTGACTTATTTGTAAATTACACAGAACTTTCTGCTAAGGAAAAGCACTTGCTGTCACTTTGGAAATATATCCTGTGCTATACAGAACACAAAATTAACCTTAATGTAAACCCTACGCATAGAAACAGGACTTAGAAAAACAAGCCCTGCTCAAACACACTGCTACATTCAGACATCCCCCTTCTTCCTTTCGTCACACACCTCGAAGGCACAGACAGAGATACCAGCATCCCAGAGCACGAGCTTGCTTCTGTGCTAACAGCTACAGACCAGACTCAACACTAAAATAATAGTTATAGTTAAAGTGGTGCAAACGCAGGGGAAGAATTCAAATTGCAAAACACAACAGCAGTCTGGGGAGCACACCGCCAGCGGAGAAGTAAAATACGCCAGCAGCCCCTGCAGAAACATGCATTAGGTTTTCAAGTCACTTTACACATTATTTGTAATAACAGCCAACACTTTACTAAGTAGGAGAAAGGGTGTTGCCATGGAAGACTGCAGCATCCCGCTTCTGTCTTTTGTATTCAGTTTCAAAGCAAACTGAAGTATGATTTACGTTCCCACCTCAGTTTCCCATTTATATCACGATGATACTAACATTCAGACTCTTAAAAAAATATTTTACCATTTTTGTTTGACAAATGCAGCACTAATTGAGTTTATTCATGCTAGTCACTTCTGTCATACTCATTATCTCTACTTGAGGCCATCACAGCTTTATTAGAGACACCAAAACTGCTTCATAAATTTCAATTACCTGGTACAAATCATTACTACTATTTTATTAACTCTTGTGTAATTGCCTGTTGTGCATACAATTACAAAGCTAATGTATGTAAATTCTACTTCACAAGGTCTTTCTGCACCTTTCATCTGCACGCCTAGTACATGTGTGTGCTGACATAGTTATTTTCATTAGCTTTGAAATCCCCATCCTGACATTTTCACAGTACTTACACACACTGGTGTGAGTTTAGACACCAAAACACTGGTTTTCTTTTGCTTATTTCCAAAGCAGCCATTTGTGTTTCTGAATAGACATACATACATATATGTATTATGCCATTTAGATGTATACAGAAATATTTAAATTTATAGAAAATATAGAAAAAGAGGATCACATCATAATTTCTGATTTTTTTTTATTATTATTATTATATATATTTTTTTTAAGGAGCAGCCTTAGGCATCTGAAAAATACTGAGATCCCAAATAGGAAAAAGCCTAAAAAGCCTTCACACAGCTGTGTTGCTTGTTGATTTAACAGTCTCCTTTAATAGAACACCTGAAGACTTGAAACATGCACCTGGGGAAGGCAGCATTTGGTTCTGAGCATTTCCCAAAGGACCATTACTAATGGCTATAACAACTGTGTAGTCTCTGAGGCAGGGATCAGAGCTCTGGGCTCACAAGTGATTGAAGCCGCTCCTGCAGGAGCCAAATTTCCTTTTCCCACATGTTATTTTCTGCATAGCGACAGAGGTAACAAGCACTCCAGCTCTCTCCTGGTAAGCTGCAGGCTTATTTCTAGGAAAGGAGAAAGACAGAGATGTGACTTTGGAAGTCACAATGTTGCAAAGCAAGCAGTCACTCACCTTCTGCACAGTTTCTCTAGCAAGGTGCTATATACCAAGGTGACACCTCCATCTCCTCTCCTATGATGAGGATTTGTAAAGGAAAAAATAAGAGCTCACTTTCGTTTATAGGCATGTCTGCTCAACAAGGAATTTCATCCAATCTGTATCCCAGGAGCGTGGAGGCAACTTTCTGAATTAAACACTCAAAACTCCAGTGAGGATGGATGACATACTTTTCATAGAATCATTACTGTTGGAAAAAGACCTCTAAGATCACCTGGTCCAACCACCAGCCCACCCCCACCATGCCCACTGACGGTGTCCCTCAGTGCCACATCCACACGGCTCTTGAACACCTCCAGGGACGGTGACTGCACCGCCTCCCTGGGCAGCCATTCCAACACCTCGCCATCCCTTTCAGAGAAGAAATGTGACCTCCTAGAGTCTGTGCCATGCTCAGAACTCTGCCTGGCAGTCCTGCTGTCACACCTAGCTCTTCCTACACCTCATTTGAGTGCAAGCTGGGTTTGATCCAGACTTCAGACACAGCTCCAAGGACAGCTGCAATTAACGTTTTTCTGGCATTTAATAGCGCCACACTTCACTGTGCTGTTTTTGGTATCTAGCCCTCAGAAACCAACATAATGAAGCCGCACTGGCCTTCCTCAGCACCTGAACATTAACAAGCACCTGAAGGTAAACACAGTAATTAAAAAAAAGAGAAAAGTTGTAAGCTTATAACAGAAGCAGCAAACACCTGTGGCATTAGAACCTCTGAGGAGATGCCAGGTAGGGCTGCAGCGTGGGTGCGGGGGTGAGCAAGGCTCGCGCTCCGTCCTGGCACAAACGGGAGCACCTCAGGAGCTCCGGCACAGCGCCGCGCCCAGGAATCAGGCAGCGAGTTACCTCAGCGTGACTGGGAGAGCCGAGAAAACAGCCGAGAGGGGACTCAGCGCCTCGCAGGGCATCTCGTAAATAAGAATAATGACCGTGGAATTACTGTCAAATCGAATTATACAAATTGCAGATCGCGAGCCGCAGAGCAGCGGCTTGAACTGGCCGTCGCAGCTTCGTTCCAGACCCCGGGGCGGCCCGCAGGGACGGGCTGCCAGCGCTCGGGGCTCCGCCACCGCCTCCTCCGCACGCCGGCCTGTCCTTACCTCAGCCGCGGGCCGGCGGTCTCCGGCTCCCTCTGGCGGGGCAGAACCGTTCCTCCGGCTCTGGAACCGCCGCCACACGGACGAGCCTCCCAGGGCCGGGCCGCCCCTGCGCCGCCACGGCGGTGCGGCTCGAGCCGCTGCGCTGCCCCTCCTCGCGCCGCAGTAGCCGCGAGCTGCGAGTTGGGAAGGCCGATCCCGTGACGGAGAAGCCCCGTCTCCCCGCGGCAGCAGCCTGTGAGCCGCAGACCGTTCAGCTGTGCCTTTTAGAGTTGTTCCCTGCTGATGGAAGGGGATGGGAAGACACTGCCTGTGCCCCAGTCCTTCAGCTTGTCATCCCTGACATTCCCTGAACTTTTTGTACCTTGCTGCCAATGTAAAGAAGCAATAATGGATAATACCCACCATTCTGGTGACTTTTCTGTTAGCACCCCTCACCCGGGCCCTGCCCTGACTCAGGACAGCACACCCAAAGTGATGGGGCTTTTCAGACCCTTCTGGGCACGGCCCCGGCACTGTGAGAAGCACCGAGATGGCCGCTCTGGGGAATTTCTCATGGTTTGGTAGCCGCTGCCTTAGGAAGATCTCCAAAGAGATGCTTCTTTGTTGCGCCTTTCAGGGCGATATCTGATGAGAGTAAGGAACCTCTCCCTAGGACAGATAAGCCGCGTTTCTTGTAAAGAATAATCTCATTTTAAATGTGAATGGTCTCCTTTAACAGAATAAGCTGTTTTATCGCTTATTTTGTCTGTACAAAACACACCAGATTTGTTGCTAGAGATAAAGCTTTAGCAAAGGACAATGTTTAACAAAAGTATCAAAGGATTTCTCACAAAGCAATACTCAGTATACACTTCACATTACTAATACCAGGGAAAGAAATAGATACTCATTGTAGATCATCCATCCCCAGGGGAAAAGGACTCTGCAGTAGGGTCTGTGTAAAACTTCTGGCAGCCCAGAAGTCCCTGTGTGTTATTTCAGCTGTGTTTCACTGAAGATCACAGAACAAAACAGTGACCCCTTAAATACGTGCTTGCATTAAGCTCACGGTGTCAATCAATATGCCAGCATTACGCAGCTGGATGAGCGTATGGAGATCAGAAAGTGTTAAATTGTTGGTGGATTGCTTTCCCTTCATTGTTTGCTTGCCCAGCATCTCAATGGCAATTGTTTGGATATGCTGCAACAAATTACATTGCAGAAGGAAAACTAAATACTGCCTCAGCTTCCATAACAGCATCAAGCTCATACTGTAGCTCAGCTAAATCTTCCTTTGAGGTCTTGGCCAGACAAATTGTTATTTAACACATCTGCTTTTATTGTTTTGATAAAATTGTCTTTAAAACGTATGGGGTGCATTGGAAGGTATAAGCTATACAAGGTCGGACAGTGCACTGTCAGCCAAATAAGCAGCTAAATGCAATAAATAAGTAACGAGAGGAAGCAGAAGGTCCTGAAAGACAGGCCCATAAAGATGCTGAAATGCCCAAGACAGCAGTCTCACATATGGGCAAATAATAAAGCTTTGCTGCCAGAGAGCCACCCAGCACAGAGGACGTGGAAGACAATGCTGCCACTTCTCAGGGCAGGTGCAGGAAGGCTCCAAACACAGGCAGAGTCACTCCCAGGGCTAGAAATACATGGGAGTAGTCAGAGAGATGCTAATTGGAGGTCACAAGGGAAAGGAGAATCTGTTCCTACTCACAATGAGAAGCTCAGTGTGACTGTTCCAGAGGGATTAGGTAGTCTGCAGTTTCCATTCACTAAAAACACTTGGCATTGTGTGGTAATGATGATGTGGCCCACTCAAGAAAATCTAGAATTGATCTCTCTTCTTCCTTTCTCTTTCTCCAAGGCAAGAAGGGCAACAATCACCCGGTGCCACATGTCCAAATGCAAATCTGAGACGTGAGGTAGGATTTCTACACCTTTGAAAACAGGACAGTAAGTAACGCGCCCAGGCTGCTTGCCTGCTCAGAAATATAATGGAAATCAAGATGGAGGTGGGGGTGGGAACACGACTATGATCTGCCACAACCAGTACATAAAGAAACGCGTGAGGAAAAATCCCAACATTCGTTTGTTGGAAAGTGACACTGTTGTAAAACTGTTAAATCCAAGTTGAAGTTTCATTGATTCGTTACGTTGCCAAAAACATTATTAACTACCCAGATCACTGTGTGCCCTTGGCTTCTCATTTCTCCATTTAAATGGATGGAGACTGGAGGAGATACTTTGAAATAGAGGAGCTGTAAATTTAAGTGGTATTTGATTTTCAGAGGTGGCTAGATTTCTTAACTGCCAGTGAAATGAATCAGAGGGGCATTTGCTCAGCACTGCTGAAAATTAGGGTGGTTTTGCTCAG
This sequence comes from Perdix hodgsoniae, assembly GCA_035772895.1. Taxonomy (NCBI): domain Eukaryota; kingdom Metazoa; phylum Chordata; class Aves; order Galliformes; family Phasianidae; genus Perdix; species Perdix hodgsoniae. Next base: position 398,274 of record JAPSGF010000007.1, read on the forward strand.
GTGGTGCATTAATGTGGGGAAAAAAAAAGAAAGAAAGAAAAAGAAAGAAAAGCCTAGCTTATGCACCCGGGTTGAAGATTGACCATTATTTTTATCAAATATCAGTCTAAGGCCAAGTGCCTTAGTGGTAACATGAAGAAAATCCTCATTTCATCCTTCACAAATGTTAAGAGCAGCGATTTTGACTCAGCTTCTCTTTCTTAGTAGCATACTGTGCTGTGGAGATTCATGGGTCTGCTCTATTAATATTTAGATGCTCATTGAGTTGTCCCCGTTGAGGCAGAGGCAGGGTAGCAGCAGGATTGATGCCTAAAATTTCTGACCCTGGCAGTGGAAATCCCTTTTCTCTGTTCCTAAGGTGAGAAAAAGCTATAAATAGATTTGTTTACCATGAAAATGCAAAGGGCCTGTGGTATATTAATTTTTCATATGGAAAAAGATATAAACAGGTTGCAAGTTTAAATAATTTACTTAGAAGAGGTAATAGCCTCTCTTTTATCTATCTCATTCATTTTTCAAACACAGATGTTTCTGAGAAACAAGCATTTGCTGGCTCCTCAACTTTTTGCAGTGGGTGTCTTTTTAGCAGCTCAGTGCAAACCCCAGGTGATCAGCCTCAGTCCTCCCTCTTCTCTCCACAGCTGGATCCTGTGAACAGCAGGGTGAGAGGAGGAAGCTTCTGTTGGTCAAGTAAAATACACAGGTGAAATACAATGGGCAAGCAGTAAAGCTTTGCTGCCAAAGCAGACTAAGTCTCTGCGGTGATACTTTTAGAAATTAATTCTCAAGCCTCTTGGGAATACTCTTTCTCACTGCAGTTATTAGATGAACAGCAAACAAGCTTTGCTGGGCTTTTGTCACCCTGCTTTCGGGTTTACACTCTATAGAAGGAGGAGGAATAGCTTCCAAACCTTTTCTGGTTACATATTACAGTAGTGTTGAATCTGATAATTATGATTAATAATGTGCAGGAGTCTATGAATGCAACAGTGCTAAATACAGAACTAGAACAGAAAATGTTTTGAAATGCACCCAAAACATTGAAAATACCTCACAGTGTCAGAAAAAAATGGAAATCTTTCTTTATTTACAAGCAATCCCATCTTTCAGAAATCTCCATTCAAGTATCAATGTTGGGAGCAGTTATTTGCCAAGCGTTAAAAGTCTAGTTAGAGACTGAATCAGGAAACAAAATCTTCTGTTGCTTTCAGCTCCACTCCCAACATGAAAGAGCATCAGTAGCACAAAAATAAAGAGTATGTTATAAGGTATTGATCTCACACTGGGCTTGAAGCTTTGAAAACACACTACCTCCAGTGTCCAAGGCCTGTCAGGAATGGTGTTAGCAACAAAACTGGCAGAAGAGTGTCTTAATCTCTGCTGAGCAGTAGTGGGGTGCAACCACTCATGAAACTCTTTTCTACCATGCAAGGTCTGATGATATGAAACCAAATCAATGTCTCTTCTCTCACTACAGGATGGCCCTTTTAGACGAAAGCATAGTAAAGTAACTGCCTCCAAAACTCCACATTGCGAAGCCATCTGACAGATGGCAGCTGATGGAGAATATGTATGTTTTGACCTAGATTACATATCTGAGGAACAAAGAGCATTCTGCACTTTGGGTAGATAGTTAAATCATGCCTAAGTTATTTGTTAATGATAAGCTTGGGAGAGCTGATGATACTGGGCAGTATCTATTTTCCAACAGCGATATGACTTCATGGAACAGTCCCATATCAATCTGATATTAGATTGCAAATATTACAGTGCCAAACAGCGAGGAGTATGAGTGCAATCCCTCTGCTAAAATTTCTTCACACAAAATACTCAATGAGTAGCTCTGGGTGTGAGATTCACTTACAGAAGCTGTTATCTGTTCAGAAACAAAATTCAAGCTCAGTGGGTAAATAATTTGCTGCAGACAGCTTGGGTAGATAGATCGTGGCAGGCTGGGCATGCCAACACTGTTCTCTGTACCCACAAAAAGCACTTCTAAGGTTATGTGCTGCAGATCAACGTAATGGAGAAGCAGAACATCAAACATTTTCTGTATGGAAAAAGTGAATGTGATGTTTTTGTCAGCTGCTTCCAGTAGACAACATGAATCTGTGAGCAGGAAAGAGGAAGCTCTAATATAGCAAAGATTTTCTAAAGGGCAAGTCAAGCAAGCATTCTCTGAAATTTCCAAAAGAACAAGCACACGTATTCCAGGCAAATCTGCTGTCCAACTGGATCTGTTTACAACCTGCCTTATCTCGGAGGCACAGCTGAAATAATAACAAGGATTTTGACGCTGGTGAGTTACTTTACATACAGCTTATCAAAACTCAGGGTGACTCGGGAACGTGAAATATTTGCTGCAAGACACAGAAGTGTCAGAATCAGAGACTGACACATAAGAATGCCCTCATTGCTGGACGGCTTTTGGCTGTGGGTTCGGGGGGGGGGGGGTGGAATATGATTCGTTTCACTCTGAGGAGGGAGCTTGAGGAGGTTGTGGGACAAAGGGGAATATATATAAATCACAAGTTGCAGGTCTACATTTCTAACAGTATTACTGTCACAGGAGATGGTAGTAAAGATATGATTTATTCTTCCACACCTTTGTAAGATGCTGAAGCCTCAAGCAGGCTGAAGAAAACTGCGGTGGGACTGGGTATGACAGTGCTTTTATTGTTAAAGACAAGTGATTAGCCTCCTGCTTTCTGCACTTCCTAACTTTGGTTAAGGTTACTTCCTAACCAGTTTCATGCTGACCATGCCAGGCTATGATCCCAGTGCACAGGTCCTTGCTGCAAAGGCAGTCAGCTTCTCAGCAGGGATGGTTAGTGGCTCTCCCAGAAGAGGATAGTAACTTAATCTGAAGGCTGCAGAAAAAAAAAAACAAGGCTTCCAGCAGACTTAACAGGAAAACAAAATAGATACTGTATCAGTAGGAGTCTTGCCATAGGCATCCTTGGTGCACTCCTACCAGCCACTGGAGTATACCTGGCTTTTGAACCCTCCAAGGAAGACTCACACGCTTCCACCAGCTCCTGAATCATTTTTGTGTTGTCAGAACAAATGGTTATTCACTGAAGCCAGGGACTTTAAACCAGGACTTGCCTATTAATATTCACTTTACTCATAAAGGTGAGATATCAAGGGGAGAAAGGGCTCATATTATTTACTGCTTAAGTAGAACAATTGATTCTTCACAGAACAGAAATACTGCACAGAGGTATCAATCAAAATCCTAGTCTGAAGCCCACAAGTGTGTTAGAATGTGTGCACTAGAAGAAAGTGCCAAAAAAAACCAACAAAAAAAAAAGCCTTTATCTTTCATTATATGGTAATAAAGAAGACTTTCTGCTACCCTGTCTGACTCACCCTTCTGCCTTTTTTTCTCTCTGAAGGAGGATGCAGGACATACTGCGTTACCCCTATTCAGTATTTAAAAACATAGAAAACTGATGATTATACTGTGCTCTGCCAGCTCTTCAGAGGTCTCACAATACTTCATAAATGCTAATTCAGCCTTAGAAACTCCAATAAAGATAGGCTGGAGTCATAAATATGAGAAAACTGAGGCCCAGTGGAAGGCTATGATTCACACAGTATTGCATCAGGAAGAGATCTTAAAAATATGGATTTTCTGCAGCAGAGCAAACTAGTTGGTGAAGGATAGGTCCCCATTCTCACTGACCTCCTAAGCAGTGCACCTGCTTGTCTTACAGGTGTTGGCCCCACATTAGCACTTGCCACCAGTGGGCAAATCAGAACATTCCAGGATTCATAATTCTCAAGGCATACACTAATCTCCTTTACTGAACACTTCGTCTCTTCCTTACTTGCTGCATGTATCTGATACTGCTAGCTATACAAGCTTTTAGAGAACAGGAAGTGCTTTCTTCCTACAGCTTTCTTGATGTCATTTTCTGATACTCTCCAGAGACTCCTGAACTGTGAGAGTTTTTTATATGGAGAAGCTACAGCTCAGCCATTCAGGTTCTGGACAAGTGAAGTACCTGCTTCTTTTTTTTTTTTTTTAAATTAGAGGCACTATCACAGCCACAGCATTTTAAGGAATTTATGACTGCAGCGCTCTATGCTGAACTCAGAGCTGTTGCTGTGATTTATCCTTGATGACTTCTAGATAAGGCTTCTCTGTTTTTCCACATCTACATATTGAAATCCATAATATTTTGGGTTGCTTGCTCTGCCTGGAAACTACATTTTTTTTTGTTTATCACTCGCTAAAATCATACTTTGTTCCTGTCTTTGAGGATAGATGAAAAGCATGAAAAACTTAAGTAAGTCTTTGGGGAGGGGTTCTGATGTTCAATTTTCCTTTAGTCGTTAAAGATTCAGGAGTCTTACTGTTGTAGTGAAAGTACAGCTCTCCTCTGTCATTTTTAGAATGACAAGGCAGCTGAATTTAGTGGTTGCTTACATACTCATTGTAAAGGATCTTTTCTTTCCCAACAGTCAACCAAGAAGGGGAACACTTCCAGTTAGTGTTGTCCTTTGCAGTTCTCCATGTTCTTCCAGGAGGTTAAGGTATGCAGAGGATGAGTGAAACCTGCTTTGGTTCTCTCTAAATATTTGAGTACATGAGACTTCCTTCAAGAATTTTCCATTTAGCTGCCTTTCCTTCAGCATATGAGATTCAGCTGACCTAAGAAGCACATCCTATTTTTCTGCTGAAAATACTGATAGTCATGTATCTGATGTAGCATGACAATGTGGAAGAAAAGCATTTTTCCATACTCAGCTCATGAGACCTTTGCAATCTGTTTTCCTCTCCTGCATCCCCAGTTCATGGTCACCCTAGCCTCGCAGATCTATAATTTGCAGAACTGCTCTTCACATTACTCTTCAAGCAACTCTATATTTTCTAGGATTAAATTATCCTAATAGTGGTTTACCCTACACTATAGATACAGAAGTAGTCAGCTCTCGTACACTTTACTTTATAGCTGAGGTGCAGTGGTGGAGAACATGGACATACTGCTTGCAGGCCTGTAAATCATTTTGTTCTATGTGGCAAGGAGCCCCAGCTATAGACCGTGGCAGATCCGAAGCATGTGTGCCACATTGGCAGGTTCACGTGGGCAGGCAGGATAGCATGCAAGGGATAATTTCCAGAGCTATGTGGAGTAAGCCAGAAAACAGCTGTGAACATGAGCTCTGCTCACACTGGATCTGAGCTAACCATTTTGAGCCATGACGTAGCTGCAGACCTAGGTCAGGGCTAGCACTGTGCTGGGTTAATGAATCCTCTCTCTGGAAGACTGGGGAACAGTCAAGTGACTCACGAACCTGTCTCTGGCATGACCAGAAATAACAAGCTTGACAGAACTCAGACCTACATTTGGCACAGACATTGAGTACGTCACAGTGTGCTCTCAGGTGCATCCAGCAGCATCTGTATGATCTCACAAGTTTCCTTGATGCCTTTGATCATGGATGTTTTCCTATAGAATCTCACTCTTGTCTTCTATAAAACAGGACTTATGCATGTGGCATGAAAGAACAGGTATTACAGATGAGATCTGCAATTTGCCAAACTCTGCAACTGCAGCATCTCAGCATGCATGTTTCCATTCTTAGTTGCATGTATTTTGCACAAGATTCTAAAGACAAAAAACCTCACATATAGGACTTGATCAAACACAGCTTTGTTCTTGGCTCATTTGATCATCATCCCTGATGCTTTAGTTATTTGCAGGCATAAGACAGATTTAACCTGGAGTAGTGCTATCTCGCCTTTCCAGGAGGTTCGGGAGGGACCAGGCAGAATGCCAAGATGGGGAAGGTACTGGCGAGCCCACCTGACACTGAGAAAAATGGACTGGTTTCTCTGGCAGGGGTGCTAAATTAATTAACTGTAGTTTTTGCAATGTATTTAGTATACATTGTGCCTTTCATGTTCAGAAAAAGCAGTAATTTGGAGGGAAATAGTGATAAATAATTTTAAGCTAGCTGATCAGGGCTACTATTTCTCCACTTCTAGCTTTATTACCAAGACTGTCAACGGCTGTCTTTTGTGACTAAGTTGTGTGCATGATTTCCTTGAAACTGATTTAATGAAAATCATATTTGCATGCAAATTTCATTTCACATCAGTGTCTCCAAAACTAAGCTTCTTCTGAATTTTTGGCTTCCCACATCATCTGCTTTTTTTTTTTTTTTTTTTTTTTTTTTTATTCTTCCACAGCCTCTCAGTTTTCTCCTTTTTTTTTTGGCTGACAGACAAGATCTAAGGTTTTGAGCAATGGTGCCTATAAAAGTTCCGGTTTTTGAAAGAAGCAGAAGATAACTCAGCTTTCTTCATGGAAATTCTATTGGCTGTTTTTCTTTTTAATGTCTCTTCCGCCTCTTTCCTAAGGATCTGCGCTGTGTCTTTTATTTATCCTAGTCTCCCAAACCTCTTGTTGTTTTTGTTGCCCTAAGTTTATCGCTTTTGAGCATCTACCGTACTGAGCTCAAAAAGTCCTACAGCTACAGATAGTAAATCCCTGACCTGGATGCTGGTTTGCTATTTCCTTGCTGTATCCATTAGAGAGAGCTTTCTCTTGATCAGAATCCACAAAATTAATTTGTACAGGTCTCAGCTGGTGGATTAGTTAGCCTCTTTACTTTTTGTCATCAAAAGAGCATGACATGAGTACAAAGAGGCCATGAACATGGAGAACAGTGTAATTATTTCAAGTTCATATTTTTACCAGCTGTTAATCATGCCAGCCGTTTCTTCCCAATCTGTTTCATGTGCTGAACCTCCTCATTTCCTTTAATCATGAATTAGTGAACTTGTCAAGCAAAAAGATTCTCATGAAGTCCAAGGCTCAGCCCTGACAACCTTTCAGCTAAGTTTATTGGGTACATTTTAGCAAGTCCCTTCATGGAAAAACAGTTTGTCACCAAGCTGAGAAATCACATTGATCCTGGCTGGTTATATTGTAGGGTAGTCACTTTCTTGACATATCCTAGTGCCAAAGGAGTGCTTGTAGCAAATGCATGCCATTAAATGATTGTCCAGAAGAGTAGTAGCAGGACCAGGAAAGAGCAGACAGTAATGTGCAGAGCTTTGAATTTATTCATCTAAGTTTCCCTGTTTGCCTGTTTGGTTTTTCTTCCCTGTCTCAGCACTTTTTCCCCCTTAACATAGATGTTCCCTCCTTCCTTCATAAATTATAAATCTTACTTCCCAGGCTGAATATAATTGAGCTGTTTAGTGGAAGCATACCAGACTGAGCATCGGTACAAATACATAGACTTCTGTAAATGTCTCAGTTATTTTCCCTTAGTGAAGCCACAAGTCTTGGTTTGCAATACAAACCCCGTTAAAGGGAAATTTAGACAAAATAGATTTTGTGTTTTGAAATACAGATGTATTATTAGAAAGACAGCTGTTACAATCTCTTTTGCCCCTAGATATGAATGAAGAAAACCAACACCCTAAGTCACGTTTCTTTTCTTGTCAGAGAGTACAGTGAATCTTTATTAAAGGCCATAGCAGGACAGAATATACTGACTGCTTTCTGTAGTTTTAAAATCACAATGAAAATAGTACGCTGTGTTTTCTAGTGAGAGAGATCAATTCTCTGTGGTTTCCATTTTAATGTAATAGACATTTGGACAAGTCACTTTAAATCCACACTCCAGTCTGTGGTATATAAAAATCAACATTTTTTTCATTTGCTTGCACAGTCTTTCTGCTTTTCCACAGACCTTTCCATAGCCTCTGGCAATTGTTTTTCTACGTTACCTTTTATTTTGCTTGAAATTAGATTTCAAGTTCTTCGAGACAGTGACCTCATAACCTGTTTTACATTGTAGAGGAGGTTAGAATATATTAGAGCAAGTGACTTAAAAACATATAATAAGGAGAAAAACATAACATGGTGATGATTCTGACTTTCAGTGGTTCTCCTTAATGTGTGCCTCTACCAGCATTTACTTCCCATACAATGGATTCTGGGTTAGGTTTGAATTAAAGGCTGCAGGTGGGTGAACTGTGAGTGAAGACAAGCACAACGTTTTCACCAAATGTAAGTTACAAAGATCTGCTGGTTGGCCCAGACCCATATCAGACAAGTTTTTCCCGAGTATTTAAAGGCCCCTTCATCTTAGGAAAACAACACCTCTATAAGAAAAGAGGTTGCCTTCAAGCCATCCATGCATGTTTCTGTGGATAACCAATTCTGCCATTGCTGGGACATGGATATTTTCTCATGTTTTTACACTGGGTTTTATTTCAAACATTTTTGGTAATTCTACATTATAGAAACAAATGTTGATTTTGCTACAAACTTCAATGTTACCCCACTAATTCATTGTTACATCCAATACTCATTTCTTTATTATCTAAGTGCCTGGGCAAAAAAATTCCACTGCAGTTTTCATAAAGTGTAAATAAAGTAGTAACCAGACAGCTGTGCAATCAAAAGTCTCCCTCAAATATGCTTTGAATTCACACTGTCTGTTTCACTCTTCTTATTGCTTTTGCCAGAGTTAATTTTCTGGGTGACACAGGACAGCAAGAAATAGAAAGGATTTCTGAGAAATCATTGCATTCTCAGTCTCAGGCAGCAACAACAGCAGCACAAATGGACCTTATCTATCAGTGATGAACACTCCCCATAAATACAAACAATGCAGGAAAGAAGCTGATATTATAGCTTCTTGGGTAAAACTCCTTGATTTAGTGTGTAAAACAGTGCTGCTTACTGTGTAACTATAATACAAAACTCTGGAATTTATAGCAGTTGACTGTGCAAGACCATTGCCAAATACTGTGATTTGTATGAAGCAGAACTAGGAGAGTAGAAAGCATGGGTAAATATAACACATGGTCTTTGCTTCTTGTGCCTGCTTTGTTTCATTTTTTTTATATGCATTAGCCAGTTAGGTGAGAGACTTGGGGAGCTGGATCAAACAAAGCTCTTGTGCGTGTGCTTATTTTTTTTATATCTGTGAGCATATATTCATACATCTATAGCATTATTTATGTGGCAATGTGGGTGAAGAGTTACTGTTAGGCTTGCACAGTAGCAGTTGTACAGGTAATATCTATAACCAATTGATTATTCTCAGAAGAAAGTCTGATAAGTTTTTGGTTTTTGCTTTTTTTTTATTTTATTAGTCTACTATTCCTATTTTTTTACATTCATGGTACCATATATCTGATACTTTAGAGGCATGAGGTAGCAATGTAGGCAGTAACTATAAATACTGCATGTGCTGCAGATCTTAGAATATGTCTTTTCCTGAGTCACAGCCTTTGGGTGTTACTCATCTGCCTGATTTTGACTAAGAGGGAGAAAGAAATTAGAAGAAAGAATCTTGGGGTTGTTGGGCAGAAAATGACAATTGTTTGTGTATTTTCTGTTTGAAATCAAAAGGAAGACAAAGAAAAAGTAATTTAGGTAATACGTTATTTCACACCAGTGCTGTTTGTTATTATTAATTCATCCTTGTTAATGATATGCATATACTGTTGCCTCTCAAAATCAGTGACATCCTTTAGTCTTGATTTTCAACATCTGATGAAACTGTAGTAGGACATTATGTGAAATTCCTTTGTGAATATGGGTAGGAATAGAAAAATGTAAGAGATATCTGAAGGATAAACATTCAGTATCATAAACAGTACTATGCCGTGCTATTCCTAGCTGGAAAAGGCAGCATCTTCATTTACTTTTCTTCAACAATGACCTGAATTGGTTCTTCTTCAGTGATGGAAAACATGGCACTAAGTATGCCAAAAATATTCCGAAGAATCTCACTTAGTCTGCATTTCTTTAGACCGCCTTAGGATGGGTTGCCAGTGTGACTTGCTGGCTTCACTGACTCCTGTTGCCCTCTGGAAGAGGAGCCTTAAGCAAGCCAGGGCACTTGCTCTCACCCACTTGGTCACTGAGGGGGCAGTGAGGAGGGGGTCTCTCTCTTTGCTGATTTCCCTCATTTTTCAGCGGAAATTGAGGCACAGTCAACTGCAGGAGGTAGGAACTCAAGTTGCCTCCCATCTTAGGATGTTGCTGTTCAATATCCGATGCCTTCTTTTCACTCTATGTTTCTACAGCTTCCAGTCTTCAGATATTCAACTTTAAAAGCCTTCCCCAATTTAACTCAGAGCGCCTGATGCATCTCTAACTAGGGAGGATAATTAGATGAACCAGGCACACAATGAGTTCCACTAAAGATAGCCTCTGTGACAAACCTTTGAAAAGCAGAAAATAAACTCCCACCGGAATACACAATGAAGTTGTAACCATATGGGGATTGTGGCGTTGAATATATCAGAGAAATCAAGAAAAATCTATCTCAGGGTAAATCAACATATGGCAGGCATAAGCAAGGCTTAAACAGTCTCAGCTTGAGCTGTGTGTCTCTTGCACAGGTCACAGAACAAATGGTAATGCCAGGAAAAAAAGGAAAGAAAGATCAAAGTTTGCACATGAGTTAAAAGCAGCTCAACATGCAGGCACAGCAAGTAATCTGTGCAGCAAAAAGAGCAGCATAACATATTGGAAGCCAATGCTTCTAACACCTGATTGCAACCACGGGGGTAGAGCAAAGTCCATTCCCCCACCCTGCAGCCCTGCAGCCTGCTCTTCTTCCTACTGGTATTTACATTGGGGGAAAAAAAAAAAAAGTAATCAGACCTTGTATTTCAGGACAGATAGTGATTACCAGAAGGGATTCGAATTTTAGAAGGGGTTAGAATTTTCTGTTCAAAACAAAAATTACACTCTAGTTTTTTTTTCCCCCCCTCATTCCTTAGAGATTGCTGCCTATCTTCTTCTATTCAGCATTGCTTAACAGGGCAGATAAATTTAAAAGAACTTCTATCCCATTAGAAACTTCAGACATCAATCCCAGCCAGCAGCAAAATGATGAATTTCACAAAGCAGCTGTTGGGTGACATCATCTATGCGAGGAACAGTTTCCTCTCTGAAAGCAATTCATACATTCAGAAACTGATCAAACATGGTTTGCAATAAAATGGTCTATAGTTCAGTGAAAGTGAGTTAGCAGTTTCCCAGGTAATTCCTCTGTTACCCTGCCAACAGCTCTGACAGGAGCCTCTGAGGAAATTACCATTAAGCAAACATCTGTGCACATCCTATCCATCAGCATCCCAACAGCTCCAGAAGTGGGGGCTGACGTGAAGGACCAGCCAGTTTTAGCGGAGCCCAAAGTCTGAGGCAGCTGAGATTAGCAGAAATTCCGATTTAAAGCTGATAAAGACCTAGAGATAGACTGAACAGCACAAAGTAGCAAATTGCCGTTTTCCTAAATGTATTATGCTCACCTTGATACAATATATGTCAATTTTTACAATAAAAATCTCCCTTGAGAACCTACTGCAGGATTAGTATTGTCATCTGTCTAGTGTCATCTGTCTGGTGATGATACATCGTATTGTCATCTTGTCAAAATGATTAAGTGAGCTAAAAAGCTAGACTTTTAGCACTTTCATGATAAGTAAAATGTACAAAGTTCTTTTTGTTCGTCAGCATCTGCTGTGCTTCAGTAATGTGGCTCTGAAGAGGGATGGAAACGAACAAATGATAGAGAGAATGACACGTAAGGAAAGCCATTAATCTTGAGAAAAATAAAGTTGCCTAACAACATCAAAATTAAAATTACTCCAAAAAAAAAAAAAAAACACCTTGGCAATTTTGCTTATATTTGAGGAAGAAATTGATAAAGCAACTTGCTCCTTCACATTCTCAGGAGTAAAATCTACACTATAGCTGTCAGCTAGTCACTTCTACAATGTTTTCAGGAAAATGGAATGCATTGGTATCTTCCTTGGATCAGGTGACACTTTCAAACAAAACCTGAAATACGTATTTGCATAGCACCTAGCACAGAATAGTGTCTTCAGTTACATCACGAGTGCAACTGTAATCTTATGTCATCCTTAATGTTCATTAAAAAAGGGGAGGTGCTGCAAGTGACATTTGTGATGGAGACTGTAGTTACCTTGCTACAAACATGTAATCGAGTTGAAAACATCTGATATTTTGAATATAGGTATGACACAAGCATCTCCAACTCAGTAAAAGCAAACCATTAAATAGGATGCAGTGTCCCTCCATGTTATCTTATACTTATGTGCCTACTGCTACACCTCAACCTGTGACATCATGGCTGATATGACTTGTTTCATACTGCAATCAGTGGAAAGAATTATAGATCAGAATTATAGATCAGATTTATTCCACATAATGTAGATACCTATTAGCGTCAATATCCAGTCTACTTCTCACTGACTGCATACACAGTTAGGATTTGGCAGCTTTGGAAAGCAGATGTTATGAACACCAACCTTACTTGCAGGTCATTTGGTTGATATGGCCCCAAATATTCATGTTTCATCTGCTACTTTCTCTCTCATCTTCACACAACTGAAAATCCTTGCAACCATTACAAGAGCACTTCCTTGACTATGGATCACGATAGCTTTAAAGAAAAGGGACAGGCCTTTTCATGAGCTCCTTCATGTCTGGCCAAAGAATTATTTCTTGAAGATGAATCCCCTTTCCTTATCTTTCTGAGAGGGAATCTGACCTTTAACAGCTAAACTTAGAAAATGTTACATTTAAGTAATCGAGAAAGTCATTTCCCTAAGCAGCTACCACTGTTTTCAGAGTTTATACTTGGAAAAACAAGAGAAAAAATACTCTGGAATATTAATAAACATGCAGTTTGTGTTTTTGAGGTCACTGGTATGAATAACAGCATGAAAGGAGTAATAACATCCTCTTTGATGAGAAGCTTTAATCACTGTAGTCATATACCCTAATGCTGGCCCATCACCCAGAAAGATTATGTGCAAGTGTAATGGGCCGCAGGAGCTGTTAAACACTCCATCAGTCATACCTGAGTCTTGCAAATGCCAAAAGACTACAGGATTTCTTGCTGTCCTAGTCTGGTTTGAAACAAAAAGAAAGGTCAATTTAATGAGGAATTAGGATATAATCAAGTGTGCAGGATAACATTCATGTTCATACTAATGCTCCCAATTCCAGAAAGGTGGAAAGAATACAGAAGCTAATCGACTTTTCTAACCAGGGGCTCAACTAAAGCTGAGGCAAAACTTTCCCCGGTTAGTTTTTAAGACTTTTAAATTACCAATGCTGCATTCAGTGTCTGCCCAAATAATTCTCCAGGTCTGCCATTGGAGCAAATACTTTTGATAAAGGAGCATTTCTTTGCATTTAAATAAATATTTTCATCAGTTCTAAATAAGAACACGAACAAAGAGAGTGTTTGTATAATAAGGATATGCTCCATTTTCCTCACAATAGACTGAACTTTAGAGAACTTCCCTGTCACTGATAGAAACCCCTCTGCACTGGAGTTACTGCAGCACAAAGAGGAGGAAAGCTGCTGGAAGCAGGCCCAGAAAGAGTACCATTAAACATGTAGGAGAGAGTGAAGTGTACATCAACTGTTATCTCTGTCTGTGCTTTTGCTGAAAAACACATCTTCTAATACCCTCAGTCACAAAGGCGGAGCTTTCTTCCCTTATGATCATCCAAATAGTTTTTAAACTAGACATTATTACGGCAGCAGCTAAACTATAGGTTAATTCCTTTCCTCGTTCTGATCACTTAGAAGGGTGGTTGTTTCTGTCTCATATTATCATTAATAACATGAGAAATCAAAATGTTACCATAATGTAAGCTTATGCCTTTGCAGCAAATTTATACTGGTGTCATTTGGCTTAGAGCATGGCTAAAAGTATCATGGCATATATTCCATTTATATTAATAAAATCCTATTTATTAATAGTAATACTGTTAGCTTAAAAATACTTCTGTAAGAGAAAGTATCACTTCCACTATATGATGCTGAAATCTGGACAGTGCAAGCAGCAATAAAACTACACTGTGTCAGCATTTTAGTAAAAATATCTTTTCAACCAGCAGCTGATAACAGAATGTGATAATGCCATGTCTGAATTAAAACAAAAAGGATATTTATGCAGCAGTCCTGCAAAGGGCACTCAGCATAAAGAACACACTTGTCAAATCACCTATTTGTTCCACATTCTCATTTCTTAAAAATACACATCTTAAGTGTACATTTCATGGGAATGATAGAAAGCAAGACCTTTTGAGATCCTTACAGTGGCATCTGTTTAATCCATTGCAATGGTGGACTGATAGCAAATTGCCTTGCTGAAAAAAGCAGACATGTAGAACTGCAGTAGGGAGCCACAGACAAACCCTAACCTTTTCAATACTCTTTTATTAAGCCCCACATTGATATATTCAAGTACACTTGTTTGTATATGATTTCTTCATACATGTTGTGCCTAAGTAAATAATGAAACCAGGCTGCAAAAAAAGCTTTTTATCAAAAAATAAATACCTCCAAATACAGCTCTGACTTGGTCTCATGCACAGGCTCCAAGGCAAGGGCAATTATTAGCTGTTCTTAGAATCCCTTTTACTTTTATATGTTTTCAGCAGCAATCCTGGAATTATCAACAAAGCTTATTAACAAAGAATACAACAGTCCACATTCTCAAAGCTCACGAATTCTACAACTCAAATTAGGAATCTCTCACTGGCCACATATATGCATGCCCACAGCTGATTTGCTTATAGTAGTTTGCATCCATTGGGTACACAGAGATACGAGCATGGCCTACAGACAGTCTTTAGATGAAATAAACACAGCTGTGTCTCAGCCTATATTGTAGCCCTGTGCACAAGCTCCATGCAGAAGGTCACACTGCTTGAGAATAACCACGGCACAAGATAATAGCCACAGTTAAACAGGGAAGGAGGAACATGGGAGAGCAGTTGATAGCGCTTCACGACAACCAAATTCCTCAGCTATTCCATAACTGTGCTTCCTTCCTGATTAGCAATACACACTACACACAGACCCTGAGCAGTGACTCCCATCTTCTAAAATCACTTTAAATGCAGTAGTGGAGTCCAAATGAGATAGGGGACAGGTAAGAGCGTATGACCCAGAGCAGATAGGAAAGGGTAAAAACTGTTTCACAGTACACAGAAGCATGGCTTGTCTCTTCATTTTCTCTTTGGTAAACAAAATGGGAACACTCAGGATGGCTTTTGCAGAGGAAATAATTACCTTATAAATATGTTAAGAGCCTTGAAGAAGTCAGTGAGCACAATGGTACAAGTGATCAATTTGGTATATTATATGTAGGTTTCCAAAAAGCTTTTGATAAGGTTCTTTATGAATCTTACTCTGCTATGGACTACTGTCAGAGAAGGGATGCCCGAAAAAGGAGACCGTATCTCTCTCCAAAGGCTTAAGGAAACTGAGCTGTCAGGATACAGAATGTCCTCTCTTAAAGAATAACCGCTCAAAAAATAAGAAGCCAAATATACCTTTCACATTCTAAAAATACCTCCTCTTGCCTGTTTGATTGTATCCTAGAGATGGTGATATTTCAGTGTTAAGCGATCCCACTATATCCCATAGACACACGCCATGAATCTTAACATTCAAAAACCACGCTTGTTTGATCAAACAGAACAAGAGGAACCAGCATTTCCATGAATGCAATGAAAATAACTGGTCCGTGTCCTTTCTGCAAGCCGGGAGGGAACCTGTGCAGCTGGCAGGCTGTTTGTTGCTGATAGGAGCGAAGATTTATGGTTATTTCTTTTTCTCCCTGAGTCATGCAGCCTTTAAAAAATAAAAGCTTAAAAATTTAAGCTTCAGCTTCCAAGCTTAATATCTTCAAAAAAGATAGCAAGGAACAGTTGTACATAAATGGGACTAAAGTTGGCACTGCACGGACTAGGCACATGCTATTTCCCAATGACTCTGCTGCAATAAGGGAGAATTTTGAGATTAACTCATTCTTATTAAATGGGATACATTTTTTTCCTATATACCTTTGCTTTTCTGATGCATCAGAGACAAAAACAAACAAAACCAATCAAACAACCCCCCACCCTTTTCCAGCTACAGAATAACACATACTGGTAAATGTTTTGAAAAGAAAGAGGGAAAGAATGGGAAAGCACGGGAGTAGAGAGACTCAAGTAAGATCTTACATGATTAATTTTTTTTTACCTTAAAATACAAAGAGATCTGTTTAGCACAGGGTATAAGGGTATACAAGTAGCAGTCAGTAGAGGACAAAATGATTAACAAAAATGTCCTGTTTATGTGCATTTTGCTTCATATAGCAAAAATAAAAACATTTTTACTTGGTATGTATCTGGTCTTTCCAACTTAGATCATCCAAGATGATGTTGTCACAGTGTCTGATCTTAGATTGCCACTACTTGTTAACAAGTGAATCCATCCTCTAGAATTAGAAGTAACTTGGAAAAAAGTTCCTGGGCTGTGGCAACCAACTGCCCATGCACTCCACTTCTGTTTGGAAAGATGTCTGCATTTCCACTTCAGTCTGCACCCTCTCATGTTCTGAACCTATTCACAATCATTTTACAAGCCTAAGCACAAAGATAAACTTGCTCCTTACCAGAGCAATAAGAAAGAATATTTCTTCCACACTTTGCTCTCATCCAACTTGTCTCTCCTCTCAATGTTTTGTAAGTCGTTTTTTTTTTCTTCTAGTATAATACATCAGCATGATGCTAGGAATTGCATTATCTTGGACATAACCAACACTTTGCCCGAGGGCTGCAATGAAAATATCTCAGAGCCTTCAAGAAGCCTTTGATTCATCAAGATAGAGCAAAAAGTGTTCACCTTCTTTATAACTTGGACACATGGCCTGGGAACGCAGATGGTTTCAGAAAACATTGTTTTTCACTGACTGGATTATACAACTTTCTGGCTTACATTCTGCCTGTACAGTATTAGGCAAACACTATTTCAAAAACAAGTCTTCCTTGCATCACTAATCCCATATGTTAAGAATGTCTAAATTTAGTAAATGAGGTGACTGGCAGCTTATGCTCTAAAATGTATACATCCATTTTTTAAAAGGAACAGCAGGATATGACACTTCAAATCACTGAGCTCTTAGTCTTCAAACCTAACAACTGTCAAACTCATTAACAATTTTACAGCTAATAAATGCACAAAAGTAATCAGATCAGATTATATTATGCCTTTTTTTTTTAATGGCTTACTATGGCATCTCAGTCTGAACTTACAATTTGGCATTACACTTCTGACCTTTGAGTTTGGTCTCTCCACTCACCAGGTAACAAAGGTTGCGTATTCTTAATTTCTTCTTCCTAAGTGTACAGTGGCACCTACTGCAGCTGTTGACTTCAGCATTTTCAAAGCTTCAAGCATTTTCAAAGCTTCAAGTAAGCCCATTGGCATGCAAGCGCCCAGTGCTTTCTATGCTGATTTTAAAGCAGCTGCATTATGAGTTCCACATCAATAGAGGCCTTGCTGTGCTAGGACCTAAGTCCAATTCTGCCAGAAGTCTCAAATTCTTAAATGCAATACGTGAACGGCACCAGAAAGGTTCTGCCATTACTTTAACAAAACTGCAGATAAGTGTTTGAACATAGAAGATCACTTTATTTCTCAAATTACATCCCTCTCATTCTTGAAAAGGCGCATTTCTGATCATCGCTATTTTAAATATATCCTATATTTTTCTATGAAGTTAAATACTTAAAAGAAGAATCCCTAAAGAAAAGAATACAAAGCACAAGAGTCTCACTTGATGTTTTGATTTCAGCATTCTCTGGTCCTGTATTCACTGTGGAGAGTTTGGCTGCGCTTTGAAACTCTTAAATAAGAAATCCAGAGCTAGCCTTCCTTGCCGTCAGAAGCCTCTGGTTATCAGCTGTTCATGCAAACTGTTAATATAGTGCTAGAGAATGGACAGAATGGATTATGCTTGTTTAAAACTCTGTAACTTGCATTGCAAACACATGCTGGTTGTTAGAGAGAAGAACTGTGATGCTTCTTTTTCTACAAGTTCATAGAAAATGATGATGCGAATATCTTCTGGTAAATCAGTACTAACAAGGCTTACCAGGCTGCTGAGTGGTTAACTTACAAAATCAGGCAGTCCCCAAAGTTACCGATCAGATCATTGCAGCGCAATCTGCAACCAGCATTCTCCCTGAAACCTAATTAGCCCAAATGGTTGGCAGTGCATATCCACTGCAGTATAAAATGTTACCAAGGTCATGCAAACAATGCTTTGTGGGGGAGTTTTTGCACCTGATGAGCACAGTCCAATACAGTAGTGCAGCTCCTAACAACCAGCAGTGAAGGTCTGATGTCACAACTTTTCCAATGGTTGTCGCAATAAAAAATAGGTTAAAACAGTCCAGTGCAGGTAATATCATGTTCCTTCAAAGAACTGAGGCCACAAAGGTGTAGCATTTCCCATATCAAAAATCATGCTCCTTAAATGTTTTCCATGAAAGAATGCTGAGTAGGAGCCCCAGTGGGTGTGCCTGTGAATTCATGCCAATTAAGTGCCTTACTCCAGAGACTGTGCTCCTGACAATGCAATTGCTGTCTGGCAGGCTGATTAAGCTCCATGTACGTGCATTTAACATCTAAAGGACTCTGATGAAGTATTCATTTTAAATGAATCTCATATCTGTTCACAGCAAGGTCTGAGGTAGTTTAGAACCAGGCTATGCAAAATGGATGCTTAGGAAACATGAGAAACAAGGGAGGGGATTTAATGTACAAGACTATCAAGATAAAATGGTAATTGCTACAGAGAAGGCGAACATAACCATGGAGTTATAAACTACCAACAGCTGAGAAAGAGGAGCACTGATAGGAATGAGTGGAAAAAGTTCATTAAAATGGAATTTCTGTTTGGCCTGACTCTTAATATTTAACTTACAATATTTGAAGGAACAATATCAACCATCACTCCACAAAGAAAACCAATATTAATGAAATTGAGCAAAGCAGAAAGGAAAGAAAATTTTGCAATATAACAGACAAAGTTAATAGACATGGGCACTGAATTGTGAAGCACTGCTGTATTTCTCACAAGGAGCCCACATGCTCAGCGTAACATTTGAATCTACTAGCAGCCAAAATAAGTATTCTGAAAAGTTGCAGATTCTTTCAAGGTTCACTTTTGATGATGCAGTTTATTGAGAAGACAACACTTATATACAACTGGAATATTGAGCAATGAACAGCTAACAAATTGAACATATATGAACATCACAATGAAAAAGAAACACAATTATATTTGATTTAAATTAGATAAGCCCACACAAAGCCTGACCTACTGCTTAAATCAACAGAAAATCTCTCAACTGATTTTTCTTTTAAGGAAAACGGAGTTCAGATTATGAAAGTAGAAACTTGAAAACAGCTAGTAATTCCATATCCACAGACAGTCAAATTAAAACTCACTATCTCTTAACGCTTAGCAGTAATTGACTTTTAAATCTGATGTGAATGAACTGGGACTAGGCCACTGAATTCTGTATATAACAAAAAAGGGTGTAAATTTAAATCAAATACATTTAAATACTTAATATATCCCAGATTAGAGGAAAGTTCCAGGGACCACTGCAGCAACTGCAATATGATTCCAGATAGGGAGAAAAAGAAAAGGAGAAACAGGCAGACTGCAGGAATCCTGTAGGAAAAAGTAAGAGCTGTGAGGGCAGGAGACAAGCAGAAGTAGCTCAGACTACAGGAATTGGACCTTCATGTTGCTCTCCCCATTAAAATAAATAAAATCTTTCTGCCTGCATTACATTCTCTTCCTCAGTTCATCATCCACATTCAGTTGAACTATAGATTTCTTGCCAAAATTCACTATACCAAAAAAAAAAAAAAAAAAAGAAAAAAAAAAGAAAAAAGAAAAGGCATGTAATAATACTTTTTGGCCAAGTCACTTCAACTTGTGAAACAGATGCATGCATGCAACTACATAACAGCCTTTCTCCTCACAACTCCAGCTATAGAAGATGCTGATAAACAATTCTGGGGACAAATCATGCTTCAAAAGCACAGTATAAAACTTTTCACTAAAGACAAAAGTTCTTGATGTCAATTGTTAAACTTATTTATTGGATTCTAGGTATTAATCATAAGCCACCTAGCAATGGTAGCTCAGGAGTACAGAGATAAGGGATTTAGAACAAAAACTACACGAAGAAAAGGAATTATTTCGGGTACGTGTGCAAATTCCCTACTTTCTCTCCAGAAAGAATCTGCAGCCACTACTGTTCACTTGGATTGCGTGGCACAGTTTTAGAGGTGCAAACCCTCATCTCAACAATAATACAGCCCACCTTAAGATATTTCAAGGTCAGCTGCTACTGTTTGGACATAAAGCATTTGTTGTAAAACAGTTTTGCAAACTGCCTAATAAAGACAGCTGTGGAGATGTATCAGCCAGCCTGCAGGTGTCAATGAGTAACTCTGAAAGCTGTGAGAAACCAGCCTACCTTCTTCTAACAGAATGGATATGCCAAGATGCTAAACACAGAAGAGATGAGTAAAAGTTCTGACAAAGAAATGTACTTATACTGCACTAACAATGTAGCTCTCCATCCACTACAAAAGCTCAGGGCCTTCAGCAGCAGGAGGCAGATTTATACCTAAGCAGATAGAAGTCACCACTCCTTCAGATTTTTAGCTATGATAAACTAAACTCCCATGACATTTATGTAACAAATCAATTATTCTTCTTTATTTCTGAACATTTACCTATTCTATTCTATTTGGCAGGAAGGAATGAGAAAAGAAAAACTCTGATTTCCTGATGGGCTGATAATATCTACTACCAAGGGTGTATTACTTAAGTGTAGTGCTGGTTGTTCACTTACTTCCACCATTTGTACGTATATCATAGTAATGAAAATCTAGTCAATCTATGTCTAAGTACCAGATACTTGCATTTTCCTCATATTATACTACATTACGTTAATCTGGGCTTTGTTTCTGTAATAAAACCATTTCCAAAGACAAACTGACTCAAATTCTGTCATGGACTCTTGGTGTGACTTCTACATTAACTCAGTCAACACTGCAATAAAGCTTGTGAATGGCCTTTGTGAAGTTTGTAGGTGGTTTTGTGCAGTTAGCAAAATTCATATGGAGGCGCGCTCTGTAAAGAGCACAAGTCACATGCAAGGCACCTAGGAGCAACATGTCTGTATTCACTAGACTGCATAAATGTCTTTGAGATGAGCATTTGATTTGCTCTCTTTTATTCACTACAGCCAAATCACCAATTCCTAACAACTTCGGCCAAACCAGCTTTGGACCTGCTCACCCATACCTTACTTAGACAACTGCACACTATAAGCAACCGTAACAGTGATTTCACATCCTGCCATACCACAGAGTATTAACATTTCACCCAGTTTTTCTCACTTTAGGAGTTTTAGGAACCTATTCTAAATTCAAGCTAAATGATAAGCTACTAAGTGTCATTTAACACATATACGGATATGGTATTCCAATTAAAATTGGTATATGGGATATGAACATGTTATTCCATTTAAAATTTGACACAGTACTTTTATTACCTGACTCCTGTACAAAACCTGTGGAGCTTCTACATGTAATTTAATTAGTAGAACTGCTGGGAACCAGTTCAGAGACAGCTGAGGATTCTAACCTAAACACATCATCAATTAAGAGAAGGGAAAGGAAGCCAGGCCTCAAGAACACTGGGATCCACAAAGTACTATCTTCTAAGCAGTTTCATCCTCTAGCAACTGCTACAATAACATAAAAGCCTAAATGTCTACTCTTAAATACTCCATTAAATACTACTGGCTCTGATATTTGCTGACTGCTCCAGCCACAACAACTAATTACCAATGCTTTCATTTGCCAATTTGATGGTAAGTCATCACCTGTCAAAACAGAAACCAACAAACATTTTCTTAGGGGAAAAACAATGTATAGCTTTTCTGCTTCCTCTGAAATCACAGCTGAATTCTGATTCCATATCAAGGGTCTCTGAGTGGGTGACAGTGTATAAGCAGAATGATCACTGAACAATCAGACAAAAATGACACTAAATTTGCCTTCTGATCTCACACTGACTTCAGATGTACAAAGCATGTGGGTAGTTACTCACATGCATTTGGCTAGGAAACTTAATTTACTTAAAGTGAAAAAACTACTGATATCATTTCTTTCTTTTCTCTCCTGGAAACCAAGTTAGGTAGCAAACTGAAGACTCTCTGATTTGTTATTATGATTAGTAAAGACAAAGAAGCATTAAGTTCATTTCAACTTTTCAGCAGTGATGAAAAACACAGAGCTCCACCATGAACTGTCATATTGAACAAGCTAAACAGATTTGCATGGAAAAAGGATTAAATGGAGCTGTAAAGGAAGGAAAGTGCAATGAAAAACAGTTACTTTCCTAAGAACACTGGCTGATTCTTCCTCCCTGCTGTCTTTTATGTAATTCTTGGATTAATTTCTCTCATTGCCATTCCTGTTGTCATTCAAACTTGTTTTAGAGCTTGTTTGAAAGCAGAGCTGCACAATTCTGCTCACTTTAGAAATTCATTTTCACATATAAATCAGTTTTACAAATACTGAATTTACTCTTGCTGAAGTTAATTTTTGGCCACAGACTTCTGTGAATAAAAATCTTTAAAATTCACTTGGGATTAGTTCATTAAATAAAGAGAATTTAGAAGCTACATATGAGTTGGCTCTAAGTCTGAATTCATTGAGTGGAAGAAAAACAAGAGAAAAAGAGGACAACAGAATTTAAAGATAATCACAACTACAGCTGAAGTACTAACTAGACAAAAAGGTTCAGTGTTGGCAATATAGTTAATTCTATTGTCTAGAAAGCTAGACAACATGTCTATGTTATAGTTTATGACAAGAATGCAATGAAAAGCTGGTCAGTTCTGCTCAACCTCTGTTGCAATTAAAAGAAAGTGATCATGCAGTTCTGAATAATTACAGCATCTCATGACTCAGTTAAACCCTGATGCTTATAAGTGCCCTGATATTAAGCCAGAACAGCACAATTTATTTCCACTGCAAGAAAAAAAACCTAGATTTCAGAAGAACATTCAAGAGCTACATCTCATATTAGGAGTTAAATGCAGAGAATACTTAGAAAGCATGAGAATAAAAAACAAAAGAACAAAAGAACAAGAACAAAAGAATAAAAGAACAAAAGCACAGGTCAGTCCTGGGTGATATCATCCTTTGCCAGTAGTAATATTTTGCTGGCACTGTGTTTAAGGCCTATACTAGGCCACACAGATTTTGGGGGGTGTTTGAGGGTGGAAAATGTTAGAAGAACAAGCAGAGTTCAGGTCCCTTAGACACTATTTCTTTGAATAAAAAGGTAGAAATTGTGAAGTTGTGGAAGGGATAAAGACAGTAAGAAAGGACAATGCTGTACTGGCCTTTGTTTTGAATGATTTTTAGGGGTGGGAATTGGAATTTCTATAGGACCTGATTCTTTTTGGTTTGAGATTCTCTCTTATCTTTTCATTCAGATTCTTGGCAGAGCGCTGATGTCATGGGAAATAAATAGACATTTTTCCTCAACAGTGAGTCATAGAGCAAGATCAAAAAGAATCTGCAATAGAGTATGGTCTGTAAGGCTTATTAGTATCCAAAAAATTAATTGTGCACATCAAAGATTACAGACTGAAAATCCCGCTCTTTCTTTGAGCACCTAAACTCAGAACATCTGGCACAAACTTCTTTTTCTTTTTCTTGTTCTTTTTTTTTTTATAATTAAATATTTTCTATAACAGTGACTAACAGCTAGGTTACACCCTTTGCGTGTCCACAACTTGAAAAAGTACATTTGTTTGATCAAACTGCAGAGAAGTATCATCACTGACATGAAAGGTCTTAAATACCAAAGACAAGACATACTCCATTCATCTCAGTAAGTTCTGGCATGGACTACAACTAGAAGAGATCTTTTTGTTTTTACTTTTCAATGAATAAAAATAATCCAACTTTTTGGACCTATACTTACACAAAACAATTGCATCCCCAGTAGCTAGTCTCAATTCCTTCATGCTCCAAAGGCTTCTAAGCCATAAGGTAATTGGCAACCATGACTGGGTGCTGGCTCATAAGCAAGATCCTGCCTCCGAACTCAAGGCTAAATGAGGGAGCCATGGCATGTATTAAAAATGATAGACAATGAAGTTGCATGCATCTTCACTGACAGACATCACAAGACAGGCAACAACAGTGGGAAGGGATGGGACAGCATGCAAATGTCAGTACTCAGAAGTAATTTGGCAATGAAAAATACTGTAATATTCTTGATGAAGTCTAGTGAATTTTATTGGAAACAACAAAGAGAAAGCATTTCTCCTACGATGTTTCTACTGATTCATTGCTGCCATTTGTTGTATTTCTTCCAGTTTTAAGCACAACCAGCACACAGCAGGGAAATTCTTTCAAATTACGTATTGTGATAAATTAGCATACTATTTGCTATATTGATATGTAGCTCATTTTATCACTATGGTAATGCAAAGGAAAACCATATTTATCCTATACTAGTTTTGTTTTCTTCTGACAAGGCTATTTGTCACCACAGGAAATTCCATGTTCATAAAACTGGATGGCTGACATTTCCAGCATATGCTTTGAGAGGAATAACAATCCTCCTAATCAATTTTGCCAATTACATCAGTGTTTGTCATAATACAAAAACACTTTTTCACATACTGAAAGACCAACAAGGAGCTCTTCCTAAGTCATCTGGATCTGGAAAGCGAAAGGTTGCATCCTCATTAATGTGTAAACACGTAGAATAAGTGAATTAGTAAGCAATTTAATTCAGACATGATGGATAATTAATTCTGTGATGTAAAATGAGAGCCAGATCCCTTACAATGCAGTGTAAAAGCATAACACTATGAAGACTATGAGAAAGTTTATGTGTGGCCCTTAATTTTTTAGATCCAGGCTGTAAAGCATAATTTCTTGAAGAAAAATAGCTTTCTGTATATTCTTTCTTTTGTATTCTGAACAACTGCTTTTCAGTGACCAGATGAATTTTCACTTTCTCGACAAAAAGTTTTGATGATCTGTTGCAAGTTGTCTTAGAAATATGAGTAAAATTTAAGTAATCACCTTCATGAGTGAAAAATAAGCTTTTCTCAAGATAGAAGTTTGATTTCAAAATTTTCCTTTTGATTATAAGAAATGACAATTTTGTGCTTCGAAAAGCCGACTAGGGTCAAGATTAATACAGCATCCATTAATTAGTTTGTTGATATCATAAAGGCTTTTCTTGACATCCCACTGATGAATGAGGGAATTTGCATCTCAGCAGGTAAACATGTTTGATATTTCCTTAATCTACTGCACAGCATTTGCTGCAGCCAAAAATAAGAGAGAAAGCAGGATGCAGAGTTAAAACAATTTTTAAGAGATTACTAGTTACAAAGGAATATGAATGAAGAATAACTTTCAAAAATAACACATATTCTGTACTGATGTGTTCCATAAACATTTTCTTTGCTAATGGAAGCCTTCAGGGAACAAATAGTTATTTCATATGCCTTCCATTCTGCTCAAGTCATCTTAGATTTTCATTGTAGCTTTGCCTTTTATTTTCTTCTGTTCTCATTGCCTTGGTTAGATTAGAGAGGTAGGGTGTTAATGGGGTACTTGATGAAGATTGAAGACCTATTTTCTCCCCCTTTGGAGACCAGCCTAATTTGAACAAATTGAGAAGAGTGAAGCAGTCTCTTCATGTCCTTGGGAAAAGCCTTTGCCATTTCAGCATTTCAAGACATGGTCCCCTTTCTTCACAGTGAAGAAGAAAGAAAAGGTGCCAGCATGAGAAGGTTCTGAATAATTTTATACAATGTCAGTGGGGCAGCAAAAGCTCCCTTTCAATCTCCTTTATGGTTGGTGAGCATGCGAACGCAAGGTGGATCCAGGAGAGGAATGCAAAGAACTAGCGCTTGCAGCTCGAACAGGACGAGAAACAAGCTGTTGTTCACCAGTCCCCACCTCTGTCGTTGCCACTTCCTTACAACCCTCATCCTTGTGGGTACCACTTTGTGCAGGGCACTCAAAATGCACACAGTGAAACACCTGGAGAGAACAAAAAAGGAAGATAAACAATTAAATACTGGGAAAAGCATGATCAAAGTAAGATGAAATCTATATGAAATTCACAAGCATGCAGGCCAGATCAGTGCAAAAGCACTTAGTCAAATAAGAATGCCTCAACACGAGCTCACAACCATTATTCCATGTGACAGAAATATTACAAAGTGATACAAGTTGTAAGAGAGGAGCAAGAGAAGGCCTACAAATTATACAAACTTTTACATATGACACTGAAAATCAGAAAGATGAGTCTAAGGCAGATAGAGATAGTTGTGATTTTTCCTTTGCCAAACAGCATAAATATTTAATACATGCTATTGGAAAACAACAATTACATTAATTGTTTTATACATCTAAGATTTAAGTACATCTCCAAAAGACTGCTATTCACAGACACTAGAAATGGAATTTAAATCATTACCAATATGATCCTATTTCAAGATTGCCCACTTCTGTAACAACAATGGTAGCTCTACAGATGTTTTCTGGAGTTTTGCAGAAATGTATTCAAGACTGCTCGAGGAAACTGCTACTGAAGCAGATGGAATGTGCCCTTTATTACAGTGATCAGTTTTGGAAGCTTCAAACAATGCCTGGACCACTATCATCGATCTTATATGTAGCTGATGTCTTTAAAGCTCTTCTCACAAAGAAGTGTAATTGCTTCAAATCCTAACTACCCTTTCCCAGGCCTTGTCAAATTAAAATGGACAAAATAAAGTACCATAAACAAAACATAGGTATACTACATATTCATAGAGGAATACACAGTATTATATTTTTTTATCCTTTCTTTAATACAACTGAAAATCCTAGTAGCCTTTTTGACCATCCTTAACAAGTGCATATTGAGCAGACATCTGCAATGACATCTGCAATAGCCCCTGGCTCTTTCCTGAGAAGGTAGCTAGTTAATTCAAATTCTACCAGCATGAATGAAATGAATAAAAAAACCAAAAACCAAAAAACATTCACAGTCACTGCCCTTTTTTTTTTTTTTTAAATCCTCGTTACATTTTCTTGTTCCTTTCAATGTAGAAATTCCTTCAGATTTTATATAAGTACACGATGATGTATGTTCATATTTCCATATATATGTACGCATGTTCACATAAAGTTGCACTGCCACCTCTCTATCTGCACCACTGCCACATGTGCAAATAATGGAAAAATGGCTTTTTCTCTGCATTTCTTCTGGTGATTTTTTCTAACGTCAAACTAATTTCTGCAGTGGCGTGACTTCCCTCTATCTGCTAATGCTCATAAGAAGCCAATTTTTGTGTTCAGTTCCATTTCTTGAGAAGCCACTTTTACATTCATTGTTCTCCTTTGCTTTTTAAAGTAACAGCTATTGACATTTTTCCAGCCATACTTATCAGTATCAGTATTTTTAGAAGAGAATAATATATCTCATCATCATATCTCTTGAATACATAGCTTTCCTTGAAAGGCAGTACACGCTAAAGAAAGGAATGGATATCTCTGAGTTAGAAATTCCTTATCTCTACTGTATCTTACACCAACAAGGTTTCTCATCTAAAGTTTCACTTCCTATAGTATGTTAAAACATAGCACAGTTAGAACAGAAATTTAGCTGATACAAGTCTATAAAATCAGAGGTAACTAATTCTTAAACTACAACTTTCCTTGTTACCACTCTTTCACACTAAATTCTCAGCATCTGGCAAATGTTAACAAGTCTGCGAATTCCATCATTTTCAGTTACTCTGTCACTTCAACATATGCAGAATACAGCTTGTGAAAAAATCAGATAGACCGCATGTACTTCAGTATTGGAATTATGTATTTAAGCCCGGTACTCTTGAAACAAAAAATCTGGTATGATTTTCTCGATAAAAGCTGAGATCACACTTTAGTATCATTCTCTAATTAGTAGCATGTTAAGTTCACCTGGAGATTTGAAGGAAGGTTTGACATACAAAGCAAGTACTCTGGTGCAGTAATTTGTTAGATAAGGCTTTCCCATTAGCAATTAGATGCTTTTTCCAGGTCAGTACTACTTGAAAGGAATAATAATAGAAAGCTTATATACTCAGTTAGAAGCATCAGATGACCTGCCTGACAAATGGTAAAAAAGGCCAAGAAAAAATTATTTTATTTATGAAGGTGGGATATCTGTAAGCTCAAGAAAAATAGTTACATTTTTATCATGTTGTAAAACACAAAAGAAATTTACTAGTTCAAGTAAATCTATGAGCATCCTATCTTTCAACACATAGAAAATATGGTGAATGAAAGATGAGTTTAAAAGATGGAAACATTTACAAAACTGAGAAATTCTGTGAGTTTTTTGTGCTTGCTTTTTTGGTAGCTTCAAAAATCAGCTTGTACTTCAGAGTTAAGAGGTATGCTGTGGCAGTGTACTGACAGCACAAGTAGGTAATACTTTCCTACCTGCTACAGTTAAACCTGTGATGAGAACATGCTGCCATTAACATCTTTTGTTTAAAGCGAAAATGGTTTGACATAACATACCACTTCCTGTGGGCAAATAATTCCAGAAATGCCTACGTTCCTATGGAAGTGACTAGCAAAACTATCAACCCCAGAACAAACTGAAACTTCCGTTATAATGCTGTTATTTAAAGTGGATTTACGAAAAATATCTTGCTACATACTTTAGATAATAAAACTTTATGACAAAATATCATACATTATTTGCTTCATACTTATATCAAAGGAGTACAATGCGGTAGTCTGTGAAAGCTAATAATGTTCTTTTTAAAAGCTTTAGTATCAATAAACTGACTAAAAATTTAAATAAATTAGCATGAGGCACTGTTCTTAAAGACAAAAGACAGAAGGACTTAGAATGGCAATATATTTAGTTTCACCAAACCTTTACATGAATAGGCATAGAATCATAGAATCACCAAGGTTGGCAAAGACCTAAAAGATCATCCAGTCCAACCGTTCACCTATTTCCAATAGCTCCCACTAAACTATGTCCCTCAACACAACATCCAGTCTTTCCTTGAACATCCCCAGGGTTGGTGACTCCACCACCTCCCTTGGCAGTCCATTCCAGTGCCTGACCACCCTTTCTGAAAAGTAATACTTCCTAATGTCCAGCTCAAATCTCCCCTGCTGTAGCTTGAAACCATTCCCTCTGGTCCCATCACTAATGACACAAGAGGCTGACCCCCATCTCACTACAACCTCCCTTCAGGAAGTTATAGAGAGCAATGAGGTCTCCCCTGAGCCTCCTCTTCTCCAGGCTGAACGTTCCCAGCTCCTTCAGCCTCTCCTCATATGGCCTGTATTCCAGGCATAACCTCAACTTCCACATGCTGATCTTCAGTGTAGTTATGCAGAGCTCCATCTATCAGTAACTAAACAAAATATTTAATGTCCTTAAATGTAAACTGATTTGTAATTAGAATTATGTTTAGAAGTCCATATGCCCATTACTTTTCAGGGCTATCTTTAAGAATTAAAAGTTGGAAGCAGTGTTTCTTGCAGGCTGATTTTCTAATTTTAATCAGCATGTCTCATATTCTCTTTTAATGAAGATTAAGAAATTACAGAGATCGGCATGAGAGCAAATAGGACTGCCTATACTGATCAGTAATGGAAAAGGTTTTTTTCATGCACATATAACAACCCTGTAGGCAGTTTCTGATTCTGTATTTCTGAGTACTCACTGATGAAGACTGAACTGTCCTCCGCAAGAGACAGTCCTTAGGAAAATTAAAATATAACTAATATTTTTGGTTAGATTTAATGGCCAGCTTCTTTCCAATTGCCTGCTGAAAGCTAATGTTGACATCTCATTGTACAAACAATGCTATCTGACAACTCATTCAGTGCTGAGAACTAGCATCCCCTTATGCTAAATATCAGAATGGTTAAGGGTGGAAGGGATCCCGGGAGGTCATCTGATCCAATCCTCATCAGTAATCACTAATAATCACAAATCACTAATAAGGGTAGAACTGACAAACTCTAACACCACTACCCACAGTTCACTGTAAAGGGTGAAAGTACAATGTTCTGTGGGTGTAGTATGCAGAAGGACATAGAAGGAGCTATCAGTGCCTCTAGTGTTTTGTTACATAAGGTCCCGATGTTGCAAAGACATGTTCTTAAATTTACATACAGTAAATTGTTTCACTGAAGTCAACTGTCCTCGGAGACATTACACAACAATGATTAAAGACAGAAACAGAAAGAGAATGATATTGCACTTGGTTGTCACAAGACATTTTTTCTGTGTAAGATGAATTGAAGAAATCCCTTCAGCCACTGCTGGCTAACTGATTTACCAAATATGAAAGCTAGTTATAAGAGAAACTTTATAAATAAGATTTTCTTATGATGAATGACATTTTTCTTGCTTTTGATTCATTAAGAAGATAACACAAAAGCAACAAAACCAAGTAATCAGAAACTATACACCTTTCTCTAGTTCGCTACAATGCTGTTTTTATCAGTCACCAAAATAAGGAATGATTTAAATATTTAGCAAACCTGACAGAAATGCTTCTTTGCACAGTGTACAGGTCAAAACTGAAACACCCTGATGGTACTTTGTAAAACACATCAAACCAAAATTATCTTCCACTCTAGCAACAACCTTTCAAGTCTGTAGAGTGTGGAAATATGGTAACATCATTCACTAATATTTAAATACAGAAAGCACTCATTCTCATTCTGCTAGATTTCCAGAGCAAAAACAAGAAAGAAAAAAAAAAAAAGTTCTCTTTAGAGGGTATTATTAATTTCATTGTAAGATACCAAAAATTGCGTAGCTAAATATTCAAGAATATACGTTGTATTAGCAAATCCTTACCTCATTAGCTGTGTTCTGAGTTCCAACTATTCTGATAAATGATGCAGGCTGTTTATCAAAAGTTATTGTTTGCCAGGATCTACAAAAAAAAAAAAAAAAAAAAAAGATAAATAAAAGTAGATGCCCTCTGTTAACGACTCATGAGAAATTTCAATCATCAAAGCTCAGTTAAAGAAAATTACAGCTGTAGGAAAAACAATCACCCCAACTCATTCTATAAGTGGAGTAGCAAAGGCAGAGAAGGGGGCCCAGTCTTCTAAGTGACATAATGCATTCTTCTCAGCTCACATTGTGAGGATTTCTCCATCTCACCCTTCTCCCAGAGCTAGCGTGTAGCTTTGTCTCTAAAAGCTTGATTGGGAACACTATAACCTTCTTGCTTCATTTGTACTCTTCTGATTTGGGTGAGGTACAACATGTTGCAAGGACCTTCATGAATGGCTGGTAAAGGACACCACTGCCAATCACACCCTTGTGCTCACAGACACACTGACAGTAAAACAGAACAATTAAAAAGGTCACAGGAGTCAGAGGCTCCGATGCCAGTCTTCCATTGCGGGCCATAAGTGCTTTTACACAATAGAATTTATATTACCTTTTTATTCATAAAACATGAAAGGTAGATACAGAATACAACTTTTCAGCAAAACTAGACTCTACCATAGAAGGCTTTAGAGATAAAATGTCATTAAGAATAGCCAGATTAACTCACCAAACAGGATAAGCATTGGATGAAATTATACTGAAAGTGTCTAAAATACCTTTAGAAATGCTCACAGAAGAAATAAAGGACTCATAACAAAACCAGAACAAAACACTACTCACCATCAGTAAGTAGAGTGCACAAAGGCATGCAGCATTAACAGCTTTGTTGCTTAGTATATGTTGTGCACTAGAAACTTACCCTGGCAGAAAGCTATCATCTCATTGACACAAACATGGCATTTCTGGGTTTGATTTAGTCTACTATTAGGTTTACAACTCCTGTCACGTTATATTTGCTTAAAGAAGATTGTGAGCCTGATTAAGACCTAATTTCATGTAGTTTACTGGTATTACTACATGAAGTAATAGATGTGATTAAAGCTGCTCATAGTAATAGAAACGTGAGGTCTGAATCAGGCCTTGGAGGTAGAGCTATTACCTATCTGCATTTCACAATTTCTTTGTAACCCTTAAGTGGCTATGTTCTCCTTCAAGCTGTTTCTTCAAGCCCTAAATAAAGTAGAAAATGAAAATGGAGTGTTATCATAGAATCATAGAACGGCCTGGGTTGAAAAGGACCACAATGATCATGTGCTTTCAAACCCCCTGCTACTGCAGGGTTACCAACCACTAGACCAGAGACACATCCAGCCTTGCCTTGAATGCCTCCAGGGATGGGGCATCCACAACTTCCTTGGGCAACTTGTTCCAGTGCTTCATCACTGTGTGTGTGAAAAACTTCCTCCCTTGTTCTAATGTAAACCTCCACAGTTCTGTTGACTGCTCCAAGATCTGAAAAGTTGCCATGATCTAAGAAGGAGAAGATTTTACTTGAGTTTGCTTTTCATTTTAGTCTACTACAGCCAGTCAGCTAACCTTCACTGCCAAGTGTAGATGTGACATTTAGACAATTGCAACATTATTTCCCTTAACAAAGTATTCCCACAGTTAGCACAATGCATATGCTTTTACATTTATTGATGTGAACTTTAATGAGAAAAGTGATGATGTTAAAAATCAAATCTCTCCATTCAGTGATTTATAAAATATTAGTAACTGTTCTATACAAAAAGGTTTTCGAACCACAGGAAAGTTCTTGAGAACAGCCTATGCTTTCCTAGCCTTTAAGATAGAGTTTGTTTCCTGTGAACGAAAATAAAAATAAAATAAAAAAGACTGCAAGGTGATGGCAAGAAGAATTGCGAGAAAGGCCTCTGCAGATCCTTTGAGAATGCTCATCTAGATCAGCAACTCCAGGAATCTCTTAAATTCTTCCACTTCCCTTCCTTTCTCCTATACTGCTGTTATTTGGATTCGATTGTAATTACCCTTTCAATAATTTTTCAATAATTCCAAAACATGTTTTAAAATATAAAAAAAATGAAGAATTTTTGAAAGAGAATGTGAGATTCAAAATGAGATAGGGTTTTCAGTAAATTTGGTCCTAAGAATATTTACTATTTCATTATGTCCATTTTGTTCCCTTCCCACTGGGGGAAGAAAAAAACTGAAATGTTAAAATTATACACCGCTTGCAGAAGAGTTATTAAGATTCAAGAATACTGCCACCAGAGAATTAGCAC
This sequence comes from Perdix hodgsoniae, assembly GCA_035772895.1. Taxonomy (NCBI): domain Eukaryota; kingdom Metazoa; phylum Chordata; class Aves; order Galliformes; family Phasianidae; genus Perdix; species Perdix hodgsoniae. The sequence continues at coordinate 431,388 of JAPSGF010000007.1, forward strand.
TTGATGAGATAATGAGAACATCAGGTCTCTTGATTTATTTCCTTAGCAAAAAGAAAAAAGCATAGTAGAAAACAAGAAAAACTGATTTGGAAAATGTCAGTTTGGAAATAAAGAAGATAAACCTTTATCACTGAAATGCTGCAACAATTTTGACTATTAACAGAACACTTGAGAACATCATAGAATCACATAGAATCATAGAATCACAAGGTTGGAAAGGACCTACAAGATCATCTAGTCCAATCATCCTCCCATCACCACTACTACCACAAGCTACTAAACCATATCTTGTAGCTCCTCATCCAGATGCCTCCTGAACACTGCCAGGGATGGTGACTCCACCACCTCCCTGGTGGGCAGCCATTCCAGTGCCTGACCACTCTCTGAGAGAAAAAGTTCCTCCTTATGTCTAACCTAAATCTACTCTGGCACAACTCGTGGCCATTTCCTCAGGTAACATATATATACAAGGGAATATCTCTCCAGAACAAGTATAATTATGCAGTGGAAAGATAATTTATACAGTGTAACTATACCCGTATGGGAAGACAACTGAAAAAAATATCATGACTTATGTGTGCTCTCTTTTTATACTTTCTGCTGATAAAATAAAGTCAGACTTCTATTGATGTATGAAGCCATAACAACCATCTTCAGTGGCATTCTCAATTAAACAAAAGACATTCTTAGCAAACCTTTACTTTCTTTTTAATTTTCTTATTTTACTACAAGTTAACGCTTTTAACATAATTTCAGTTTCTCCATTGAATTTTTATTTTGCAAATGTTTAGTCAAGCCATGAATATTTGCTTATTTCCTTTCCTCGTGAGAAATAATACTTCTATTCTCATAATTCCTTTTACAAAAATTTCCAGCAAATTCAATGAATATCTCCGGTGTTGACGCATTCATATGTCACTGTACTCAAGGAACAGCAGCATTAAACCTTTTCTAAAACATCTCTATTTTTGGTCTGGAGTTAAATACTTCTGTAAAATAAGAGTAATTTCTTCACCTTGGCTCCCCTATGCTAAGGAAACAAACCTTTCAAGCTAATGACAGTGCTTTCTTTCCCATTAACTGACATTGTCACCTTTGGACTTCCTGTATTTGTGTATTCTTTATTAGTGATTATTCAGTGTTTAGATTTTTTTTTAAATATTCAGGGTGTGTAGATGTTTTTTTTTTTTTCTGCTTTCATACCCACCTTGGTGGCTGATTCTTTTGGGATTTGCATCTCAGTATACAGCAGTCTTGGTCACCACCTCTAAGAGAACACTAGGAACTATCAGCGTACTCAGACTCGTACCAGGGTCCTCAAGATGAAATGCATCACTTTGGTTTGGCCAGCAAAGGTCTCCTGATAGAGTAGCTCAATTTTCCAAAAGAAATTAGCCTTCCTACAGCCCTACGGTGTTTTATTTAACACTCTACATCTCACCTCTGCCACCCAGCTTCTAACTCTCTTGTTCTGTCTGACTCCCCTGAGGAGATACAGTAATTGATGATTAGCATTCCTAAGCCATGCTTGCATCCTGTGAGCCTGTCATATTTAATTACATTTTAACTATATTCGTCTTCTATAATAGACTGAATATAATTTAGATAATTATCTTTTGCTCTCTTATTCTCTGACTCTGCCCGTCTTACTTAGAACTCCTTGCAATGAAAATCACTTTCTCTGCTCAAAGATATAAACAGACTCTTGGGCAAAATGCTTTCATCTCTCCAACAGCTGTCACTGAAAACTCAATGGCTCTGTGCATCCCACAACCTATTCACTATATTTTATTCTCAGCAAGAAGAAAATCATTAGAAACCTCTCTCATTTTTTTTTTCCTTTCTCTTTATTAGCCTATTGCAAGAAGAATGCAAGAAAAACTGATGTCCATGTAAATTATAATAATAGCTTGCTATTGCTTAAGCTATCTATAGCTTTAAAATTGCAATTCACCTCTTCAAGAATTTAATGGCTTTTCTCAGCATTTAAAATTCTTGCCTAGTTATCTCCATGAAAACCTGATATCTTTCTAGAGATTTATTATATAGAATGGGATATAAATAGTGACTCATCCCATTTATTTTCTCCTCTTCCAGAAGGAACAAATTAAGAAAGAAGTGGAAGCTTATCTTTTATTGAGATTTTCTAATGATCCACTGGCGTTACAAAAATACTACCGTACTGTGGGATCACCAGAGCAGCACTGATTATAGATGAAACCAAGTTCAGGCCAAAGACATTAGAACAAAGAGAAAAATATTACTTGTAACCAAAATTCATCAAGATGTAATAATCATATCATATTCATTTCCTGGCTTGCCTTAGGCTAACTATGTGAGTTTTGTGAGTGCATGCTGCAGCTCTTCCTTTTCCAAAGTGTCATACAACCTCCATTTTTTGTTCCTCCCACCAAAAATAAGCAAAAGAGTTGAAAGAAAAAGCAGAAATGAACAACTGTTGAAAAATTTCAACTGTCAACAAGTAACCTCCATTTTGCTTTCTAATGTTTGCCAGCACATGTCTAATTCTGTAAGTGACAAAACATTCCTCAGGTTATTTGGATGTGGAATACTTCAGTGATGACTACAACTTTTAACTGAAATCCACTATTCATTGTGATGAATGCGGAGACATATGTAAAAGGAGATGAAAGGAAAAGGAAAGAGTAGTTGTGTTGACTTTCCATAGATCAGACTGATGATTGCACTGAAAACAAGACAGCAAGCAACTACCACACAAAGCTGCCAAATAAACAGCTGTGTACACAAGAAATCAGTCAACATAGACGGGAAAAGAACTGTAGTACATACTGCATGGTAAGTATTACATTTCCTGCTCTATTAACAAATAATATATTTGCTTCTGCTGTGGAGTATCTAACAGTACAGGTAAATGCTCTAAAAATGCTATAACATTATTGTGATACAGACTTATCTTCATAAAATAAGATCTACAGCCACCTCATAAATTGCCAATAAAAAAACATGTTTTCCATTATAACAGTACTAAACATTAAAGCAAAATAAAACTGTTCCTGCTAAAGCTGTCATTTAACAGCATATTAATTCAGAGTGCCAAAGCCATAAATCACAGAAGTCAGTCACACTTGGTAACTGGCTCAGCCACTTCCTTTTCATTCTGTTTCCCAAGTCACTAACGGGGAGAGAGAAAGTAGAAGAAATGCACTGTGAAGACTGAAAGGTCCTCTGCATTGTAGTTTTTAACTTACACACAAACTAAGTGCATTTCTACCTATTATCTCTGTCAACTAAAACCTGAGACCTAAAACTGGGTTTCCACGTATTCCATCATGACAGCACACTCACAAACTAAGGATGCAAGGTAGAAGCTTGAAGTAAGCTTGCCTTCTGCAGCTGTTTTAGAAACAGGGCCAAAACTTATCAAGTAATAATGCACTACTTCTACTTATGATATAGTCCACTGAAGGGATAGCAAATATTCAGTCTACTAAGGAAAAAATACAAAACACCCAAGGACTGGCAGTACTAATGGCAGAAGTAATGAAAATGACTAAGGGAAATATAATGAGCCCAGAATAAATGCAACAATATTAAAAACTAAATATCTATCACAGTGTTTGTTACATGATTGCTTTATATATTTACTACATATAATGCCACCTCCTTTGGTAAAACTTCCCTCAGAAGTTTTTATTCTAAATATAATTCCTACAAGGAAGAGACATCATTTGGAAATAATCTGAAGAAAATGTGTAGATATTTCTGTAGTTACGATCAGTCCTTCCCACTGTTATGGCAAATTTTGGACATTTTGGACATTTTAGTAGGATGTTTTTCTGTATTTCTAGAAACATAATTTATATTCTAAAAATCTTACAAAAAAAATGAAATTATTAGCAAATTGCTGCCAAATAAATGTCTGACAGAATGCCACAAGCCAAAATTCTATGATGCATCAAGAACAGGGCTTGTGTTACCTACACCTACACCCTGAGGCTGTGGACTTGAGGATCTTGACCTACAAGTTCATTTTATTTACAAACGTTCCTGTACATCATAGCACAAGCAGAAGACAAGCATGCGTAGTACTAGTGGTTGAACTACTTTCATTGTGTTCACTCATTACCAATATCTATTGCTTCTGATGTTCATTTAGATAGCAAAGATAATGAACAGCTACCCAGCACATGAACATACCCAGTAATACAACTAGTGGGCTGCTTTTAACTGGAAGGACTTCCTACCCTGTAATCCTAGAACAGTTTGTAAGCTACTGTTGTTACACAGCTTTTCTACACAAATGGAATAGCTGATTAACAGCAAACACATACAAATATTTTTAGGGATAGGAGACAGAACCACGTTCTCTATTAATCATTTCCTTTGTAGCACATAACGTAACACTGTATTTATTGCTCTTCTCTCCTGCATCCCCTTGGGCACCACTTCATGGACCACTCATAAAAACTTCACATTTACAGCAACTGCCCTTCTATTATTGTCGATAACATCTAATTGACATGTCAAACCTCCATGGAATGCAGTAAATTGAACCACAGCCTCTAACAAGAATGAAACAGTGAAAAAAGCAAATTAGCATCAGTGCCTTCTCATAACAGCAATACAAACATAAAGAGGTTTGCAAATGGAAGGTGAGAAAACTATAGCTCTTATCCTACCAAACTGAATTATCTATTAACCTCACGGTCAGAAAACAAAGCCTGCTGACTTCAGGCTCAAACTCGTGTGGGCTGCCTAGAAAAAAAATATAAATACATCCACGACTGCAATAGTTTTAGCGATGAAACTGAAGTGAATTACGACAGACAAAAACAGCAAATGCAACTTTTGTTTCTGTTATTGTGTTGCAGAACAGAGACGATGTAACTGCCCTTGTTTCTAATTCTGAGAAAATCAAATTTAGCATTTTGTTCCCAACTCAGTACCTTAATACTGAAGTATATAGAAACAGAGTAGAGTAAATTGGAAAATTAATGAGCATCATTTTGAAAACAGAATAAATGATGAAAGAACATGAAATAAAGTCAGGCAAAATTGTTGAAATAGCACACAAAGTTACAGGAAACAGGCAGAATGACTTCATAAATATAGCTGATGTGCATTCAAACTCATGAAGAAAAAAGAAGTTTACAGAGATACAAGCAAAATAACGGGATGAAATTAGGTAACACAATGTTCAGTAGTGGCGTCAAGAAAAAGAAAATTGTCACTGTGGGAACTCAGCGTAATAGAAAAGCAAAGTGCAGAAGGGTATCAAACAGATGGAGTATTATCCTAAAAAGCACACCATATCCACAAAGTACAGAAATTCCCAAAGGATAAACCCAAAGAAATAATAGTTTTTCCATTTTGTGATTCACGGATATAATTTGTCCTGGTAAAAATACTACTGTGAATAAATCAATGGCTTAAAACTGCATATTTCTTTACACAGGATAATTGTAATGCTTAAGACTACACCCGTTTTGTCCATCATAAGAAAATGTTGACTTTTCCAAGCATTAATGAAATTAGATCTAAATATCAACAATCTAATTAGGGCAAATCCTTAAAAATAAAAGCAGAATGTCACATTTAGCATAAGATGCAATGACATCTGTACGGCTCCCTGACTATACAGGGAGATGTCAGTACTTGCTACATTTAATGACTTTGCCTGCAAGAAAGGAGACTGCAGACAGAATAGTAATTCAGCATCTCGTTCATGAACTTTTGGGCATCTTCTGTTTATTGGGTTGTTAGATGACCTTATGCAATAATCAATATTGAAGTAGACAAACACATCTGCAAAACAACTTTTAAGTATTAGACATTCCTTTTCAATCTCAAGCAGAAAAACAGGCCAGTTTCATAGGAGATCTATTACTTGTGTGACTTTTTGTAGTAATATTTATTCACAAAGGTGCTGAGAGTGTGCACATGCATGCATTCAGCTATAAGCATACAAACGTAGACATTTTCAAAACAGAGAATAGTTTCTGCCTCAGTGAGTACAATGCAACGTATTGCCACAGTGCATATGGAAGGATCCTCCTGTAGGATAAAAAAATGGGCACTGCTGATAGTACGGGTATACTGGGTATCGGTTGTATTGTATTCCCTCAGGCAGAACTGAGCTAACATCCAAACTGATGTCAGTGATATTGTGATGTTTTCTTCGCTGTCCTCACAATGATGTGCTGAGAACATGGCAGTCACATGGAATAGCAGAGCAAAGCAAAAAAAGCCATTCAACCTTAAATGCATGGAGCGCATGCAGAGCAAAGCAAAAGAAGCACATGGTAAAGCATTCAAAAGAGACATATGCTGCAATTAGCACCACCTTGCTACTCTTTTCAAGACTTACTTAACGATCTGAAAACCTTCTTGTGATCCTGGATCTCTGTTAAGAAACATAACTTAAGAAAAGCTAGACCCAGACTAGACTCAGCTAAAACAAAGGCCAACAAATTAAATGCTAGAAGCAGAATTTATACACCTTGGAGTGCCTCCTGATGTTCTGAAATGGTATACAACTCTGGTTTCTGTCTGAGAAATCTTATCTTTTATGCTTAATAAGGCAAGTCTTACTTTTTTCCTTTGCTTTATGAGGATCTTTCAAAATATGAGCATATAAACACCAAGTAAAATATGTACTTAATGCCTCGATTGGCTCAATAATTACACAAAATGACCCTTTATATCTGTCTGACTTGCTTCAGCAGGCATTACTAGCAGCATAATGAACAGATAAATGGGAACCCTCAGTTCATTTCTGCGAAGTGCAACTTGAAATTGAGCTTAACAATGTAGTAATTTCCTAGACATCCTGCTTAACTATATTTCATCTTTGTATCATATGAATGTGTCTGCACGAAGTTCTGCAACTCTGGAGAAGACATCTGGATTACCTAGAGTTGCTGTGAAATTAGCATCACATAAAATACGATGAACTGTGGTTGAAGTATATTCTGTTTGACATAAATGGTACAAGAACATTTTACTATGAAATTAACTCCACGTAAAATAGGATGAGCTGTGGTTGAAATACATTGTTAACGTAGGTACAAGAACATCTCTTTTCATCCTATTCCACTCTGCTACTTGGCAGCTCAGGTGTGAGACAGAATGAAGGATTATACAAAAATGAGACTTATTTTTTCTCAGTTTAGGTATGACAGGATAATACATGCATGACAGACTAATGGGAAACAACAGAAAAAAACTTAGCATATGGAGAGCTGGAAAGGCAAAACAGCTGAGAAGTGCTCAAGAGGTTTTATTATGGGACAAAACAGTCATATGAAAGTGGTTAAGGAGGAAACAGTGGTTGAAAGTGGATGCAAGAAAATGCTGCAGAGGGGATCATAGACAGCATGAATCAGAGAAGAACAAGAGTTAAAAACTGCTGCTTGTGCTCAAGTATGAGGAACTACATATAACACAGAATCATAGAATGGCTTGGGTTGGAAGGAACCTAAAGGGTCACTGAGCTGTGAGTATGTAACACATGCTGCATGCAGTTATGAACAAGGGTATTCACACTCTTCAAATACTACTTCTACAGCAAAAGAAATGTTCACATTATGATAGATATTTCAAAGGTTTCACAAATGTACATACAGGAAGAAATGAGCAAAATTGAGTTTGCCACTAATATTCTGCAAATCAGAACTATTTTCTTAGTTTGTGCTCTTAAACAACATGGAAAACTCTTTATTATGCATTCAAAAAGCTGTTTAGAACAGTTAAATTCAAAAGGTGTTTTTAGCCTTAGATCTCTCCAGTGTGTTCTCCAGCTGCGATTTCTTATCAAAGGAAATAAGCAGTGTCTGAAAACTGGAGATGCTAAAAGGACATTGGTGTGACAAAAATCTGAAACACTGGACAAAGTTGAAAATTATTCTTGAAAAAATCCTTGAGGATAGTTGAAGAAAAATAAATCTGTTAATGAATCGTGCATCCACACCTCAAAGGGGTATCACATGGAAGCAATCCACATAGAAACTATAAAAAAAAATTGAGGGGAACTAAGCTCAGAATTTAGAAATTGAAATATTTATTAAATAAGATAATAAACAATGGAAATATGAAATTAAGTTTGGAAGCTTTTAAACATCTATCATAACAACAGTATACTTTGCATATCAAATAGCAAATGAGTTCAGGAGAAAAAAAAGACATAATGCAGTATGCTATAAAGCTTCTGAAAATGAAGTCATACCCTCCACAAAGAAAATGATAAATCTGTGTCTAAACTACCATATAGACAGTTAATATCAATTCCTATAGAACTGCTCATAAATAAACAATATTAGAGTATTAGATTTCTTTTTCTCCTACTGGGCAACATAACACATCTGCTATCATGGATCAGATCCATTTCACATTACTGTGAAACGTATACATGATTACGTATACATGAGAACATTCGAAATGATACTCAGTTGATAACCTTCATGACATCCTGTTGTTTATTTGTCTTTACAGGGCTTCTTTTATCAAAAGAATCATTAACTTTGAGGCCTGACATCCAGTGGCCTTTAGATCTTGTTCTTCATTTGACTTTCGCCTTTTTGTCAGCAATTTTTTCTAACAAGTTCACGTCTCTACTGTCCAACACTAACACACTCAAGCCAGCTCATCATACATGTTTTGAAAAGTAGAATGAAACGTGACTGTCTTTCACTGCTGTCGTATTGGGTTGAGAAAAGCAGTTTATTGTGGAAATCGAAAAAAGAAATCATCTACATTGAGAATTTTAAAACTGACAATTTCACAGCCAGAATGCATTAACTGGCACTTACTTAAGAGAGGTAAGCAAGCTTCCCTGTGAAGATGACAAACATACAGCTTCTGTCTTCAGCCTTTTAAAACTCTGAGAGATGAGGAGGTTAGGAATACTCTGTCAGATTCTACCTTTGAGCACTGAACTATTAATTTACACAAAATACTACATTAAAAATACTATTAAAACAAGGCAGCATACTGAGAGTTTAAAGGAAAACTTCATAGTTCAGCAGACTGCCAAAATCAATACATGCTTTTTAAGCTGAATTCAATTTAATTTTCTCATTGTTTTGTTTGCCACGTGCTGATTATCAAAGATGTGCACCAAAGTCTGAGTCTTTATGGGTATCAACCCCTCAGAATCACTCAGGTTGGAAAAGACCGTAAAGATCAAGTCCAACCACGACCTAACCACACTACCTTCACAACCCTCCACTAAATCATGTCCCTGTGCCAATCCAAGCCGTCTTTGAACACATCCAGGGATGGTGACTCAACCCTCCCTGGGGAGTCCATTCCAGTGCCTAACAACCTTTTCTGTAAAGAAGTTTGTTCTGATATCCAAACCAAACTTACCCTGGTGCAACTTGAGGCCATTTCCCCTCATCCTGTCACCTGTCACCCTTGTGCCAGAGATGCAGCAAAATGATTTGGCGATCTCACAAAACACTTGCAAGGCTGCACACTAATGAATGACTTCAGCAAAAGATTTTAACTCCACAGAAAGATTATGCAGACAAAGCCAGGCAGCAAAGAGCAAAGCAAACAGCTCTTATCCATGTGTCTTTGAAGAGAGAAAGAGCGAATAGAGAATATAAAAAGTAAATTTTTTCACTGCATGTATTCCATCTCTTTGAATGTGGGCCCCTGTGAAATTCAATCTGAAGTTTTAACTCCCTCCACTTTCATTTGCTACTGCAGCAGTAGCAAGTTATTTGTCTACAGCTGCTGAAGGATATTTAACATAGATATAATGCAAGGAAGAGTAAGCGTGGGATTTCAGGGCACCATCACCTACCTAGAATTCCCTCACATATCTAAAATCTATGAAAGAAACAGAGATAATCTGAGGTATACTTTTTGGAAGGTGTTTGCATTTCAGTCTCATACTGAAAAATACACATACAATGTCATTTTGTAACAGCTGACTTGTTGCTCTGCAAAGCAGTCAAGCGGACAGTCTAAGTCCCGCACAAGGACTTCTTCTTGGATGTCTTTATTTAAAAATACAAAACAAAACAAAGTTGCATAAGCCTAAGTAATTAAAATTTTTATACTTCTAAGGGCTTGGATGTTCTAGTTTTCATCAAAAAGTAAAATTTGGCTGAGACAAACCACTGTTAGAACCTGAATAGACTTTGTTTCTTCCAGGACAGATAGATGCTGCATTCATAAATATATGTAGACTGAAGAGATGAGGATATGGTTAATTCCATCCTATTATGCTGTAATCTAATTAAGGCAAATTGCTAAATGTGGGAATTTTAACTGGCTGCCTAAAACCCAGGGTGAGTCAGGCACTGCACACAAGTTTGACTCTCACCTATTCTTGGAAAATTCCTAAATTGCTTGAGTGAAAGACATTTTGAAGAACAATTCTCTCTTTTGGACCTGTGCTGTTTGCATAAAATACCTATAGTAAAGGAAGGACAAAGACAGAAGGAACAGCACACTGGATCTAAAAGTCCTATATGAAGTAAGATACCTGTACACTGCTCATCAGACTATAGAACATTTCATACAAAATCTCAGTCCAGAACACATTAGATAAAGTAGCTTAGATAAGAAATTTAAAACTCTGCACTAGAGAAAAAAATTACTTTTTCATACATCATGAGTGCCTTATCCATTACCTGATAATAGTAAACCAGAAAAACTGCACTCTCTCTGCCTTACTGTAGCATCATTTAATTTTCTCATTTTCAACTTGCTTCAAGATTTATTTTTACTTTTTAACTCCCAACTACAGAAACAGAATTAAAAACACAGATCCATACATATTCCTACAAGAGACTGGTTCAATTTTCTCTTATTATTAAAATGTTTCCCTCACTGTACTGAAACCTTGCCCAACAAGTGAGGGACTTGATTCAGTGCATGAGTCACTGAATTATAAGTCTTCTGTTCTACATTCAAATACTCTTAAGCTTCTTTGGTCACAAGTGCCAATTTTCAACATTTTTCAAGAAAATGACAGCAGTCCAGCTCTGACTATGAGCAGTTATGAACTTCTGTTCTTCACAACAACATCTTAATGTGTGTAGGCTTTGGCATTTATTTTACGCACTCATATATATACAAAAACATTCATATACTTCTTAAATTTATGTTATATATATATAAAATGTATAAGTACATAAACATTATTTTGTGTATGTATGTGTTTTTTTAAGTGTGTTTCATGTGTTAACATGTGAATATCAATAGAGTACAGTATTTAGACACACCAATCTGCTCTTAAAATCAGACTAATTTTTGATATTAAGTAACTCCAGTATTTTTTAAAATTCTACTTTAAAAGAAAATTAACCATGTTAAAAGAGTGCTCTCTTTTGTGGTAAGACACCTGCAAATGTGATGGATGGATGCTGCTGTGGGACAGCCTACAGATCTCTTAACATACCACAGTCACAAGTGACATAGGATTTAAATATAACTACAAAGGATCAAAACTTTCAAAAAGAAAGATTTTATGAATGAAAACTATTCATGTCAATTTTTTCAAATCGATCCATTTTCTTTACAGTTTTCTAGTCCTTGCTAAACTGAATTGTTCTGGAGTTTAACAGGTGGTGGGTTTTTTGTTTTTTGTTTTTTTTTTTGTAAGCTTTAGAACCAGGTCTTCGTATTTTATTGAGAACAGATAGAGAACACTATAAATCTGTAGATTTTAAATTTAAGACTGTTATTTCGTAAGCTGGATATATGTCTGTCAGAGTAAGCTAGTGAAAATGCAATTTTCTAATTCACATGATAATAGTTCCTGAAGCTTTGAGAACTTCCAGAGCAGTTATGTTTTGAGTCAATACTTTGAAGTATATCATGAAGGACAGCCACCTTTAGTTCAGGAGTGCACTGATTTTTGTCCAAAGTTAAGGGTTTCAAAAACATGGTTTGAATGCAGTGAAAAGATACTTGAACTAGGATGTCAACCAGCAATTTAACCCACACTGTCCAAATGCTTCTTTTGATTGTCCTAGACTATTAGTATCAAAATATAAAAGAATAGCACAAAGCATCGTGACTCTCTTTTTTCTGGTTTTGGCTTCCCAGAGCTACCACTGCTGGGGCAAACAGGATGACGATGTTTTTTCCATTAAACTGAGATGTCTTTGAGCACGATTACAATTCTTTCTCCAGCCAGGATTTCTGCCCACCAATACCACCGCTCCTTTACAGGCAGTGAAAGCCTGTGTCCATTTCTTCTTCGCCAACACCCCAAAGACTACATTGTAACTGGACAGAACACAAATTTTAGCAATTATGTATCAGCAGTGTTGCAACTTGGCACAAGTACAGGATGGGTGGGAGCTGTTCCCATATTAACTGATAACTTCAGTTTTGCCATAACAACAAGAGAAAGTGTGTCTTCTGGAAAACTACACAAGAGGGGAAAAAAGAAAGGAAATAAGTTCTTTCAAAGTCTGAACCTCCTAAATATCATCATAAAAATCATTCAGGAGATTGTATACTACCAACATTCACTGAATGCTGAGCATGCCTGACTTCTGGATACGTAGCATAGATAATTTTGCAGCCTGTCTTTCAATTCCAGCTGGAATTAGAAATATCAAATTCTTTAGGGTGGCTATCAACACTGAGTGATTTTTCCATATTAGATCTTTATCAGTGGACTCAATAATTACAGAAAGGCCAATGGAGAGTATACATCTGGAGAGTATTCATACTTGAATTCTTCTGACTGAAGTATACAAATAAAAATGAAAGGGCTTTGTTGTCAGTTTTCCTTTGTTTTTATCTTCTTAAGAAGCATGATTTTCTTTCCTATGGAATGGTCCTGTTCAAAAGCAGAGGTTCTGTCCTATATGCACTGACCTCATGATCACCACAGAGAAAAAGTTAAGCTTAGATAAATGAGTTCAGTGGTTGACTTGCTATGGGTTGGGCCCTACTCTCATTTCTTCCACTCCTTTCAACTCTGTACAAGGCATTTGTGCTTTGGTAGGGGCAAAATGCATAGTACTCATCTGTCTCTTCACAGATGCTGGTTTGAAAGTCTAGATATTTAGCCAGATATGATGCTGCAACTTTGTGATGTTGTATTTGAACAGTATGGAATTAGTTATCCACAGGCCATATAACCATCATTCCTTTCACAGCTGAGATGTCATTTATGTAAAGATAGGAAAAAAAAGAAAAAAAAAAAGGAAAACCATTTTTCAGTTCTGCTTTGTGCAAATACATGGGAAAAAATTAAACTCACTTGCAGGAAATTTTTGTGCGATCAGCCACCATGGTCCATTGCTGCTGATTTGTTGAAACCTCTATGTAGTAGCTGTAGCTTCGATCATCACAGTCCCAAAGCAGTAACCTAAGTATGAAGAAGTAGTTGAGTGATAAGTAAAACAAACGCCAAACCAAGATGCTTACTTATGTTTCTTAGTCCTGTACTTCTGCCTCCTAATCCTTTTTATATTAAGCTGTTTCTTCTGGAATGTGTCTCCAATGCTCAGGAAGGTCTTTACTGCAATTGTCATCTCAATATTATCTCCATACTCATTATCCTAAGGCCAGTAACTGACTTACAATAACCATCTTACTAACACTATTCTATGACATTCACCCAATTACTTCTAATTTATTTGAAAGTCAGTAAATGAACTAATCTATTTGGCAAGTGGTATAGCCTCCTTTAAACCTTAGTCAAAGATCTTTTTTCGAAGGTCATTTAAAATGGGAAAGATAAAAAGATACTGCTGACTAAGAGGATTACACTGTCTTCTTAACTGGATTTTTCTTTTCTTTTCTTTTTTCTTTCTTTCTTTCTTTTTTTTTTTTTGTAAATATGTAAGAACTTTTTTTTTTTTTTAAAAGGAAAGTAAGAAAAATGGGAAGTCTCAGTTCTAATTTATCATAATATAAGGAAGGAGGCATGGAATTCTTGAGAAAATTGCTAAGGAAAAAGGAGAAAGAAAAAAGAAAGAGGTCTCAAAGGACCCATTCCATATGCATCCTCACAAATGTGCATCTCTTCAGGAAGCTAAATGTTACAGCCAACAGCCTTCAAGTTCCATCCTTATCTCACGCAGAGGAAGATCCAAAGCATCAGGAACGTGATTTAGCCTAAGCATATCATTTTCAAAAAACACACATGACAAATGTTGCATCCTCTCTACTCCTTCCCCTTACTTCAGAATTCTCTCTTGTAACAGATCACAGAATATCCCACGTTGGAGAAGATTCACAAAGATCACAGAGTCCAACTCCTGGCTTCAGACTGCACCACCCAGCATTCAAACCCAATGTCTGAAAGTGTTGTCTAAACACTCCTTGAACTCCAGAAGCTTGGAACCACAACCACTGACCTGAGCAGCCTGTTCAAAGGCTCAATTACCCTCTGGTGAAGAACCTTTTCCTAACACACAACCTGACCCTCTCTGACACAGCTCCATGCTGTTCCGGGTCCTGTCGCTATCACCAGAGAGCAGAACTCAGTGCTGTCCTTCTGCTCCCCTTGTGAGGAGCTGCAGCTGCCATGAGGCCTCCCCTCAGCCTCTGGCCTGAACAAACCAAGGCACCTCAGCCGCCCCTCACACTCCTTGCCCCCCCCAGAACTTTCACCATCTTCGTAGCCCTCCCTTGGATAATCTCTAACAGGTTTATGTCCTTCTTACATCATGGCACAGAAACCTGTAACCAGTGCTAGAGGAGAGGCCACACAGTGCAGAGCAGAGAGGGACAACCCCTCCCCTTGTCGGGTGGCAGTGCTGGGCCTGAGCACCCCAGGGTATGGCTGGCCATTAGGGCTGCCAGGGCACACTGCTGACTTGTGTTCAACTTGCAACCAACAGCATCCCCTGATCCTTTTCAGCTTCTCATTCCCAAGTTCATAAGTACATCCAAGACAGGTTCTGTCTCCAGTGCCAGCTAACAATTCCTAGAGCAACAAATTGTTGGATTTGATTTACCCTGGGAATTGCTAGTTAGTCAGTGAACCTGCTGTAGGCAAAAAAAGAGCAACTAACCATCCAAAATGGCTATAACTGCACTGATGATTTAAATCAGAGTAACTACAGCCACACACAGAGAACTTTGAAAGCCAGGTAATACAGCCAATCTGGGTTCATTCTTTAGCTGAATGGAATAGCTACTGCAGATCCACACTTTTCAAAGTATAACAGACAAGGATCCAGTAATGAAAATAGCTGAGATGTCTGAAAAGAAAAGCAACTCGTGCCACTCCACAGATTTTCCCAGGCAAAGTTTTAAGCTGTCTCTCTTTAATCATATTTCAGAAGAGTGTTCAAGTTTTATATTATGAATTCACTTCTTGTCAAGAAAATTTTTCTTGCTTTTAGCTGCTACTTCTGCTGGAAGAAACATTAACTGCAAACATTATTGCTCACTTCTAACATTGAAAAACAAGACAGCTAGAGGGGGAAAATGACCTCACCATTTGCTTGAACACAGAATCCTTTCTCTTACAGAGAAATGTTGTCCAAAGCAGTAGCTGGACTCTTCAGCACTGGCTTCTTAAGGGCATGTGTGACTGTATTGTTGCCTTAAAAACCGTGCTATTTCCTTCTGTTTAGAGCAATCTGGTTTAGTTCTTTATTTTCCATTATGGAATCCTAGCGTTCAAAGTGGAATTGGGTCTACAGAACAGGCAGATTTTAAACAAACTCCCTCAATGCCCTCAGCTAAGCCCAGCTCATTAATATTATCAAAAATAATGAGCCATCAAAAGTAGTTTTAAGAAGCTCAAACAAAACACTTAACAGAAGCCTTTTTGTACATTTGAATACTCTGCAAATGAAAAAATTCAGAGCTGACAGAAAAAAATAAAAATAGTTGCCCACAGCAACATTTAAGACTAAGCTAAGAAAACAAAAGAAAGAAACAAAATCCAACCCCTGGGGCCTCATCAAATCTTCCCCATTCTGTTTTTCTACAGCTAGAAGGTGTCCAAATACTGAAACTGAATGAAGCACACTTTCTGTTTTATAAAACAAACAAACAAAAAGTTGATGAGTTAAAATCTTTGCTCTGTTAACTACTACTAATAGATGCTGAATTGATTGAATATCTATGTTTAGATGAAGTCTTCCAAATGTTAGAAAGACAGAAAAGAGAAAACATACATAAATTTGTTTTCTTTTAAATGGTAAAATGCAGCTAATTATGGTTTTCAATAGGATCCTTTTCATCATGGAAGCTCAGTCCTGTTTCTTTGATCAAGGTTTTCAAAGAGTTTGAGTATCAGAAGCATGCTAGTGAATGTAATTACAATTAACAATACTGTAATCAAAACTGGTTTGGCTTTAGAGTAAAAGGCTAACTGGAAATATGTATAATATGTACCCCTTTTAAGAATGTGTACAACTGCTCTCTCCCAAAACAACTTAGCCCAAGTTAAAAAGCTTGAAAAAGCATATGACTTGGGATTATTACAAAACAAACAGTGAATGAAAAGTGGGAAGAATCTTTCCCAAAATAACTCAGTATGAATGCTTAATGTAGCTTTTTCTTTCTTTCGGAGTTGTGAAAGAAAATAAAGTAATTCTTACTTCACCTCTCTGCAGTATCTTTTGTAAGAAAGAGACAGGAAGAAGACTTTACCATAGAGTCTAGTTCAAATTTATTTCTGCATGAAATGCCTTTCTGGACAAGCAGAAAAGAAGTTTCAATTTGATAAAATGAATATTCACCAGTGCACATTGGGCACAAGGATCACTTTTTATGCCAGGTACAATAATTTTTCAAACACATCCCAGGCAAGTTACCAGGTTAAACTTTTGTAGAGAAACCGTGTTTTGCTATGATTGATATTAATTCACTTCAATGAAAATGTCAGAACTTACACTGGAAAGGCAGCTCTTTAAATTAAAATTCCCCGTGACCCTGGAACTCTCTATATTAGAATAAGAAGTTAGATTAGCTCTTGTTAGTAACCTGTGCCCTCAAGATGAAGAAGGAAAAGCTGAACAAAGCTTTATTTAGCTCATTCCCTGGAAGAGTTTAAACATATGGCTAATAGGCCACTTCCTTGGGCATTTAAGTGTAAGCCTGCAATCATTTAATGTGATACTATTTTTTCCAACACATGCTGAAGATGCTTCATTTTACACAGTAACAGTTTTCAAATATAAATAAAATTTCACGTTATAGGTATGGGAAACTGACTGTATTGTCTGCTACATCAAAAGAGGCTGCCGTACTTTCGCAGCAGTGCTTCCCTGAATGTCATGTGTTCCCCTATGATTGATTGTTCTGTGCTTGTATGAGTATTCTGCGTTGTCTCTGCTTGCTTTTTACTATCAGAATCCCCCAAAAGATTGTCGCTGTTTAGTTCAGGCTGCTATATAACTATTTAAACAAAAGGTGATAGCAGAATACCAAACAATAGTGGTGAAACTTACAGGATGACGCTCACTTCCTAAATAGCATAAAGTCAGTATTTATCAAATACAGCATACATATTTCATAACATTATGCTCATAAACAACTTGCACGCTTACAGAAATCCAAAAGACAATAGAAAACTAAAACATGAGGTAATGACATTTGTTCAAACATAGGAAAAAAGAAAAGCAAGCTCATGGAATGAGTATTTTTTTATAAAATTATAATCATGTTTTTGTCACTGGTTGCCTATAATCTCCTTACATTTTCTGCAGCAGAAAGTTAATCATTTTTTTCAGGATACTCCAAAGGAGTCAAACTCCTGCATATTTTCCATGTGCTTAATGTGATCATTTATTCTGAGTCATGATCTCACCCTCAGTTCAGGCAAGAATAGAAAATGAGCACTAAAGAAAGAAAAAGTTCGTAAGGAGAAAGTAGTATTGAATATTAGAAAGTGTAAGAGCTGTACAGGATGATGACAGAAGCATTAAAGCTTCCTGGTATCACTTATTAACTTAAGAATTAATCTGAATATGAAAAACAAAAGAGTTAAGCATAAAGTATGCATATTAATAATAAAGTATTCAAAGAGATTAAACAGGGATAAATGTTTAATCTACTTTTACAGAGATGCAGTACATTTGTATTTACTTTAATCTGAAAGCCACTACGGCACAGAAGAATTGTCTCCCTCTGCTACACGTTATTATAGCAAGTCCTGTTCTTCATTCTATTTTGGAAATTGATGGAAAAAATATAAAGCTAGCAGCCAAAATTGCAGTGTAATAGCATTAGTTTTCTGTACAAGATAAATGGAGGGGGAGTTAAAGCTATTGTGATACGGCAGCCATTTCAATATTAAAGTTTTAGCCATTTAAAAGTTAAATAAAAGGGAATTATGTCTATTACGTTAAACATGCCAATTGCTGCCTTTCTGCATCTAGTTACATTTACTATTTTTTTCCGCCATTGATAAGTGTCTTTTCTTAGAGAGGAGAAACAGTGAAGTTATTTTCCGTCCAGACAGACAATGATACAGAAAAAACCAGCAGAAGTATGTATTTTCTCTGTTGACTGTTTCAAGTATCTCATGAACTGTAGTAAGGAAGAGTAATACAGTCATTATATTAAGTCATAAATATATTTTAAAAAATTCTATAATCTAAAGACATTATTTATTTATAATTACTTTTAAACAAAAACTTTTCCAGTTCTTTTCTAGCAGAATTTTTTACTGATCACTGATTAAATGGTCATAAATAGGATCCAGGGAACTACAGGCCTGTCAGCCTGACCAAGGTACCAGGAAAGGTTATGGAGCAGATCATATTGAGGAAGATCACACAGCATGTGCGGGACAACTGGGGAATCAGGCCCAGTCAGCATGGGTTCACAAAAGACAGGTGCTTCTTGATCAACCTCATCTCCCTCTATGATTGAATGACCCATCTGGGAGGTGAGGGAAAGGCTGTTGATGTAGTCTTCCTAGACTTCAGCAAAGTCTTTGACACTGTCTTCCACAGAATTCTCCTAGAGAAGCTGGCAGTTATTGGCTTGGACAGGTACACTCTTTACTGGGTAAAGAACTGGCTGCAGAGCCAGGCCCAGAAAGTGGTGGTGAATGGAGTGAAATCCAGCTGGCGAGCAGTCAGGAGTGGTGTTCCCCAGGGGAATCACTTGTGGTCTTTCCTATACAATATTTTTACTGATGACCTCGATAAAGGGATTGAGTACATCCTAAGTTTCCAAATGAAACCAACTGGGAGGAAGTGTTGATCTGCCCAGGGTTAGAAAGGCCCTACAGAGGGATCTGGACAAGTTGGATAGCTGGGATAAAGTTCAAAAAGAACAAGTGCCGGGTGCTGCACTTTGGCCACAACAACCCCAAGCAATGCTGTAGGTTTGGGGCAGTGGCTGGAAGACTGTGTGGAAGAAATGGCCATGGGTGTGTTGGTTGACTCTTGGCTGAGCCAGCAGTGTGCCCAGGTGGCCAAGAAGGCTAATAGCATCCTGCCCTGTATCAGATATAATGTTGTCAGCAGGAGCAAGGAGATGTATTCAGCACTGGTGAGGCTGCAACTCAAGTACTGTATTCAGTTTTGGGCCCCTCCCTGCAAGAAAGACACTGAGGCACTGGGGTGTGCCCAGAAAAGGACAATGAAGCTGTGAAGGGTATGGAGCACAAGTCTTAAGAGGAGCAGCTGAGGGATTGTTCAGTCTGGAGGAGAGGGGGCTCAGGGGAGACCTTATTTCTCTCTCAGGTGAGGGTTGGCCTCTTCTGGGTAACTACTGTTAGGACTAGAAGGAATGGCCCCAAGCTGTGCCAGGGGAAATTCAGGTTGGACATTAAGAAAAATTTCTTCTCTGAAAGAGCGATCAGGCACTGGAATGGGCTGCACAGGGAGGTGGCTGAATCACTATCGATACCTGGAGGTGTATGTTTAGATGTCATACTAAGGAGCACAGTTTACCGGTGGTAGGTGGACAGTTAGACTGGATGATCTCAGGGGTCTTTTCCAACCTTGGTGATTCCATAATTCTATGACTATTATTAACTTTGTTTCAGAATTTCTAAGCAAACTTTGATGTGGAAGATGATAACTGCAAATTTATATAAAAATATCTAAAAACATATTTAGTATTAAAAAGGTTTCAACATGGTCTCCCATTGCATCCCTGTATCCCAGCTGGGATGTTTAAACTACAAAATCTGTAACAACTGGTTGGACGGTTTAGCTCTATGCCAGAGGTTAACAGTTCAATATCCTCCTGGAGTCTGGTTACAAAATTTCCACCAGAGTTCATTCTGTGACCTAACCTGTTTAAAATTTTTATCAAGCATCCAGATAAGGAGACAGAACAAGCTCTTACCAAGTTTGAGTATGACAGCATGTTCTGGGGTACAATCAATATCAGGGTGCAGCTGCCATTCAGGACTGAATGCTAGCTTCTGGGATGACTAGAGGCACGTGCAAAAAAATTAACCCTATGAAATTCAAGGTCAAAAGCAAGATCCTATATTGATTATAGACTAACTCACCGCAGTAGTAATTGCTACAGTCTAACTGGTTGTGTTAAAAAGAACATGGGAGCCACAGAGAACAGAAAACTAAAGATTAGTTGCCAGTGTGCCTTCTAAGCAATTAAGGCCACCAACAGCATACATCAACAGGAACTGAATCAGCAGAAAAAGGGATGGAGACTATCCTCTCCTATTTGACACTCATTAGACCCCTACTGGTATACTATATCCAATTTTGTATCCCAATACAACACTGATAAATCTATGCAAATCTAGCAAAGGACTACCAAGATGCTGTAGAAGTTGGAGCAGGTGCACAGAGAGACCAAGGAAAATGTCTTGCTCAGACTAAGAGAGCTTGAAATGGTGGAGGAACTTACAGCATTTTTCAATACCTGAAAGCAGGT
Source organism: Perdix hodgsoniae (assembly GCA_035772895.1). NCBI lineage: Eukaryota > Metazoa > Chordata > Aves > Galliformes > Phasianidae > Perdix > Perdix hodgsoniae. Next base: position 452,175 of record JAPSGF010000007.1, read on the forward strand.
TATCAAAAAGAATGAGCCAGGCTCTTTTCTCCAGTGCACAATGGGAGAAATATAAGACAATGTTCATAAATTGAAGCAGAAGTTCCAGATGGCCTAAAGCCATGAGAAAACAGGAACCACGTTAAAGAGAAAAAACGTGTGGTGTGGAAAATAAAATATTGGAATAAGCTACCCATAAAAGCTGTGGCTCTCTTTTCTTGAAAGTTTCAGACCTATCTGCATAAAGCCTTGCATAAGATGGTCTTAGTTCTTTCCTAGTAATGCTATTTTGACACGATCACTTTCTCAAGTCCCTCCCAACATGAATGATTCAAAGATACTAAAATAAATTGACAGATCTTGCAGAAAACATGCAGACAACATATACTCAAGAATTGTTCAGCTCTCTGTACATTTCTAATACATATTTGAGTACCAATAGCCCTGCTTTTCTCAATACTCAGAGTTTAGTTGCCATAGTAACACATTTTTGACTTTGAGGCTCTCTTCAGTGGAATTCTGATTTCTAGAAACTGAAAGCATCTACTACCCTTTGAATTTTTTTTTTTTAAAGAAAAAAAAAGTTCATATATTTAGTATCTCTGATACAAACATATTTAATGTCATGCTGATGTCTCCAAATGTAAAAGATGTAGACTTTAATTTCTAATTTTTTCTTTAGAATCTAAACCCAATGACTGTAGTGTGGCTAGCCTAAAGGAAGTTCTCCTGGAAATGTTATTCTAGTGGAAGAATGAGATTGAGGAATTTTTCAAATAAGCATAACAGAAAAACAGCCAATTACTACAATTTAATCAGGTCTGGAAGACATTCTAAAAAGAATAAATAAATAACTCTTCCACTTGCACTGAGATGAAATAGTAAGACTTCCTGCTTTGTGTCTGTATGTTACTTGACCTTTGTTCCAGCCACAGATATCCCACTGTTAGAGATCTTTGTCACTGTCTTCCATATTGCAGAGTAGAAGACATGTTACAGACTGATGCCAAAGAAGCAGCTGCTATGTAGTAAAACTGCCCTTCTCCATTCAAAGGGGCATCCTTCCCTTATCTGCCTATCATCTGACACAGACATTAGCTTAAAACACTTGTTTTTTCTAGGCAGAACATGAAAATGAAAGAATGACATAGTGCTAATATCTCTCTCTCCAGGCAAGGCAGGTCATCTCATCTCTCAAATCCTGATGCTGATGATGCTTATTACTGTCATTTTTTAGGGAAAGCTGTTCATCTTGCTTGTATCGTATATGCAGGAAAAGCCATCAAAAAAAGACGAGACTGATCTCATATATTTACAATAGCACATAAACAATTAAATGCCTATTCACTTAAAAATATCTAATAAAAGTGGTTATTATTTTGCTCTATATACTTTCCAATTGTGCAGTTATTTCCTGACAACCAAAAATGTAGTTCATCTAATACATTATTAAATATTAAGTTTTATTAAAAACAAAATAAAAAACATAAAGAAAAAACAAAGCAAACAAAAAAAAACAACAAAACTCCTGCTCAAGAAGAATAAATGCTAGCATTACATTTAATACAGGAAAGCCAAACTATTGCACTAACTTGAAGTGACTACTCACCAATTTAAAGACAGCAGAAAATTCTAGGGCTGGGAAACAGAGGGATTATGTATTGAAAACAATACATTTTAGTCAATATATTCTTCTCCTATTCCTTTACATGTGCAAATCTCTGCCGCTACTTAAAATTTAAGCTCAAAGTGGCATGAAAATGTTGTAATTACATTTTCAATTACCTCTTTTAAGATATCCGAGCACTGTCTCTTTTTAGTTTTCTACTTGAGATGCAATACTTAATTTAACAATAAAAACATCAAATTCAAAAGCATAAAATATTCACCGTGGAAAGCTGCCAACTATGCTTCTTATTCAACTTGTTGTACACGGTGAGAACAGAGCTGGACTCACAGTATGCATAACTTGTGTAGCAAGGAAACAGACAAATCAGTACATTTGTAATGGATAGAGTCGGGATTTCAGACTTTAAACTTTTGTGTTTATAATCATCACAGTAATGCTGCAAGCTGAAAACAAATGATGTAGCTTTGGAAGAAAGGAACTATTTATTTTTGTGATTCAGGGATACTGGAATTTTGTACTTTTTTTTTTTTTTTTTTCTCTGAACTCAGTTAGAAAGTCTGTTTTTTCGAAATACAAATGTACAGTGAGTACACAGAGAAGAGGATCCAAGAAAACCAACCACAATCTCAGGCATTTTCTTACACTTCCCTACTGATTATCTCTTTCAGCCTAAACAGTTTTAGACTTCCTTTTTTCCATTTCTGGAAAACAAAAATTATGGCAATTATGAAATGTCACATCTCACTCACTAATCAACTAGTCCAAAGAGACAACTGACAGGCAGATGGCACAGATCCTAGCAATATATATCCACATTGTGCTCACAAGGACCTAACCTGCAGTTTCTACATTCACTCACAAGCACTTCAGCTTCAGAAAGCTTTCTTTTTTTTTTCATTATCACAGAGAATTAAATTAAGTTCCTGACAACACACTCTAAGTTTACAGAGAACAAACAAACATCAAGACAAGGTTTTGAATGCCTGATTTTGTTAAACAAAATCATTTACATTCTGAATCTGAAGTTGGAAAGACTATTTTCTTCTTCACCTGTTTACAGCCCTGCTCTCCAATCTATTTCCAAAGCACAAAGGAAAACTGAAGTGCAAAAAGCTCTTATGTTACCCAAAAGCCAGTTTGCCATATCCACAACCATAACCACTGTGAGAACAGACCAACATATTTCAATCGAGATCTAAATAACATAATTAATCCAATACTGTAAAGCAAAATTCAGTTTACTGTGCCCTTATTATATACTTCATATTGAAGTTAAGAGCCTGTAATAATTGTATAGTGAAAAAGAAACCTAGCTGACTCTCATATGATGGCTCCCCTCAATAAATGTTTCCGTTTTCACAATGAGATGCATATGAAGAACTGCTCATACTGTGATCACAAGTGAGGCTGCAATTGAATTTCTACTCAACTATAAATATACATCTTTAATCTTACAATTTGACTATTACTATTATTATGCCTTTGAAATATAATATTTTCTGGAATTGAACTGCTGTATCTTGACACAGAATTCATGTATTTAATTTTTAACATAACCATTATACTGAAATAAAAATGTCAAAGGACAATTACTAAAATAGACACCTCACTACCATAATTTCCAAACATCCTTTATTCTAAAGAAAATAACTGTATTCAGCAAAAGTCTCACTGTTGCCTTTAATTTAGAGAAAAATAAACCCTCTTACCGTATAGAGCCAATCATGTAGGGCTGTGCTAGTTGTACTACAATAGCTCCACTCCCGAGCTGATGGCACGTGTACCCAGAATCCCAATCATAGTTTTTTGTGTCTCCATTCAACAAGGCATTGCGACTTCTACTGACACCCTCAATCACACTGGCACAATCTGCAATTGTTGCAACATTTTCAGCAGGAACTGCAAATTAAAAGACGAGGAAGGTACACACAGTGATACAGTCAGAACAGTACAGACAGTAATGATATTCATTCCCAGCAAAAAAACTGGAAGAAAAGAACCCAAAAACTGAACTATCAAAGTATGACCAACACAAGGAAACATTAATTCTTGTTTAACATAAACTATGAAGCTCTGTTACGCAAGTGCTTCAACATTTATTTTTGGAATTACATATTCACCTAATTATCTAATTACCTTTGTTTACATTTAAACCAATACAGAACTCTGTCTGTAATTGAGTGAGACTCCCAAGCTTTTTGAATCTCATCATTCAGTAAGATGATGACTGGACATACAAAATCTATTTAAGGTGAACTATTCATACGAGACATGTATGTCTCACTCTTTTTTCTTTCTAAAATCTCTAGAAAAAAAATCAGATTAACAACGTTGCAAAATGATGTTCTCTGAACATGCAAAAATCAAGGTTATCTGTTTATTCTTTTTATGTGGTAAATAACATTGAAAATGTTTTAGCTAAACGATAACAAATACTCTTTGGAAAAAAAAGCTAAGACTGTCAGCTTTTGATGAAGAATGACCAGTATGTGTGTGGTAATACAACAAACAAGAGTGAAAGAAATAACATGAAATTATTACAATCATATGAAGGACAACGACCAATTCAACAGAATTTCCAAAATCTCATGCCAAACAAACCAGAAAAACAGAAAAAGAACAAATAAGCCAAAAGATGAAATGTGCAAAAAAATTTGAAACACTGACAACTAAAATCCAAGATTATTTGAATTTTCACATAGGGAAACAAGTAATGCATATTAGAGATGAAAATGAATTTATGCAACATCTTAAATCCACTTCAGAGTGAAAACTTAATAACAGACAGTGATTTTCTCTAAAATATATATTAAGACTGCTATAGCATCTGAAAATAGCTGAAATACTAAATCTCAGAACAAATTTTAAAGTCTCCAGTAGCCAAAAAAGAGCTAGTTTTCTCTGAGGAGCTAGGATTCCAGTACCTAAAGGGGGCATACAGAGAAGATGGAGAAGGGCTTTTTATAAGGATATGTAATAATAGGACAAGTGGCTTTCAACTGAAAGAGGGCAGGTTTAGATTAGATGTTTGGAAGAAATTCTTTACTGTGAGAGTGATGGAGCCACAGAAGAGGCTGCCCATAGAAGCAGGAAATGCTCCCACTCTGGAGATGTTCAAAGCTAGGTCAGATGGGGCTTTGGGCAATCTGGTCTAGTGTAGGTGCTCCTGCCCAGCACAGGGAGTTGGAACAAGACGATCCTTAAGGTCCTTTCCAACTGTGATCACACAGTTCTGTGTTTTAAGTGTGCTAATGGTGCTGGGAACAGAATCTTAAATGGGAAAAAAATGTGCAAGCTCATTGGTTCATTACAAGCCAGGTAATAATCCAAGGTAACAAAAAAAACAACAGTTTTCCCCAAATCTACTGCACTATCAAACTTGATAACATCACTGTGTGCTCATCAAAAGCTAGTAAAACCAGTGCATTCTTATTCTAGAAATGTCTTGATTTGGTATTATTAAACAGAGACATTCAGAAATTCTCAGATTCCTGCAGGGAAGAAGCAGACATGAGGTGTATTTCACTAGAAATCATCTGAATAAAGCAAAGATCAACAATGCAAACTATGTCCACAGGCATCAAAATGGAATTTGCCTTGGTGTTCTTTTTTTCCCCTCTTCCCTGTCAGTAAGAGAACTTTTTGATTACCCATTTTACATAGGCATTAAAGCATCTTCTATACAGTGATGCTTTTTGTAGGAAACAGAATCTACTAGGTTAAAAAAACATGTACAAGATAAAATGTCAAAATGAATTTTCATGCCAACGCTCTGTGGAATATTCCAGACACTCTATGAGCTACATAAGTCATTAATTGAACACAATACAACTCAGTTCATAAAATATTTTACCTGCGTGCCCTCTATGCTTCACCCTGCTCCTTTTCGCATTTATATTTCTGTACTTATCCAGACTCACAAGATGTTACCCTGATTAGCCTAACTCCTTAATAGCCATACAGAAACTGTATTAGTGTACCTTTAGTGGCTTTTTTTCTACAACGGTTAATTAGAATGTGATTCTAACTAATTGTAGCATGCAGAAGGTGTCATACTGCTTCTTCTCTCTAGGGGAGTCTGCCACTCCCTATTTTGAATGTTTATTATCTTCTTTTATATCTGCTTGATACATTTATTAAAAACACCATCTGGTGGGGACTCTGATCTGTGATGTATTTTCAGTTCTTCTGGTTTTCTTCCTTTCTCCCATTAGAATTTCTGTTTAAATTCGGGTCACTTGTTTACAAGCATGTACTGCCAAAAAACAACAGTCTTGTTTCTATTTTCTTTTTTTTTTTTTTAATTCAACACGCATCCAGCTATTACAGTAACCAACTTTGTTAAAGAAAACAAAAGAAGAGATTATAAATATGGATTTTTTTCCCCACTGTTTATACTCTCACAAATTGAATTTGCTTTTAGGGAATGGAAAAGATGTTTGCTAGAAAAGCATACACATTCTATAAGCAAACAAAATGAGGTGATTGAAGTTACAGTATGGCAGCATCAAAACAGTTATTAAAACTTACTTTGTTCCTTGGTCCTAAGCTGCAGTATGAAGCAATGAACTGCTTGGCAGTATATTTAATTATAGTAATATTATCTTAAAAAACTTGGATGCTTTTAAATCTGTTTTCATGGTATAAATGCTTCCAAAATATCTCAGAAATAATCTGATTTATAAAGTACTCTTCTACTAAATCGTAAACGCCAATCTATGCCATAGACACTGCAATTGCTGAAAGATACACAGTAATGCATACCACAGGCACTACATAGGAATGTGAAGACTTGAACAGTCATGTCTACAGCTTGGAAGAGAGAAAGAATTACAATTTTGATGGATTTTAAAAGAAAATCCCACTAATAATATTTTTCAACGTGCAATTGTCAGTTTGGATTAAAATAATTACATAAAAGACTGATTTTTCAGGTGCTGAGGCTTGTGATTTTCTGATCCCCAAAAGCTTACCAAAAGCATATAAGCCATTAGAATTGGGCATACTTTTACATAATTAGCAACCAATTATCCACCTACAGAGCTGTTTCACTGAACACTGAAGGCTGTCTGAAGAAAGGAATGACAACAGTCATTTCAGAAAAGTCCTAGGAAATAAGCTTTTGTTGTAGCACTGGAAACAGGAAGAAAAGAAACAGGAAGAAAAACTGGATCCATACGAGCAGATCTTTATCGAAGATTGGGTAGCAGCTACTAAACTAACCACATGACTGTCCTTTTCTGTTGTAGGAGGGAAAAAATAGGGTTTATTGCAGTATCTAGATGGTCTTAAAATTTTAATAATTTCCTAGGGCTATGGTTGCAGAAGAGATGACTTACACTGCTGGGAAAACTTGCATGGCTTTGAAAGAACACTAACCTTTAAAAAGAGAAGATACAAAATGAAATACCTCTGTGTGTAGTTAACATTAAACTAGACATGAAAACAGCACCTCTTGTGACTTCCTTGGAGTGTCAGCAGAATGAATGCTGAACCACATACTAGAAACCAATACAACTGCTTTCTGTCTGTTATACATTTAAACGTGACTTTTTGCTGCTGTTTTCTGTTTGCTTTTCTTTTTTAATGACTGTCAGTGAGAAAAAGATGAATGATTTTTTCTTCATTTTTTCCTTTACAAGTTCTCTTAAGGCACTGAGTAGTGCATAAGTAGATGTTCACAATGATTCATAAGTATTGAACAGCATTCCCCAGAGGGTGAACAAGGACATTCCAGTGTTTTATATCTATCTCTTGCTCTTTTGTCATTATTCATTGTTCCCTCTTCCATATGTAATGCACCAACAGACTGATAGACTGAGACAGATCACAGATAAACACAATTTCATGTAAAAGCCTTCCACGTTGCACTGCCTATGACCTTAACCAAGCTCAAAATAGGACGGGGGGTAGGCAAACCTGTGTGCTACACAGTTCTTAATTGCACCTCAGCAGGGAGCACTGATTAAAGGTTCTTTAACCATGGGACTATAAAAGAAATTATCATTTTTCTCCCTTTGCAGCAGATAAAAGGAATAATTTCCTATACATTCAGGGGAAATATATGTATGAGAAGCCCCTTAGCCATTACTGTAGCCTCTTGCCATTGGGTATGTTAGAAGTCATTACCAAGCATCACGTCAGACTGGGTACTGCATCTATGCCTCCTGTTTGTAAAAACTTTAATTTGTTTTGGATTTCAGATTAAATATTAATGACTAAAGACCATTCAAATTTCAACAGCTCACATTCATTAAAAACAAACACTATGCTTTTGAGATTTTAAAAAAGTTGCACCCCTGTTAAACAAAACAATTAAGTCAATCTAGTGTGAATCCAATACACAAAACTGCTAATGTGCATATGCATTTAGAGATAATATGCCAAAAGGAAAATTACATTTTCATACTAACATCTGCATTAGGGAATGATTTCATATGAATGAATTAATTTCTGTCACTTACCTCATTTAACAAGACAACAAAGTGTATACCAGCAATAAAACAGCAAGATGGTGCTAGAAAAAGCATTTCCTGCTACTTTTACCTCAAAACTGTTAGTTAATTGTCAATTGGTGTTATCAGTACCACATCCAGTATTGTGTACTGTCTAAATCATCTTGCATACAAACTTTTAAATGTAACGTGTCAAGTTAATCATTCGCAATGAAATCTTAGTATCTAAAAACACAGCAACATAAAACTGCTATTATCATGACACTTCATTTTTATTATATGTTTACCAGTCTTCTAATCTTCACTTTATAGTGACAGCCATTAAATCGATTCTACATATCAGTAATAATATGTCTGATAAATTACCCTATTTTTATATACAGCTTTCTGATCAAGTTGAATAGGTTTAATGAAAATTCAGTAATTACTTCTAAATCTATAGGATCTCTAAACAAAAACCTCTGTGGTCTTAATATTCTGGAATGAGATTTGAAATGAGAAAGTCCTCGAATAGTATCATCAGTGTTGTTTGGTAGAAGTCAGGGTCACAAAGGCTTTCAGAAATACGACCATATGACTTTCAAGGAATGAGTAACATTTCCTTTTCTTAACTAAACAGGTTATAGAAAGAGCAGTTATGGTATTAAATTAGGTCAGAACAGACACATTTAATCCCATAATACATAAACAATGAAGTCAATAACTTGACCCAATACCACTTAGCATATGCGTCATTCCATGTAATTTTGCTGAATGTCAAAAGATACTCTGTCATTAATCAGCAATTTTCTCATTAATTCACACTTGCAAATGTTACTATATGTAACAGCCTATGAATTTAACATGTAATAATCACTTCTTGCTCCAAGAGTACCTCAGCAATAGCTGTCTAGATTTTCACTGGAATCAGACTATATAAGATATGACAAAAAGAAATATTTAGAAAGTATTAGAGCAAAGCAATCTACAGCTAAGCAGATAAAAAAATAAGATCTCAACTTGCATTATGGTAACTCAACAAAGAAATAGTTGTGTTTTTGACCTGTGTTTACACTTTACACAAGCAGGAAATTCAGGATTTATTCTATAAAACTGTACTGAAGGTACATAAGTAAAACTGTATTTAGATCTCGCATCTCAATATCAGAAAGAAAGAAGATTTTCAAAAGTGAATGAAAATGATTTCTTTTTTCTTTAAATAAATATGGCAATTACTGAAAACTCTTTTTATCAAAGGGTTGTTTGGATGAGCAATTTGGATAAATAGAAATATAGCAACCATATGTTACCATAAGTAATTCACAATTCACTTTGTTACACATACACTGCAATTCCAGTTGCATTTTAGGAGGGCAGCTTGTTCTGAACAAGGAATAGAATTTCTGTTGTTCAGTGACTTTGTATGCATCTGCATTACCATTTGCAAGGCTCAGCACATTTTTATCTCTGATAGTAAGATCTGCTGTGAAAAAGAAAAGCAAAAGTGATAGAAGTTCTCTGTAGTGCTAGGAGGCATGGAACATTTTTATATGGGATTGGAGCCCATATATCCTTTTCTGTAATGGTAGCAGTTAGAAACAGTTGGAAACAAACAGAAGACAACTTACAAACATCTCCACAATTTAACAGACAGATGCTCAAAAGTCATGAAGCACTGAAATAGAAAATGGCAAGGTGATATGCACATGGCATATGTTGGCAAATACTGTGGAAATTTGATCATGGAGTACAGACATATTGACAATTTAGCAACAAAGTGACTTTGCACTAGCAATCATAGCCTACATTCTATGATTTACATAAGCATTTATAATATACAACTGATATTAGATGGAAAGTAACATGATTATTCTTCAAAGCACAAAATATGTAACTACAATAAAACATCTGTCATAACCCAGTAAGTTTTAATAAGGTCAAATAGAGTCTCCATCTCTCAGATTAATTTTAAAATTCATGGCTTGAATTTTAAACCCACTAGCATGCAACGCTGAAAAAGATGGAACAGTTCCCCTCACAAAAAAGCTCATTGAGTGTCAGATAGTTGGTACAAGCACATACCCACAAGCGTACACAGATTCACAATATTGTTATGACAAAACAGTGTTCAAATTATTTAACATGCAAAAAAATAAAGGTAAATATATTATTTGGTGTCCTACATTATAGCTAAATGCAATTGATAATCTTAAAATGTAGAAAAAGATATGCATTACTGATAAAATAATTCAAATTTTGCATGAAGCTGTTTAAAAATTCATAGCTACTAGCACTACATGTGAAACTTAGCTCAAAGGTGTTTTATCAATCTGCCTTTACTCTTCCCATGCTGTAAGAAGCAAAAATCAGCAAAATGTGATTTGTCAAGCAATTTATTTATTCTACAATTCTATAAAGACATCACAAAATTCCTCAGCAGATCTCATGACATCAGGTTTAATGACGCTATGCCTTTGCGCAATGCATGGCAAAAGGGCTGAAGGAATTGGGACCCAGTTTTTCAGTCAGATATTACTGTTTTCCTCAGGAAAAAAGTTGAAAGTATGTCTCACTAAAAATCTTCCCTCTGATTCTTTTTCGTGAGCTGTTTTCTCTTCCACCTACCATAGGTGAATACTTAAGAATTAAAATGTTGAACTCTTGAGGATAAGCAACAATTTGTGATACTGTATCACACACAGCAGTAATAGGTGGTCTGAAAAAAACATGAACTATAAGGACTGTGCGTTTGAGCAAAAGCGCAGATGGCAGAAATCACTCCTGTAAATATACAAAACTAATTATTTTTCCAATGAATTTCAAGAACTCACTTAGCTGAGTTTATAGGAAAGAAAGCTGAGTGACTGCCATAGTTGAACTATGAAACCTATACCAAAACTTACTTTGACATAGTTTACTTACTTTGATATGGTTCAGTAAACCATACCTGTCTGGGACTTCTATCTTAAGTAATGCAGTATTACACGGTCGTAATTAAATTAGTATTAAATAATCTATTTTGAGCACCGGAAGTAATAGAGCTCCATCAGCATGGTGTTCTGAGAATAATGGTAGTCAATATAATGTTCTGCCATGGATAGATGTGCCTAGAACTCTTTGAGGAAAAATCAACAGAGTTCACTTCTAGCAGTTGAAAGCAGGCTGCATAAGAGGCATTAAGTGTCCAAATTCATCTTCACTGCAAGAAATAGCTCTGGCTACTCCATCCCAGTTAGGAAGTATAAACAAACCTACCTGCAGGCAATAGCAACCACACAATCACATGGAAGGAAAAATCAGATTAGGAGCACAGAGAGACTCAATTACTAGTGGTTTTGTCAGCAGCAGTTAATTTAATTTGAACTTCCACATTCCTGCAGCATTACTAATTGATACATAGCACTGGAATTTCAAAGCAGCCACAAGGACTAGCCAACTAATTCTACACATACAGCATCATATAACTCAAAGATTTCTGAATGGAAAGGGAAGTACAGCAAGTGTGAAGTCATAGCCAGTCCCTAAAGGCAAGTGTGCCCAACAGTTCATGTAAAATGGAAGCAGTTGCATTTCTTACCTATCAGACCCTTCTCCAGAGCAAAGGTTTTGTTGGTAAACATGCATTCAAATGCCACAATATGGAAAACTTTGTTCACTGTGTTGTGGGTTCCAACGATGCGAATATACCTATGAAAGGGGGAAAAAAACACAAAGTGTTTCAGTGAGACTGTACTGTGCCAAACTGTACAAGTGGGATTCACTTGCAAAGAATCAAGTAATTGCTAAAAATAATTAAAAAGGAATAAAAAAGAGAGAAATTTCACAGCAAAACTTGGTAGGGTGCCAAGAGAAAAAGCTGAGAAATGTATCAAAATCTTTCCAGAGTAATATGCCTGGGAAAAAAAAACAGGAATAAACAGCACAAATGTATACTCAAGGAGACTGCGTGGCTGTCCAACCTTTTGGTTTTCTGGGTCACACTCATTGAAGAGGAATTGTCATGGTCCACAAGTAAAATACATCAATGTATTTGTTGTTGTATCTTTTATTAATCATACTAAATATCTGAACAGAAAAACTTTGTGAAACAAAGCTAGCTCTGGGTTTCATTCCTGGCTGTGTAAGTTGTACATTTAGACTCTAATTCAAAATCAAATAGAGCTTCTCTTGAACATCATAACCTATCCACTTTTTTATTACCCTGGAGGCTTCACATTCTATAAAGTCATTAATCTTGACTCAGTCTGATTCCTTCATTTTCAGAAGAGATCCAACAGTTCCTACCATAAATTTTTCATATGAATGGAATATTGTACTCTATTTCAATAAACACTGAACAAACAGCATAGAAAACTATCTTGAACAAGTGCCATCATCCCACAGAATGGGTAACCTACAATACAGGAAGCATTTATGTTAAATGAACTCATTTCAATTAAGAACCACCAGAATGTACGGATCTTTAGCAATATCACTTCTCTGCTATATAATACAATCTTTTGCTTATTCGGTACAATTAAAGTTCCAGGGTAATGGCTGCTCACCGTCAGAATAATTCTGGCTTGTGTTCATCATATCAAGTTGGAAAGAAATGCAGATTTCAGTTTTGTGAGAGTTATTGACCTCTGATCCTTTTAGATAATGTAACAAGTTCATTGAAAAACAAAGCTTGTCCATTACATATCTTTTTCCATTTACAAAATGGATATACAAATGCTCAACATTTCAATTAATTTTTAAAATGATTTTATAATTCCTTGAAACAAAACAGACAGGTATGTTATTCCCTATTCAACTTGTAGGTCAATTATCACAATTAAGAACGATGCACAACTTAGCTTTTGCCATGTAATTACAAGTGCCTGCAAAGAACACAGCAGGAATGTTGATTCACAGTCAGGGAAACAGCAGTTCTTCCCCAGACATGTTCATGGAGGTGAGCCAGCTACTGTTAGCTGATATATGAATGCTGTACTTTGCAAAGAGGTGGCAAAAATTGATATCAGCCTCAGTTTTTCTTAACACACTGAGGGTAATTTGTTGTGCACAGTCAGCCACAGCAACAGCAAAATCACAACAGAGAACCAAAAGCAAGAACCACCTAATTCACTGCAGTGTGAGAGACCCTATGGTTTCTACTCACAAAGCACATGAGAATAACACTAGACAATAGATTCAAAATAGAGTTGGCTCAAAGCATGATGCTGATGAGAAACTGCAATGTTGCCCATGTCAAAATGAACAGTAAAGTTTTAATTTAAAGGATATAGATTTCAGAAAAATAAAATGTCTACTATAGCTCATCATATGCTTGAAAATGTAGATTTTCTTAAGCACTTCTCTGACAGAAGGAAATGCAACTGAAGCACGATTAGAAGTAAAAGCATCCTTCATGCAATCAGAGCATATGTACCATCTCATTATTTTGTTGGAGCAATTTATTAGATGAAATACAAGATTACAGGTAACAGCATTAGTAAGTACAATTATTTAGCAAGTGCACATTTACAAATGCTTAAAATGCACAGAATGTGAGCTAAGTGATCACTTTTAAAGGGCAGTTTCAATATCAGCAGAGTACATTACCATTACCATCATCACCATCGCAAGTACAAAAAGAGTTTGAAATAGAGATTTTCCATTGAAGTGATGTGTAGGTTACGGAGTATGCACTGACCTTGAAAACAAAAGCTTCCATCTTTCCTTTTGTTAGCTATATTTCCACAATCTCCAAAGACTTTACCATTGACTTCTATTGCTTATTGCAAGCCTTAGAAATCATACGAATATCAGCTGTTGTTCTCTTTATTTTTATGTTCCCATTATTCAAAAAGAGCTGAACAAATTTATACAACACGAGTTGAAAATGAAATTTAATGCTAATATGACACACAAAACACAGTTCCTTTACACTGAAGAAAACAAGTGTACCTCAGTTATCTTACATCCACTCTCGGTTTCATATTCTCCTAACAGAAACAAGAACAGCCTGGTAATAAAGTACTGTAAAACTTGGGTGTGGTTCTCCACAATAGGTTCGATCAAAAGCAAGGAAACTCAGTTGAAATCATAGTTAAAACATCTCTCACAGAAACCTAGGAATTCCTGTACTGACAATAGCTTAAAGAAAAATAGTGTCCATACGATACACAGCCTCAATCTGCTGTGCAACAAAATGAAGGAATTCTCTGTTTTAGTTACGCTGCTCGTCTTGGTTGATGGCATTGTGGTCAAAACTAAGGTTATATTGCATACCATAAATTTTAATGAAGAATTTCTTCAAGAAAAAAAAAACAGTAAACTTATTAGGAAGGAGGTAATTATAATTTATATTTGCATACGTACTGATTTTGGCTGGGACAGAGTTAATTTTCTTTACGCTAGCTCACATGGTGACATGTTTTGGAATTGCAACCTAAACAGTGCTGATAAGGCACTGATGTTTTTGATTAATGTTTGAGAAAAATGGATATCAATAGCATTGAAATGCTTTAGGAATTTATCCACATGTCAGACTTCTCTAGTCACTTAGTGTGACTAGTATAGTCATGTTACACTTGGCCTTGAGATACCCATGACAGGAATACCAGAAGAATCTGTTCTCAGTATTTATCATTGCATTAATAAGAAAATTATTTTAACTAGAGAGAAACAGTGTGCTCTGCTGGATCTTGGTAGAATCTTAAGCTATAAAAAATTGAATGAATGACCTGGGTTGATAAAATCAGGCAGCCCTCACCCACCCCACAGCAATTCTTCACCTTTACTTGAAACTATGACTTGGGCAGTTTGTTGCAAAATAGAAACACTCGTATTTCTGAACAACTACATTATGTTTTACTTCTGCTCTTTTCATTTGTGCAGCTGACACATTTAATTCAGGCAACAGCTGCTGCTGAGCACACTAGTGATTCAGCTATGGATACCCTGAGGGGATTACCAATACCAAAGCTCAGCTGCCTGCATCCTAGCAGCACTTGGGGCATGTGTGCCAAAGCACAAAAATACACACGCTCTAGGATGCTTTTTAATCCTTCACTGTAATAGCACCAGTAAGGTACAGATAAAGTCTGGAATATATTAAGCACGGATTCTAAACCCTTAAGAAAACTAAAACAGAAAACTAAGTTAAGAGAGGTAAAGGAACGGATACTTCGCACTGATATCCCACTCTTAGTTACTATCATAGCAACACAGAACAGCAATAGGGAACTAAAATAAATAACTAGACTCAATATGTACAAAACTAGCTCTTAAGAATTTGACATTTTACTTTCATTTTTGGAACACTGTGTTTGAGATACTAATGCTAACACTTCATATATAGTTTAACTGCCTAGAAAACATTAATATTTGCATTCTAATCACTGCCTCAGTGATGTATTGCCCAGCACACAAGGGTGTTAGAAGACATTCTGTTTGTCTTTCAGTGGAAAAGGAAACAGTGCTATTCATAGCCATCTAAACATCATTTATTGACAACTCTGTAAAATCTACAATCCTTCAGACCCACACAGCTGAATCAACAGACTCCTGGCAGGAGGGATTAAAAAAATCTCTTGCCAGAATTAAATCATGTGAAAAAACACTACGCATAAATTAAAAACATAAAAATAATTAGGTCAGAAGAAACGTGGAAAGCATTCCTGTTTTTTGACAAGTTTTCCTGCACTTAAAAAGAAAGCCTAATAGAATCTATTTTATACCAAAGGAAATCCCCACTGCAAATATGCAAAGCTATGGAGAAGAATCAAATACTTAAACAAAAGAACGTTACCAAACTCTAGTGTACAAAACACCCACAAAGCCTGTACAGGAACAAACTTTCACTACAGAGTTGATGTAAAAAAGCAACAATGCAGCAGTTAGCAAATTACAAGGAGAAATGGGTTTTCAAAAATGTTTATCTAGATATTCAACACCACAGATTTAAATGGAAAAAAATATTGCTATGCGATAACTATAAAGGATATGTAACTGTGCACTATATATAAGCAGCACATCAATCAGAACCTCAACCAACTTTTTTGGTCTGAGCATATTTAATCACCTTAACACTAACATAACATTTTGTTTTCCATGTGTAAAGAATAGTGAGGACACAAAAGAGTACTTTTTTCACTACTTGTTTCTAGTTTTAGTTTAGAGCAAAACAAACCAAACAAACCCTGGAATCTAAGATGACCCTGACTGAACCTTAACACTGTGTGCATCTCTAATAACAGTCCAGTTCTGAGCACGTATCTCTGCAGGGTTTGTTTCAGGTCAGATCTTAACCCAAAATAGTTGCATTTCCCAGAACTTGCATGAATATGGATATCTACAGTTTCCCATTACCTCTCAAGAGACTTCCATTCATCATATAAATTTGAAGTCTGTTAGGAGACTGTAATGAGATTTTGATGTTCTGTAACCAAGTCCTACCCCCGATTCAACTTTGCAGCCAAACCTAATATAAACACCACCTTTGTTTGTCTTTGTGCTACCTCTGCTGAATACATTAAAAAGGACTCACAAACTTAATCTAATGGAGAACTTTACTTTTTTTTAATACATAAGAAAGCACTAGTCTTCTGAAGCCTGGTTCTAAAATCATCTGCATGTGGAATCTGGAGCAGAGATGTGGGAACCCACTCTGCATTACTTTCAGGCTGGTGCAACCTGCCAACAAAGCCAGATTCTTTCCAAAAAGCACAAAATGTTTACCAGGACTTATTTTCTTAAAAACAGCTATACTAATATAGCTTTGTGGCTTTGGGCCAATTTAGCTTACGCTACATTATGCAGATACGTTCAAGCCTCCACATTATGTATGTACTGAATGTAATGCAATAAAATTCAGGAAAATTCTCTGTGTTGAAATCTGAGAACATTTTCCATTCTCCCCAGCTTCTCATGTTCCATCATCCTATGAATTTAACGTGTAATAATCATTTCTTGCTCCAAGAGTACCTCAGCAATAGCTGTCTAGATTTTCACTGGAATCAGACTATATAAGATATGACAAAAAGAAATATTTAGAAAGTATTAGAGCAAAGCAATCTACAGCTAAGCAGATAAAAAAATAAGATCTCAACTTGCATTATGGTAACTCAACAAAGAAATAGTTGTGTTTTTGACCTGTGTTTACACTTTACACAAGCAGGAAATTCAGGATTTATTCTATAAAACTGTACTGAAGGTACATAAGGAAAACTGTATTTAGATCTCGCATCTCAATATCAGAAAGAAAGAAGATTTTCAAAAGTGAATGAAAATGATTTTTTTTTTCTTTAAATAAATATGGCAAATACTGAAAACTCTTTTTATCAAAGGGTTGTTTGGATGAGCAATTTGGATAAACAGAAATATAGCAACTCCAAGTATTTGAGCACATAAGCTAAGAAGAATAAGTGAAGACTTCCAGGACTCTCAAAGCAGGGGGAGGTGTCGTAATTGTACATGAAACTTGTAACATTAAAAAGCAAAGCAAGCCCAAACGTCAGTAAAATGTTTAGCCTACTGAGAAATATAGCCAATGATAGAGATGAGGAGATTCACCTATGGTAAAATTACACTAGAATTTCTAAACAAAGCTCTACCAGAACCAGCTAAGTACTTGTAAGAAAAATGACTGGATACATCTTTTTCATCATTATTTTTACTATTTCAAAATTGTACCAAACAGTACAACTCTCTGTACTTGGAGAATATCAGAAAAGGCTAACTAACACTGTCTCAGTTTGTAATTTGCTGCACAAACACTTTCAGAAAGCTGAAATATGGCATAATTCATTATTTTATGCTGAGTTTGTCTGACTTATTTTAAATATTTATCATAAAACATTTAGTACTAATAATCAAGTTGTTCAGATCTGAGGCACATATGCCTTTGTTAATTAGTTCCTTGACTCAAGATATAATCATTAAAGAAATGATCATGTATGAGCACCATTGTACTATCCAGTGATTTACAGACAGAGGTGCCAACAGCAATCATGTCATTTGAAAGAAACATCAGCACAAATTCTTCATCAGGAGAGATCTTATGTTTGTAGGAGCACACCCCTAACACACCCTATGGGCAGCCTGGTCTGGTGGTTGGTGACCCTGCACATAGCACGGGGGTTGAAAGCACATGATCATTGTGGTCCTTTTCAACCCAGACCATTCTATGATTCTGTGAAATTAGATTGGGATTCAAATTTAACATACTACAATTCTCACTATCTTCTTTTCTTTACAGAACATCCCCTTCTAAATTCTTTTTCCTAGCATAATTGAAATGGTTAACACCATTTGCTCCTATCACTACACAGCTTAAGCAAACTCTTAACCGTGAGCATTCTTTACAGACATTTTAGAAATAATTTAATTAAGACTGATGTTCACATTGGCATATGATTCAGATACTGCAAAATAAACAAGAACTCTCATTAGAAAGTATAAGGCACTTTTTTCAGATCAGGGAATCAGAAGTCTGATGTGAGACAGATCACTGAATGCATCAACCAATTATTTCTAGAACTAAGATGTTGGGAGTTTCATAAGAAAAATCCATTATGGTATCAATTAGCAATACCACTTCCTATGAATATTTGAATGCTACCTCCATTAATCAGTGTACATAACCTGCATTGCTTACACTTTCCAATATATGTGAGATCTAAATGATAACTACCGTAAGTTTGAACTGAGCAAACTAAGGACAAATTAAATATTATTTATGAGAGTGTTCAACTGATATGGACAGTTCAGTATATTCAACCTGGTGAGCTTCACAGTTCTAGGTATTTTAAAAATTAAATCCTATTTTACTGCAAAAAATGCAGATAACATGAAAAAAGATGATCATAAATATAGAATATGAGTAGGTCTGTATCAACTTGCACAGATTGGCAGCAATGAGATAGAGGAAGAGAAGGACAATCACTTCCAAAACCTGAAAATACATCTCAGAAAATTCAAGCTCCTGTGACAGGAGTGAAATTATTTTATTTCAAAGCATTCCTCAGACCATTTAAGGCAGACAACTACCTGAACCTATGTGCATCTTGCTCTAGCTGCTCCTCTGTTTCAGCTATAGAGTGGAACCACCTTGTCAAAAGTTTTCTCAATATGGAATGAGCTGCAGATAGGTGATTTTTATCCATCATATTCTAGGTGATACTTCTCCATCATAACTAAGTGCTTGAAAAATAGCCATGAAGTTTTGTTCTATTCAAATATACTTTAAGCCTAAGAGCTAAAGTTGCTATGGTTTTGATAAAATTACAAAAATCATTACATTTCTAGGAACTAGTTTAGATTTGTCTATGATTGACACCTTATCACTAATCACAATCTGCACTGGTATATTAGCTTGTTGATGAATCCAACTAAAATGAAAGACGGAACATCTTTACCAATAAATGCATTAAAGTCATGTTGCAATAAATCAAAATGTTGCATACAATGCTATACTAAGATAACTTCTAATTTACCAAAACCCTTTCGCTATTCTGTCAATGTATGCAGCCCAAGCCATACAAGTACAGTTAGTGCCACAAGCACCTAGGAAAAAAAGAGCTGAATGAAGGAATTGTGTTTCATTTTCTCTCCGTTAAAGAACACATTTCCCCTGAAAAATGTAGAAGTTAGGGTTAGGTTACATTCACAGTGTTTCACTTACTGGATTTTTCCAGGAAAACTGAAAAGTTACAGGTGGCCACACATTATCACGTATATCACTGGTGGAAGAAAGATCTCACTGGGGCAAATGTAGCAATTTGTCATTTACACAGTGACTTCAGGTTAGCATAGCTTGATATTAATAGGACACAACAACACAATATAATCACTCTGCACTGCAGTGAAGTGCATTACCATTATGAACACTATAATGGGGAGCCTTTTATGAAAATAGCTGAATCTTGATGAATAGAATCACACTATTTTTTTTCTTTTATCAGTACCAACGAATCTTCCTTAATCTCCCTTAGTAATACATTTCAAATACTTAATAACAGATCACACAGAACACTGAAAGGACAGGAAAAATGTCAATATCTGCTTGCATACAGATTTCTAACAGCTGTAGGATGACTACTCCTGCAGTGAAATGAATTTTATGGTCATGGAATAATACAAGCATAATGATCTCCTTCACTATAAATACAGAAATTCAAACAAAAGGTATCTCCAGATACCTTTATGATCTTTAACATCACTTGTTAATATGTTAATAATAATGTTAATATTAACATTATTAACATTATTAATGTTAATAATTAATACTTGTTAATGATAAAGATCACTTGTTAAAGAAAAAACAGGATTTCAGTACCAGGCAGGAAAATGTTAATTACTGAGATGAAGTTGTCTCTAAATCCCTGTGTGAGATAACCTGCAATAAGGGTGGGATAGTTGAAGGGCAGTATGAAAAACAAGTTGAGATTTACTTCACATCTTTTATTTGAGAATCAATCAGAGCTTTGTCTGGATTTCTACTTAAAGACAGAATACATTAAGCCATGATCCTTTTAGCCATCCATATATTATGAAGTGCCAGAGAAGTGCTTCATCACCTATTCCAAAACAAAAGCAAACTCTGTATATAAAAGTTGTTTTGCAAATGTTGTGAAGTTGCAAATGGATACACTTAGAGTCAAGTTACGGTGAAATAAAGGCTCCTTAAGCAAATGTAATGATCCACTTTGGATCCTATAATGTAATAAACTTAGTTCTCCATATGACTCTGCCTTGTTCAGTACAGAAAGATGTACTATGCAGAAAGGATATACTTTTTCCTAGCTTAATGACATCACTGAAATGTACCTTAACTTCTGAAAGCCCCAATTCACATAAGCCTTCTTGATATTTTTCTCTGTCATTACCTGCAGTACTAAGCTCATGATGAAAACCACTCAAACGTAGCTTTAAAAATAATCTTTCTTTCTTTAAGAAAAGAAAATGTGAAAGAGACCTAAGTGCTATGACACAATCTAAACTTTTATCACATTCAGTATCCCTGATAACACTTTTAAACTGGTGTCCCACATCTGGTTTTTCACTTTGATAGCAGCTAGAACAAGAATTCTGCCCATACACCACATCCTTATGCTCCTAAAACAAAGGCATGAATTTTAAGAGGAAATTGTTTTCTTTTACTTTTGCCTGCCATTGAGTATTGCTGAACTGATGTAGCTGAGAACATTTTAAAATGTGCCTACTCAATGAAGAAATAAGCCATTATATTTGAACCAAAATGAGGAAGTTAAAAAAAAACCAAAAAACCAACAGACAAATGAAAATCTTCATGTAGAATACAATCTGTTGTACAACCTCACAATTATAATCTTTTCAATACTCCCTATCCTGCACACAGCAATGAGATAGGAAAGATGAAATACGTGATTTAGGTTATTAGCTCTAACAGTTGTACATGTAGGGCTGAGCAAGTGAACAACTGACTGGCCTATCAGAAACCTGCACGTACAAGCTGGTGTTTGAAGAAAAAGTGCTGAGACGGCATCTTCATATGCTTGTTTAACCATACCTGTTCTGATATCTGATAGCTCGCCATCATTATTACTTTGTACTTGGCCTTCCCTAAATGGCTATGAACATAAAGAATTTTCAAACTACAATTAGATCATTACAACACCACCTTTCAATAGCTGCCACTGAAGGTCATTAGCTGGTATTGTACCTCACTCAAGAACAGTTTCTCCTGTAAGCAACATGATTTTTGCTTCAGAAGAGACAGCAGAACTCTGTGGTTAAGAGCATTTCCTAAAGGAATCTTACCATATAGTTATATTAATCTTGATTCTATAGACATACTTCATTAGTATATGAATTCAATTCACTGGAATGTGTTGTAGCACCTTTTACACCATCCACTTTACTTTAATAAGTTGGTAAGTGTAACTCATCACTGCATTATTTTGGAAAGAGAAGTAGTTTATAGACTGTCTTCATATATATTAAGGTAGTGAAAACATGCTTCAGGAGGCAGCTCTTCACTGTTGTTTAGCATTTTATTCCTGACTGTAATTGATACCAGCTATGACTAGGAGACTATTATCTTTTTCTCCATAATATTATTCTGAGTATAATGAAATAAATCTATGTTAGGAAATAGTAGCAGCCACTATTATTTATTGCTGTATTTTCATTAACTAGAAATGTACAGGGAATACAGAACAGTACCTTAGTTTTGTCCCTGACACAGTGGAACATTTGAAATTCAGTTCTGATGTTCAAAGGCTAGTTCTAACTTTACCCGTTTCCTCCCTCACATTTCCTCCTGCTCAAATTTTCACACTTCATTTTCATTTTCAGAAGTCTCACTGTATGTACTCCTCCCAGCTTATGCTCACTTTCCCTCACCTTGGCCACTCACCGCAGTATCAGTGTTTCCAATTTCCTTACTAGGTCGCACTTCCTCAAGTATGAATCTTGATAGAATAAGAACAAAACTTCCAAACTCATGTTGAAGCTAATAAGTAACCTGAATAGTATTCAACATAAAATGATTAAGAATCTGACTGCATTCATGTTTAGCTGGTAACTGTAGTATTGATTGATGCAATGTATGTCCTTCCATGTAAATCACCATCATATACATCTTCCATCTACTTCCCATCTAATTATATCTAATTATAGAGGTTTCCTCACTTCCAACAACTCTCAGCAGCTCAAATACGTCAAACCCAACCACAATCCTATACATGTATACGTTTGCAATTACTATATACATATTTTAACATTAACCTTTTTTAACCAGAACTATTGGAAAAGAAAATCCCATCCCCTGCATACACTCAAAAGAACTGTTGTATTTTATGAAACCTTTTTCCTAGTAATATTTCTGGAGTTCTTCAGAAAAAAACGTGGCTGTTTTTTCTTTTCCTTTTTTTTTTTCCTCCCCTTTACTAATAATTTAAAATATGGTTATAAATTTGTCAAATTGTGAAATGGCTATGATACTGTCTAAAGAAAAGCAATACTTTATCAGTTGCTTGCTCTTCTTGGGGAAGAAATCCCTCAAAAAAACAAAACAAAACAAAAAAAAACAACAAAAAAACCCTCAATTCCTTTCTCTATTACAAGAGAAATTAAACTCTCCTAGACTTATTTTCTGTGGCAATTTTTCCTTGAGATGTAAATCATTACTACTTAGGGGGTAAAGATAATTATCAGAGGAGATAGCAACGTATTAAAAAATCTTCTCCAGCCACCAGTTAGCATTTGTTCACTTTCAGATTCTTTGTGTCAAGTCAGAAAAAAGATAGATAAAAGAATTCAGCTGCTCTAAAGTATTAAGGTAATGTTTATAGAAACATTTTAAACTGATATCAGGGAAGAATCCAAGAGCATGTTTACTTAGCAAATGTGACTGAACCAAATGAATGAAATAAGATGGCATGTTAAACATGCCATTTGAATGACACAACCTCACTGGTATTAGACTGTACAATTTGGATTCAAGTATAAGTAAGTTCTATAAGAAAACTCAGAATCTAAATAGATGGAAGGTGCAATTTACCTGCTGTTATTATCCATGTTGACCAGATTAGACTTAAACTTGCATGCCTAGTTCATGTTAGGATATTTTCGCTTTGTTATATATGTAAACCATAGAAATATGATTTCTATGTAACCAAAATACATTTGTAATAATCACTTATGTTTAGAAATTCTTCTACATTTGCTAAATCTTCCAAAAATTAGGAAGTAAAACAAATTGTAGTGGTAAGACCTGAACAAATTTCAGCTTCAGTAAGTTTAAATAGCTGGAACACTAAAATACACTTGTCCAATGTTTGAATCTGTTCTTATAGTAATGATCAAGTCACATAATGACCACTATCTGAAAACTGTACAAGTAGATACTACTGAATCCAAACCATCCCTTTAAATGAGCTGAAAATTATCCTAAAAGAGAATATTTTAATCTCATAGTAAAAAATAGCAAGCATTCTCACCTCGCAGAACTGAGATCTGATTTCATTCTGATAACAATTAACAGATTCAAACTTTAAAATATCTATCATGCTTTGTGAAGAAAAGATCTTTTAGCAGAACTTGTGTTCCCCTTAAGCACCGTGACCAAATGTGAGAGTTTATCTGGTTGGATCACTTCTGTTCTGCATCATGCTATTTTTGTAAACTGTAAAAGAGCACTGAGTTTTTCCAGTTTCTCAATATACAATGCATTGTTGTCTTGCACAGAATCAGAATAATTTTGAAAATATCTCATCAGGCCTGTGTTGACAATGTAATCTGTAAACATTTCAAACACTGTTTTTATTGCAAATTAATATATTTTTGTTACAGAATATCAGTAAATGCATTTAGTTCCATACCTACAGCTTCATTTTTTCAACTCTGCCTTCAAGGTAATAATAATGCACACACATACAAAGAAAAGGACACCCACAATGAACAAATTAAATATGAAATGACGTTTCATTACAGCACAAATGGAGAGTACTGTAACTGAATCTGTTCTCCAGCTTTTTGTTTTGTGCCAGTGGTCTTCTAAGAACATGTCCATTCTACACCAAAAAAATCAACCTTGAAATGACTCTCATTCTCATAAATACTAATCCCAAAGGCCTGAGATACATTTAAATTAGAACTCAAAGTTAAACCTTCACGACTTTTGAAATATTAACTTACCATCATTAAAAAAAAAACATTTTCAGAGGCGTTACCTAAAGTTTATGCTGTGATATCCTTTCTGGAAAGTGAAATTTCAGACTTGCATTTCAATAACAGATTTGGGCTACAGACAGAATTTTATTTGAAGAAAGACTGAAACTGAGAAGCCAGTGAATTCTTTGGCCTGGAAATAACTAAAGAAACACAGTTTAGTTAGTTTTGAGGGTGAATTCATATATAGCTGACTTACTCCTTTCTTTTTAAAAACCTTGCTGGAAATATTCTGTTACCAATTTAATTCTATGTTTATATGCATAGTTTGTGCCATAGGATCATGATTAAACACTGCTCCAGTAGATGAGGACAAGCAAGGCTGATTCTTTTACTGTCAATGGATTAATGCTCTGTCTGCTCTTTTTTTTTTTTTTTTAAATCTTTTAAAGATTTGTTTAAGACCTGTTTAACATCAG
Organism: Perdix hodgsoniae; assembly: GCA_035772895.1. Taxonomy (NCBI): domain Eukaryota; kingdom Metazoa; phylum Chordata; class Aves; order Galliformes; family Phasianidae; genus Perdix; species Perdix hodgsoniae. The sequence continues at coordinate 477,317 of JAPSGF010000007.1, forward strand.
TACTCTCCACAGTACAGTGAGTACACAATATTACTGATAACCAATAAAAGTTTAAGCTAACTGGTTTTAACCTATAATAAATCCAGTCTGAAAATTATCTCCATGCCATATCAGTGTGTAGTGAGTCAAAAAATATTTTGGGTCAGTGGAGATCAGAATGATGACATGTGCTAAAAGAGAACTCGTTCAGAACAGAAGTTACTAATGCTAGTTACCAACACCTAACACCCTACACAAATTCCTGAGCAGAAACATGCCAGTTCCAATAGTGACCTCTGAAGTCCCCATATCTGATATTTTCAGAGATCAAAGTATCCAAGCTTGCGGTTGCAGAAACTCCATCTGAGAACTATGTAATGGTGAGCCCTGAAAAGGGCACAGCTGCATCATAACCACAGTTCACCTGAGCTCATAACATTTTCCACCTCCTCAACCCTTTTTAGAATGTATGTTTATATTCATTGGATTTCCTCAATGAAAATTAAATAAGTATTCATATGCAAAAGGCAAACGTGCATGTACACGCATGTGCCAAAAAACACTACAGAAATCAGCATAAAACCACACTTAACAGCTAAAATGGGCATTAAATAGGAGATTATGAGCACTGAATATCAAAATGAAGTGAAATCTGTCATAACAGTTATAAAGATCCAATCAAAACTGTGTTTAAAAGCTTGAAGAACAGTTCTATGCTCCCTCATCTGCTTAAGGATGCTAAAAAAAGGATTTTCATATGATGAAATTTAAAATGACAGTGAGCAAGTGATGATTAAAGGAACTTTGTATACATTTAGAAAAGTGCTCTCATATAGCTTTATAAAGTTTTCTGAGGTGAAAAGGGAGCAAAGTTAGCTTCCATAAACATGTGGGTAAATAAAAAAATAATAGTAAGGATAACAGATAAAAAAATAAATCTTACCTTCTTGAAGCACAGACATCATAGTTGGATATTAGTTTTGATTTTACACCTGAGAAGTATTTCTAAATATTTTTGGTTTGCCTGCTGAGTATTTGTTTTTTGTTGTTGTTTTTCTCTGTTTTAGTTTTGTAGGAACACCTCAACACAGAATGGATGAACCTTACAAAATAATGCATTAGCCTCTTTCAAGCAGGAAGAAGGCGCAAAATGGACCTTGCATTTAATTTAACATCAGTAATCAATGTGGCCAGTAAATGTCCACAGTCAATAAATCTGTAGGTTAAAATATGGAGCAGGTAAACATCTAACATTTTATGTAAGTTAATTCCAACTTGTTTTGACAACGCAGGGACTGCTGTAGGAATCAAATTCATTTTGTTTAAAGATATCCACAGCAGATAAGAGATTTGCCAGAATCACAAAGAATCACCTTATTCAAATCTAAAAATATATGACAAACTTTCAAAATCTACCACTAGAGAAGCATCTGACACTACAGTTATTTACTAAGAGTTTTTTATTCCCCTTGGTAGAAAAGAATCATTTTATGAAATGACATAACCTACGAGTTTAACAGTATAGTATATAATGGTCAACAAGACTAGAGATCTTCAAATATCAATATGAAATTTCAAAACAGACCACTTCACAGAAGCAGGACCAGAGATTAACTTAAAGGACAAATGACAATGGTCTCACCATTCACCATCCCACAAAAGGAGAACGTGATAATGATTTGATTTTTTTTCAATGATACTGAGTTTGGGTTTTGTTGCAACCTTAATACAACAATACAGCTCGTTTCCAATTCAAAGTCTCAGACCTCCCTTTTTTTCCTTTCTTTTTTTTTTTTTTTTTCCTCTGTAATCCTTGCTCTGCTGAATTTAATTGCCTTGGCAATGCCAGAATAGTGTCTGATCCTAATAGGTCAGCATTGATCGCTCTAAACCAATTGGTTCCTTCATTACCGAGAAAATGAAGAGAAAGGCAGGTGTGCTCTCACACAGACAGCTGGACTTCAGCTTCTCTTGCCCTTCTTATCTCCCTCATTAACCAGCAACCAATCGATCAGAAACCTGCTCAGAACCCACAAAAACTATTCATAAGTTCTGACATTGAATAATTTTAACAGATCACTAAAGTAAAGAATATTTGAGGTATCTATCTGTAGAGGCTTTAGAGCCCATACAGTTTTTGAACTGATGTTCAAGAGAAAGGAAAATTGAAATGTTATACCTCTCATGAAGTTCTAGTCTAAATCTTAAATCTAAAATAAAATGCGGGTTGGTTACTTGCCAAGACAGGAATCCATGCTGTGTCCTTATTTTAAACATTTCTTATTGTGAAGACCTCTAAGGATGGAGAGAGAGAGAGACTGTAACAAGGAGAAATATCACACAGCACCCCAGTCCCAGCATACAGCTCATTCTCTACTGTATTTCTGTAGTCTGTAGTTGACTTAACTCAAAATTCCAGTGAATGTTCATCATTTCTTCCTATTATTTCACCTTTTTTAATATTTGAACAATGCTTGTATTTCCCATCTCTAATAGCCCTTTACTATCAAGCTACTCACTGCTCCTCATTTGCTCATACAACTGCAGTAGAAAGCCTTTACATCATTTGCCAAACACTACTAATACTTCAAATCACTCTTATGTTATTCTTCCTGAAATGTTATCTGTAATGACATTTTACAAGCTCGCAGTCTACCATGATACTCTTTTTTTTCCTTCTTTCTCCAAATGTAAATTCTGTAGAACATGCCTTGTCCTTATGTTTCAGTCACTGAAAAGGTTTGTTATTTTACATCACTGTCAGCTCAAAATTGCCACATAGGCAATTCATGAGAAGAAACCAAAAAAAAAAAAAAAAAAAAAAAGCAATAAATATATGAGCAGGGAAAAAAAACAAAACACATTAGGAATAAAAGAAAAGTGAAAAAGTCAGTAGACAAACAAATTAGGTGAGGAAACAAAGAAGAACAGTTCTGCTTTGATTAGGACAAAGACAATTCTAGTAAAAGAAAATGAAAGCTACTTGTCTGCAAAATCTTCAGTGGTTAGGAACAAGGATATAGGGAAGATGATGAGGTCAATAAAAGGAGAAATGGATTAAAGTGTTTGTAATATACCTTTTCCATAAGAAGACCATCTCTTTTCACATCATGTTCTATCTAATCAAAACCAAAACCTCACTGGGAGCTCATAAGAAAAGCAGAAGAGAGAATTTGCAACTCCTTAAAAGCTATTTGCTAAGCCCAGGCACAGTGAGAATTTGTGGGACGGATGGAAAAAAAAAACAACTGCTGGGGGCTTGCACTGAATACTGAACTTGGAAATCGCATTTTGGTGCAAGAAAGTAAAGCAATAGGAAAAAAATCTTGGAGAGGAGATTAAAAAAAAAAAAAAGAACAAACAAAAGTCCCAAAGAAAGCTCAACATGAAACCAAGCGATTCAGAGCTTCTCAGCTTCTAGTGCAATTTTAATTCTGTACTCCAGCAAAACTCAGATAGGGCAAATGGTTATGGTCACAATTACAAGACAGGAAAGCTGGAATAAGTGACTCTTAAAATATGAAAAAAATGAAACACCTTCCTTTTACTTATTTAATAATGCTTGCACGGCATTTAAACAATAATACTTCCTACACTGAAGCCAAATTACAGAACTGTGCCTCCAATCTTGGTGAACAAGAGACCTGTAATTCCTGCACAGAAACAAAGCCCTGCAACAGTGCACTGATAGAACAATTACTTAATCTGGGGCAGGGGAATGAAGATACTTATTTTGAGTATTTGGTAAAGGTTTTTGTGAAAAGTCATCTGCAGTGAAATAAAAATTGCAGTATTTTTCAAGATGTTTCTAAAGAAAGGAGATTTTAAAAAGACAATCCTTTCAACTATGTTTAAAAATTCAAGTTTTTGACAGTTTCTCAAAATTTTTTTTAATTTCTTTTTTTTTACATTACAAACTTATTGAAAAAAAAAGTGGCACTTCTAGCAGAGAGAATTGAAAAAGAGAAAACCAACACATCACTTTATGGTCCAATGAATTAGAAAAAAATTTTAAAGGGCAACAGAACAGCAGTATAATTCTTTTATGTGCACATCATCAGAATAGCCGTTTCTCTCTGAGTTCTCTCTATTGCCTCACATAACAAATAGGCCCTCTCTCAAATCTATTTTACTTTAATCTCTGTATATGGAGAAAATGTTTAGATTATTGTTAAAAAGAAATCCATGGAAGTGATTGATTGAATCTCATGGAATCATGCAAGGAAAAAAAGAAGTTTCATTTCATACAGTCACCTAAAACTGCAAAACACCTCTAAGATCATCTAGTCCAAACCGCAATGCACCCCTACATGCCCACTAAACCACGTCCCTCAGTGCCACATCCACACGGCTCTTGAACACCTCCAGGGATGGTGACTGCACCACCTCCCTGGGCAGCTGTGCCACTGCAGCACCGCTCTTTTTGAGAAGGAATTTTTCCTGTGATCCAACGTGAACCTCCCCTGGCACAACTTAAGGTCATTGCCTCTTGTCCTGTCACTCACTACCTGAGAGACGAGGCTGACCCTCACCTCACCACAACCTCCATTCAAGTAGTTGTACAGAATAAGGTCTCACCCCAGCATCCTCTTCTGCAGACTAAAGAGGCCCAGTTTGTATAATAGAAACATGATGTGAACAGGGAAACTCATTTCAGTTGGAATAAATATTATCAATCATACGCTAGTTATCCCAAATTGCTATTACAACTCTCAATTATGCAGTAAAATGAAATTAGCACGGACGAAGAACTTATCTAATTCTCTTGCTAAAATTTCTTTCCTTCTGATTATATAGTATTTACTGTGAAAGATCATAAAGAGTATTTCTATCATGAAAAGGGAAATAAATGTCCACACACAAGCACAAATACCAGTAACACACAGAATCAGCTTGCTTTTTATTGCTGTATCCTTTATCCCTGTGTCATTCTAAAGCTTTGATTTTTGAAAAGATGATACTACTATTCAGGAGCACACTCTCAATTTATCAATATAGTAAACATGATAAGCAGTCATGTGTATTGTATATATGACCTAAATTAACAATTTGATTCTATTTAAGCTCTGGAGGCTGATTCAAGCCTCCCCAACTCTGTATTTCTTATCCTTTACCACTGAATCTCTCCCTAACACACCCAGCTATCCACATACTAAATCAGACAGGAACTGGATGATTACTCCTGTTGTGATTGCTGAGTATGGCTCAGAAACAATCATACAGAAATGATAAAAAAGAAATATGGACACGTTAAACAATTATTTTAAAACTGAAGTACAATGAGGGAGCTTAAGGATCTTTCACATAACCAGTCAGAAATGACTCCTAATGATAAACATATATTCCAGTAGATTTGTGAGAATGCTACAAAAGAAAAAAATCACTACAAAGGACACATGTTTCACCATACTATTCACTATGTCCTCATGACCAGTAATCAATAAATCAGAGATTAGATGCTTTTAGTTTTGGTATATCACCTCCAAACTCATGATACAAGTGCAGACAACAGGAAATCAGGAGAAACACTAGGTCTTAAGAAATAATACAGTATTGTTCCTATGGTTATTTTCATGCTGCTTTTAATTGAACTACCAATTTGAGTTTTGTACAATCTAGAAATCATAGACCAGAAGTCACAGAAAAAAAAAGGTTCAAAAGAGAATTTAAGAGGTTACGTAGCCCATGCCTCTTGTCACTCTGTCACAAAGAAAGATCAAGATACATTAATATCTTTCCAGAAAGATAAATGTCTAATATATTGTTAAAATTTCCCAGTTAGGAAGCTTTCACAACCTTCACCTCACTATTTTAAGTTTGCTTAGTGTCAAATCCAACCTCTTCTTTCTATACTTAGTCTATTATTTCCCGTCTTATTCCTTGTGAAGAAAAGGATACGTTTATGTCTTTATCTCTTGGTTTATACATCTTTTTTTTGATGTGGTGTTTTTTGTTTGTTTTTGTTTGTTTTATTGTATTTATTGGTGGTTCTTTTTATTTTTTTAATTTTTTTTTTTTACCTCTTCAAAGGCTCCCAGACCTCTCTTCTCTGAATCAATCCAACACAAGTTTTTCTATCTTTTCTTGTAGGTCAAACTATGCTGGTTCTTAGCATTACCTTCAAGACAATTTCCACATTTCTTCAAGTATGAAATGGTAATGCCCTCAGCAGTCCAAAATTAGCAATTCAGATAAGACTCAATTGAATGCCTGATACTAATTCATCTTACAAGCTATGCTCCTACTTATATATTCAATTAGATTTTTGGTTTTGTTTGGTTTCATTTAGTTGGCTTTATGCTGAAATACTATCCAGCTATTTGTTCCTCAACATGTGTTTTTTAAATCTTTCCTTTCCCTCCATAAGCACAAATTCTTGCATTTGTTCTTTGAAAACTGGATTCTATTCATCCATGACTCCAATTTGTCGAGATCCTTTTAATTCCGATTTTGTCCTTTCACATAACTGAATACCCTCTTCATTTCATGCTACTCTCTAATTTAAGAAAACATTTCTTTTTTCAAAGAATTAACCATATACTGAGTAGTGTGGAACACAGGAAAGAATGCATTAAAAAAATCCCCATTCTTCTATCTTTGTTTTCCATTTCCACATGACTATGCTTACAGGTGGAACTCTAGGTTTATATCCACTTTATTACATTTTCATCTAGACTGTTTCTCTTCCTTGCATATAGAAAGTATGATATGCAAGCAAGAGAATGATATGTACACAGAAACATAATAATGCTACTATCAAAAACTGTACCAAAGAAGAAATATAACATGTACTGATTAGTTCCTTATCTGTGCCCTGATTTTTTGCCTCAGAAGGTAAGTAAACTGACTATTTGTTTTTATGCTGGTATCTGCTGGATCTACAGAGTATCAGTAATTATACAACTTTAAAGAAGAATTAGCTCTTCACAAAAACTTTGTTATGGAGCAATAGAGAACTGTTTTTTCAAATCTGCCTCATAGCACCATATATGGAGGTTAAAATAAAATTAAGAGGGGAAGTATTTACATTATTTTTCCTAAATATAAATTGGGTAGTGAAAAGCATAAACAAAAGAAATCCAATTAGCTATGATGTGTTCTTCCTCTATAAGTAAAAAACCAAGGATATTAAAATACACAACGTGGAGACAGTTTTTACTTATTTACAACAACTATGATTTATAACACAATTAAATGGGAAGTAAAACAATGAGGATAATATACTGTCTTTGTTTTATGCAAATATATTGTTTCAAAATTCAGAGACCCAAAATAAGTGAGTAAATAGAAATTCAATTATGTCAGTAACAATTCTTATTATGCTTTCCAACAGACGGCTGAAAACAGCCTTTCCACTTTAAATAAGCGGAAAAAAAATAAATTAGATTGAACAACTGCTTCCATAACACCACCCTGTTATGCCTGTGATATAAAATAGCATTCTTGGATTACTGACATGGAGTAACCTCCTTGTTGAAAAGCAAAACGCTGAAACCCGCAAGACAAATTCTTACCCCCATACTACTGGAAATCTATACTCTGATACTTAAATTGAGTTGAAGCAGTTGAAGTTACTGTGCTACAATCAGAAGTTACAGGCTGTTCATGCATCTCAGTAGAGAAACATACCCTCCACGAGAGGAGGAATTAAGAAAGAATAAGATCAGAGATTTTACAGCAGAGATCAGAAGCTAGTTTGATAAGATGGAGGTGATAAAGTATGTTTAGTACACAACCAAAGAAGCCTATGTTTCAATGAAAAGCTGTTTGTTCCTTTAGACACAGTACTGACAAAGTATTTACTGACACGAAGAGCCTCACAAATCTAGCAAGACACCACATAAAGTACAAGGACTGAGATACTTCAGGAAAAAGCTGAATGCTTCTGTGAATTTAATTTTCAGTATTGTTACATCACCCTTTTGTGGCCAAGATCAGATAACAGAGGAATGAGCAGAATTCTACATGACAAATTAATTATCTCTTCTGTTATGCAGATGTTAATTTTCCAGACCCTTTTCCCCCATGTGAAACAAAAAACCTTAAAAGAAACCAACACTGCATACCATCATTTAAAAATATTATTTTAAAAATTAGCAGTCTGAAAAAAAATTGAATGTAAAAGGAGATAAAATTAAAACTGCACAAAAGACTTGTGTCTTCCAATCTGATGACCTCAAAGATACCTGCAGTTTATCTCTTCACATGAGATGTTCCTCCAATGATGGGCCTACCATTGTGACATTTCCTGTTTGTTTTTTTTTTTGAGGTATTCTAATCCACCTAATTAGGAAGGATGTCATGTGAGAAACATCAATAGGATAATAGCATGAGGTTTTCAAGCAAGACAGAAGGTAGAGAAATAGTTTCCTATTCTACTCAAAGGAAGTGTATAGTCTTGAATATCAATAATAGTTCTTTATAAATGAAATCTGGTACTATTGTAACTACTGAACAAGTATTGAATTAAGTCTTTTAAAAAAAAATCTTCAAGCACCTCTTAGTATTTTTGAATATCAGTTATTTCAAAAGTGGCCACATCTAGGAATTTCCATAAATGCCTGTGCAAGTCACAGAAAAACATTCTAATATTAAACATTTTCTCCTTTATTACTAAACTGTGCAACAGCAAATCACGGTCTAGGTACCAGACTAAAAATAGCAGTATCCCATTGTGGATTTTATGGAATCTATTTTTCACGCCTTTACAGAGAAGAACACTGAAATGAAACTCAAGAAACTATTTGCAGTTAATTTTCACCCTTGGATCATACTTAGTTTTGTAGCAAATTTCTTCACTATGAATTCAGCTAAAATATTGCTATATGCGCTTGCTTACCTTATCATTCTGTTAACATCTTATTCTTTATTTTTAATACATACTAATACAATCAATACATTATTTTTATACAGTACACTATAAAATAAGAACTGCACATCACCACTGCACTAAACGAGTGTGAAGTATAATAAACATTTAAATTGCTATATTGTTCCAGGGGTCTGAAAAAATGCTTTGATCATCAACAGGAATAAGAAACTTATCTCAGTCCAAGATCAAATGGAGATAATCAAGTCATAAACAAAACTTAGAGATTTATTTTTCTACTAGAATTTTTTCTGAGTATGAACAAGAAAACATTAAAATGCTCTTAGCATCCCATTATTGGCAACACATATGCTAGGACTATGAAGTATGGAACTTCCCTGAAATATCACAATAAATTAGAATATTTTTTTTAAGAAGTTCAGTTGGAAGAAACCTACAAAGATAATCAAGTCCAACTGCCAAATTCTGCATCAGGGCTAACCAAAATTTAGAGCATGTTGCTGATGGCATTGTCCAAATGCATCTTGAATGTTCACAGGTGTGGGGCATCAACCATCTCACCAAGGAGCCTGGTACAGTGTTTGACCACTACTGTAATAAATAATTTTTTCCAACCATCTGGTCTGAACCTCCCCTAATGCGGTTTTGTGCCATTCCCAAGCATCCTGTCAATGATGACCAGGGGGAAGAACCCAGCACACCTCTCTGTGCTTCCCCTCCTCAGGGAGCTACAGAGCTACCTCTGAGGCTCCTCTTCTCCACCCTAGACAAATCATGTGTCCCCATCATCTCTTCACAGGACATGCCTTCCAAACCTGTTACCAGCATTACTGCACTCCTCTGGAGGCATTCAAGTACCAGGACATCCTTTTCATATTGTGGATTACACAATACTGTGCACACAATATTCAAGGTGAGGCCACACCAACACTAAATATAGCAGAAGAATCACCTCTTTTGACCAGCTGACTGTGCTGTGCTTGATGCACCTCAAAATGCAGTTTGTCCCCTAACCTGCTGTTGACAAGAACCTCCTGACCCCCTTCTGCTGAGCTCTCTCCAAACACTTGTATCCCTGCCTGAGCTTGTGTCCTGCACTGTTCTCTCCCAGGTGCAGCACTCAGCATTTTCATGTTCATGCTGAGGATCATTGCCCAATTAGAAAATAAACTGCTCAAGTATGACAGATCTGATGTATTGTCACCAGTGTGGTATGGGATCAATTTCCCAGATACATAAAGCATTTGTAAAATTGGAAAAATATGTAAGCTACGGACTTTGAACTGTAATATAAATTAAGTACATTAGGATGTACTTTATCTTATTAATGTATGTATTTTATTAATGTATGTACTTTATCTTATTAATGTATGTATTTACAGGTTAGAAATGAATGCTAGGTCTCAGATAGCTCAGAGAAAGACTGAGTTCCCAACAATTTTCTGCCTATAGCTTGCTGTCTTCTCTGTAAAGTAAGATGCACTTTCCTTTGATCACAGATTACTAGCTGACAGTCTAACTGATGAGTTGAAATGTAAGAGTGTCTAGATGGAAGTCACCTGAATATTACAAGTGCTCTGGGCATTAGAAAAGGGTCCTGACCATCAAAACCACAGTGACCCTAGATAATTGGCTAAAATTAATTTGGAAATGGAACAAAACTAACAGACCAAAAAAAGAGTGAAGAGTACACAAAATTATAAGAATAAAAACTGCTGTGAAAAGTCAACTAAGATATTCCTCTATTACACTGGCATTTTTGTTTGATGAATGAACAAGAGATGGCAAACAGAAGTCACCCTCTAAAAACATGTACATAGGCATATACTGGAAGTTCTCAAAACAAATCTTTCACATTTCAGAGTTAATTATATTAATTTAATATCTCAAATCAAAATATGCAAAATATGTCACATAAATCATTTGGAAAGAAAAAATTTTGAACAACAAATACAAACCTTAGACATTTTGAAATAAAATGCATGAGAAAAATATTTTGAGAACTTCAGCTGTATAGCTATGACATTTTGTACTTTCAGTTAACATCAACAGCTTTCACTTTTGAAAATAATAATTATAATAAATCCACAAAATGAGCCTGAGAACTGGCTTCATTTGTTTTTAACACCAAGATAGAATATAATAGATTTTATCTATTGATCATTCTCCTTGCCCCACAACCATTAAGGGGTTGTAAAAAAGACATCAGCAGTAGATTCCATATAGCTTTGCTAGTAATAATATTGTCCTTCTGTTGAAACAGTCTGGTTTTGATATGAGACCGCATAACAAGTAACCTGTTCAACCTTTGTCTATCTCAAAGATTTATTTATTCAGCCCATTCCAATATTGTCTTACAGTTAACATGGATACAAGAATAAAACCAGAGGTAACAAACTCATTCTGCAGCTTCCCATAACAGCTGGACAGGGAATTTTTCCAATCAAATTTATTTTTCACTATTAAGAAACGTTGATACATGTAATGTACTTCCAGAATGAACACAATGTGGCTTCCAAAGTCAATAAATGGCACATTATCATTCCCTCTTTCAATATGTTCATTTTATCTCAAAGAGATAAGAGTCCAAAGCAACCATCTCACATACCTCCCCTTCCTTATTATACAGTCCACAGCTGCAGGGGTCAATGTTGCTGGTGACATAAAAGAAAAGGCTGTAGCTGCCTCAAATGCTACTGAATTACCAGGAATAGCAATGATTCAAATACACGGGTCTCTCAGACAAAGATGAGGAAGGTGTTAAAAATAAAAAAGAAAATTATACGAGGAACCAAGAACACAGCAGTCACTACCATAATCAGAAAAGCAAGACTGTATTATAAGTGTAAATACCTAACTCTTCAAACATATATAAATCAGTTTTATTTTCAAGCTAAAGTGGTCTATTTGTAGTTAAGCTTTCTCATAAGACACAAACAAGCCATTAATATTCACTTGAAGGATTAAACTATGGCTTTATTTCTGTAACAAAATCACCATTGTGATTTGAGATCCTTAACTAATATATACCACTCTCACACTTAAACCATTTCACTCTGTAGTTCTCCTGGGCAATTGCTACGTATTGTGCAACCTGAGCAGGAATAGTTTACACCCCTCATAGTGGCTACCACATAATGTCATGTCCCACAAAGTATACCGCCTTATAATGCACAAAGCCTGTACCAGAAATCGACTGTACTACAGTAGATTAGTACTGATGAATTTCTAAGAGGTAACAAGAACAAACAAAACTCCCAGGAATTTTAATTATATTCCTGAAAGAAAATTTTACCTCCAATTAAATTAATGGCAACAGCTAACTGTCGTTTAACTCAAATTCTGAAGAGTTGGTGACAGTCAAACCTTCTATTTCTAATACACTACTCATGTTCTCCTGTCATTCATGTTAAGATTTAAATAATGAATACCACACGTATTAGCAATGTTAAGCCATTATTTTTTGCAGCTCCTTCTAGCTCAACAGATGCCCAGTGGGCTTTCCAATATGCTCTATTCTATGAAAGTTAGTTCAAGCCATGATAAATTAGCAGTCAATCACTTTGTTATGCAAATTGTGCCTAAGTCTGATCTAAAGCTGTGAAAAAGTAACTACTGCTATCCCTAGTGCCACCGTAGTGTGCAGATAAAGACAAACAAAAGCATCAAATCACTGCATTCCACACACAAATCCTGGAAATGCTGCACTTTAAACTGAAAGACGGATGTTCATCGGATCCCTACACATCTCAAGGTATTCAACTCACATTCTTCCCTACGTTTCATGTTTGAAGGGCTGCATCTCCCTTAATTCCCCACTCCTGCCGTCTCTTAGTTACTCAATCACCTTCATCCACGAACTCTCATGTGTTTCCACTTCTGAATGCCCTTCTTAGGACAGGTAACCTGTGTTCTTCCAAACATCTGCTTCTCTGCTTAAACAGATATTGCAGTACTCCAAGGCCAGACCTCTGAGTTTACCCCCATCTTTCCCTCTGCATCTGCTGTCCTTTCACTTTCCCAACAGAGGAAAAATTAAAATAAGGGGTAATATTACGCTGTTCTGTGCAATTAGCAGCCACCAACAATTTCTTAAAGTCATAAACCTTATGAGATTTCTCAACATGGCAGATGTGCTAAGCAGACCTGTCACACAGAAGGTCTTTCACTCTCCCTACAGTTTGTAAATAGTAAAAACAAAAACAAAAAAATCCATAAGCTTTTGCCATCATCATCATCTAAGCAGGTGGTTGCAAATCTGGAAATGACTGAATTTATCATGAAAAGTGACTGAATTGGAATGCATCCAATTAGAGAAACATCACAAATGTCACAGAATTGCAGGGGTTGGAAAGGAAATTTTAATTTTAACATCTGCCAATTAAGATAAATATACCATTATTAATTTTTCACACTGACAACTATTTCAATGCAATCTTCAGTTACTCTTACTATTCCTTAATGGTCAACACTTGAAAAATTCACAACTGATATTTAAAGCAGAACCATTCTTGTTACTTTAATGGGATCATGTTTATTACTTGCCACAGGTAGAAAAGGTGTATATACTAAAAATGTACATTGTATGTGGACACATACATATATATATCGTAGAAACATATAAACATATCAAATACAAAAATTCAAGAGTGACTTTACTGAGCATTTCAGACCACTGACATTACACAGTACTTAGGTTCTTCATATATGTGGATAGATTCCTCAACAGTTTTCTATCCTTCTCCGCTACGTCTGCACGCGAGTTCCCCTTCAAAAATAATAGAAGATAGTGTGTGTTCTAGACTATCAACCAGAGAATATAACAGTAGAGTTTTACTGTTTTTTTTCAATCTTGTATTCAAGTTTTTGCAGATTAATTCAAGAACCAGAGACAAATATGAGCAACTCAGAGGAAGAAATTTCAGTAGCATAGCCAAAGCTAAGCTAATATTAGCATCGTACTGTACTGGCATGAGTCACTCATTTCTTTCAGTTTTAAAAAGCATTTATAGCTTTAGCTTTAGCTCTAAGAGATCAGCTAAAATGTCATTGGGCAACAATTTGAAGCCCACAGTGAAAAGACATTAAAGTCATATTTAGTTATGATTCATTGCTGCTGCTTCAGTATGAAATGAATAAGGCAGCAAATTGGAAACCTATCTACAATTTGTTCTGCTAATTTTTTATGTTTTTCAAAAAAGCTTTATGACAAGAAGAAAAAAAGTTACACACTTCAGTGCAACTGAAACTTAGAAATTAATTAAAGCAGAACTTTATCCCTTTTAATTAAGTACCTTGTTTAGGAAAAGGTAGTCAGGTATCAGTTGAGTGGTTTATAATCTTGTAGGTACCTGTTTAAGATAAAATACCTAACTAAATGCCTACAGAACCAACCGAAAGTTAAAGTTAAAACTTCTACTTAATGAAGCCTTGAGTATTTAATTTAGAATCCTCTTAATTACAGTAACACACACACAATCATTTGCCTGAGAAAGCTGCTCCCCAAGGAAAGCCTCCCAGTTCAGTTCTTTAATAGTGAAGGCCTTCCCCACTGGAAAGCTTTGAAATTGCTGCCTTTCTTTACAGGTTGGTTGTGGCTATCTGTTAAGACTTTATTGCAATCCTTGATTCCAGCAGCCTAGGACATCATAGTCTAAAGTCATACTCTGAACCCAGACATTAACACTGTTCTGACTACATGTTACAATGCAAACTTGATCAAAGACTCCTGAGCTTACTAGAAGCGAGATTATTACTGTGAGGTCAAGTGCAATGCTGTAATATTAAATTATGTCCTGTATCTACACCTACATCTGTTGTGGCCCAGCTAACTATGCGCTACAGAAAAACCAAAAGGTGCAGTGTATCACAGAACAGTGACACAAGTCTCCACTTCAGAGGTTGGTTCAGGATTTTCACACAAGGTTTCAAGGTACAGGACAAAAAACAAACTTTCAACTTGCAATATGTCATTTCAACAGTCATATGTCATGACTGGCAGGAACCTCAAGAGATAGAATCCACCCCTCTTATAAAGCAGGTACCCTATCATAAGTCACACAGGTGGGCATCCAGATGGGTCTTGAACATCTCCATAGAAGGAGACTCCAGAACCTCTCTGGGCAACCCATTCCGGTGCCCTATCACCCTTAATGTAAAGAAATTCTTCTGCATGTCTGTATGGAACTTCCAATGTTCAAGTTCTAGGCCATTGCACTGGTACTACTCATTAGTTTTGCCCTATTTTGGAATTCAAGGAATTGTGTCAGACACAAATAACACATATTTTCATCATTTTAAGTGTACAAAAATAGTGATCTCTTATAGGCATCACATACATCAGAAAAATAATCTGCCTAGCTTCTTTTCATCATCTAAAGCTTTCTTAGACTTCTAACAAAGCACATTTGGCACTGAACTCTGACAAAGCAAGGTCCAGGAACATGGACCCCTACAATCTAGTGAGAAATTAAAATATTTTTTTCAGAATAGTGTTACAAAACATCACAAAGAAATTATTTAATTGAGCATACTGAAGATGAATACGTGTTCAATCAAGCACGTTAGATTCATAGGCATTTTATTTTCCTTACATTCAAATTCTCATAACATGACTATTTGTTAGAATTATATTCACCTAACTCAACTTTTTATTGATGACATTTTGAATTAACTTGAGAATTTCCATAATCTCAGCTCATCTGCTAATCTCAAAATTACTGGAGACAGTCAAATTGATCTAACAACTTTTCTATCAACCAAAAGGTCTCACCCTATGTCTGACTTTCCGCCTCCTTCCTTACGCTACCCCTGGTGCTTATTTCCTAAACCAATTCAATTCATCAGGAAGTAAAAAACTACACTGTTGTGGATCAGTGAGTAGAAACTGGTATAAAGAAGCCAGACATCAGAGCCAGCACAACAGACAGAAGTGACTACATTCTCCAAGACTGGGGGAAAAGAACTCCCTCTCTTTTCAACCTTCCCAACGTTCACCCAAGGATTTCACTTGCACTTAAAACTAACCTAGATTATGTACTGTTTCATCTCCTAAATACCCTCAAAGTAGTAGGAAACAGAAAGCTCCTTAAAAATCAGAAGAATTACTGTAAAATGGAGTATTTCAAGAAATTAAATGGGCAGATGCTATTCAGCAATCACCATCTTTGAACACTTGTTCTCACTGCGCTGCTTTGAAGTAGGGAATGAGCGGCATTCATATGTTAAATAAGGAGTACTGAGGAGTACAAACAATAAATTACATACTTGAAACTCTCTAGAAAAACTAAAGCAAAGTAGAGACTAACAACTCCCATGTTAGTTCTTTAAGCAAAATACCCTGATATCTTTCTAATCAATATGAGGGCCAAGTGTCATCAACAGATCTAACAGATGCAACATGACATATGGGATGTATTACTATAGCTTGCACTAAATGTGCTGGTTTTGTTACCAGCACTTTTATAAACACCTACATTGGTTCACCAGGTCACACTAAGCTGCAGATAACAGACCTAGAAGGAAACTCGCATGCAGGATGCATGCTACCCTGTAAGAAGGTGTAGGAATACTTGAAGTTGAGTCCACATAATCCTAACTACTGAAACGTTATAAAATTACTTATGACTCTGTAAAGTACGACTAAAAATCAGAATCTGAAAAGCAATGCTTTGACTAGGATACATTTTAAATGTCCCTTTCATTTTCTTTCAAAAGGGAAAAAAGAAGGAATTTCATTCCAAAATTACTAACATATGAGTGTAAAACAAACTGCAACGTAATGTATCCAAAGTAACGAAACACATACATCTATTTAGTAAAATAATTTATGTGATATATCATTAAGAAAATTTACAAGAAATATTCATTAGTTCTTTCCCCTAGACACTACTTTTCCTATTTATTCTACACCATTTCAGGTCTGGTTAAGATATAAAATCTCTTTAGGAAATGTTAAGACAACATTATACAACAATTTACAGCTTATCTGTCAAACTGTGATAATGCTGCATTTCTTATCAAATAACCTACATGTCATCTATAACCTTGCATGAAAATTTACCCTGCAACAACTTCACAGTTATTTCAGATAATAGCAAAATTAAGAAAGCTTTCAATACATAATCATGATTGGTTGTGCTGAGCTATTGTAAATGTGCTATTGTATACCTATTTATGGGAATACATATGCAGCATTCACTCCCACTTTCGTGGCTTGCTCAGTTTTGAGCTTTTTTATATATCTATATTAAAAAAAAAAAAAAAAAAGAAACTATATATAGTTCTTATATATAGTTCTTGATGTGACAGAGGGATGATGAAGCGCCCCATGCACCTGGAAAACTGGATCTGGTAGCTGTACCCCATTGTTGTTCCTTACCTAAGAAAGGAGGTTAGGTAGAGTGAAGTTGAAATCATCTTGGTTGTTTGCTGTAACTTTGAAGGTAATTAACACTGAAATAATAGACCTTATGCAAAGACTGATACCAGTACTTTAATTACAACGAACGAAACAATAATAAAGACTAAGTCAGCCTGATGATCCAGCCAGAAAAGTTAGAAAAGGATATGTCATAGCTAAATATTTGATCTCTCATAGAAATGTTTAAACTGGGGAAAATAGTGGGAATTTTGGCTGACCTTCTGTAGTTATATATGAAATTTTCATTTCAGTCAACCAGGTAACTAATTTGCATTCTAAGTTGTAGACATCCCTAGTGAAAAAGTTCATCAAACTGTAGCCATTAAAGAGTTCTTCAGCATACCATGATTTTTTTTTTTCCTCCTCTCTCAAAAGTAAAGAAATGATCAACTTTTTTTCCTGGCTGTACAATCATTGTCAACAATGAGGTTGGGAAGCATTATTTGAACCATTATAGCTATGGAATTCTGGTAACAAAATACTGTATCAGTGAGTGCTGACACACTGTAAACTATTGAATTTCAAACAAAAAAAGCAGCCACTATTTCTACAATGTTCTAGCAGCTGTTTAATTTCAGTACATTCTAACTTTCTAAAACTGCACAATAAAGTGCTTTTGTACTCTTTTACTACCTGAATTTATACCAAGAACAAAAAACATTGCTGAAGAGAACTCTAGGCTTGTATACTGAGGGTTTAACTTCAGCAGTCGGAGATAGAAATGCTAGCACTACTACCATCAGGTAGGCCAACATTTTACTCCCTTGTTTGGCAATCACTCTAAATTTGATATTTCAACAAACACAACATTCACTTTTGATCAACGGGTGAATAACAGAGATGAAAAAAGATGATACAGTGTCTAAACATTCAAGTTTCAGTGGAAATGGCAACCAGATTTAATCAACACAATTATTATTTTAGCTGTAAGTCAACTTAAACAAAAACACAGAAGGAATTCTAAAAGCATTATAAAACTGAAGACAGAAAATAATAGATTAATTGAAGATTTGAGAACTCATTTTAAAAAAGAAAATGTTCACAAATAGGTTTAGCTTCAAAATATCCTTCAGAATAACTTCTCATGAACCTGAATGCACAATAAGAAAGTTTTATTTTAGTGTTTTGGAATGCTTTTTGGTTTTAAGTTTTCATTTTTTTATGAGATGTAATTAAAAAAAAAAAGAAAAAAAAAGCTAATATAATGTCAGTAGCATCTAACCTTGATCTACTCAAAAAAATATGTACATTTGAGTAAATTATAGCATTAAAATTTTAAATAGCTTGCAATGAAACCATTACTGTCATTCAACCACATTTCTACACTTAGAGACTGCGTGTTAAATACAAACTATTTGGGACTGGAAAAATTTGAAGAATATCAATTGTTTATCCATTTAACGTGAAGATGAAAAAATGTAATTTTAATTTTTTTTCTGGAGAGAGAAAATTCTAGTGACTGCATAGCACTCTCTAGTGGCAAACATTATCTTATTCAGCTCGGTATTTGCAATAAATCTAAGGAATCTATCAGTTAAGTTAAGTAATAATTTTAGATGATTGAAAATATGGTAATTTGAAGCAAGGGTAATTTGGAAAAGGATCTATGCTGTGGGTATTTTTGGTCTTGTTTTTTATTTTTCTCACCTCTTACAATCTGTCACACACAACTTTTCTCTGCAGTGTATCAGATATTTTTATGAAGGCTACCGATGCAGAAATCTAATCATCTTTAAAACTCTTTAAATAATGTCTTAACTCCTATCTTTGGGGGATATTTCACAAGCAACAAAACAGACAGCATTTGCATTACCATTTATTTACACTTTCTGCTTGAAATGTGTGGAAATACTTTCTACAGTCTGCATGTATATTTCTTTTTGACATAGATTTCCATGAGGCTGACAACACTTACAGCTTATGAATGAAGATTTAGATACCCAACTTTATTCACATATAATCATGTATTTTATATACGAGGGCTGCTCTGAAAGTAATGCCTCCTATTTATTATATTAGTCCACGATGTCAGAGGCAGATGTTGGTGGTACAGGAGTAGAAGGTGAACCAACCCACCAACATTCCATTGCATGTTGTTGCTGTGCGACAGATGGTAGAAGAGGGGCAGTCTGACAAAACAGCGCCTGACATGGAAGTGCATATGAAGCAAAGGTGTATCACTGAATTCCTCCAAGCGGAAAAAATGGCACCCACTGACATTCACAGATGCTTGCTGAATGTTTATGGAGACCAAACAGCAGACATGAGTAGAGTAAGGTGATGGGTGGTGCATTTCAAAAGCGGTGAAGGCAGGTCACCTCTGCTAGTACACATTTTTACAAGCGCAGCATGCAGGCTATTGCTCGTCACTGGTGAAAATGCATAGCTAATGGTGGTGACTACACTGAAAAGTAGTGTTTCGCAGCTGAGAATTTGCTCTATGAAATAGTGTTATAGTGCTCTTTGTATCTGCTGTAGTTTCCATGGAAATAAATAGGAGGCATTATTTTCAGAGTGATTTACGTCTAACTATGTATTTTATATGTAATAAACGTACCCAATGCATACAAAGACAATCTCCGTAAGTCTGTCTGTCAATGACTTGCAGTATAAAGTAAAACATCAACTTGAATTTTTTAAAACCAAGTAGCTTTTATGATGAATATTAGTTTTGTATATATCAACACAAACTTTCTTGTCAGTCACCAGGAAATAAAGACATTGTTGGAAGAAAAACTGACAGCAACAGCTGAATAGGCTCTGCCCAAAGCAAACACTTGGCAACCCAAAATCAGCCTTGGAAAGCAATCCAAAAACTTTGCATTCAAAGGATCATCTAGTGCTGGAAAAATGTAAAACTCTTGGAAACACCTTAGTGCGATTAATTTTTCTTCGTGGATGAAATTTACATCTGTAACTTCTGGAGTATTATTGGTTCTGATATCTCTTTCCAGTCAATTTTATTACCTAGCAATTAACTAGAAGACTGCTCTCTCTAAAGAGAAACAAAGTAATCCCTGGAGTTTTTAATAGGTTTCTGGTAAGCAGCTAGAATGCCAGAGAACTATCCTGAAACAGCATCAAGACTGCCTTCTGAATTGATCGTTCATGACAGCGTTGGACTTCACTGTTTACCACTTTAATGAGCACTGTACTATAAACTGCAGCATCTTCTGGAAACTTTAATAAGGCTGCAAGATAAAACACACATCACTGTCAACTTGCAAGTTCGAAGTAAGAAGCACTTTCTGTCAAAGAACTTTTTCCTCCCATGTAGAAAGCCTCTGCTAGAGCAGTTTGTACCGTTTAGTTTTCATTTTAAGAAAATAAGTGTACAATGGTAGATTCTAGGTGGAAAAAAACAGTGATTTTAACACCATAAAAATTCATGCCAATCTTTTTTAAAATTTCACAGAAGCTTGCTCTATCAGACTGCAGTACATTTATTCTAAATTAAAAGATTTTCTGGAACATTTTTGATCTTTAAATTGAATTCAATTCATGGAGTATGTAACGACATTTCAAAAAGTTTCAAGAAGTGAGAAGCAAGGAAAGGAAATCTATCAGTAGTTTAATGAAAAATGTAATAAGAAGTTCAGAATAACCAATAATTAATAGTTCTCAAATACATAGCCTTCTAAATCAAAAGAACAATTTTCATAAGCATTATAAATTCAGATTTAAAAAAAAAAAATTGTTATTATCCAGCAAGCTTTCCCAGCTTGACCTTGACTGTAAGTGACTTTTCAAATTAAATATTACATTTATGAATAAGCATAGTATTACTTGAGCATACACTGCGAATTTAAAAGAATCACAGATTACATTTGTAAAGTATCTTTGCTCAATCCTCCTGAGAGTAGCCTTAAAATCCTTAAAATACAGTCGTATTCACGCATGGGTATACACACAAATGTGTGTGAGTAGGTGCAGAAAATATTGTTGAAAGGCAAAATCATGTCTACAACTGTTACTTTTTTTTTTTAATTAGAAGATAACACCAAAGAAAAGAGGAAATCTGCAGAACATATCATAAGAAAGTAAGTTTTATTGAACTACTTTATTCTACTTCACTCAAAAAGCTTTCAGTTAGAATTTAGCACCTATACGGGGTTAAATACATGATACACAGTTTTGCTTGCTAATGAAAAATGTGACTGTGTATATTTCATGTTAAACATTATTTTACAGCAATTTAATAAGTGATTTCTCTCAAGCATATTGGGTTTTGCTGCGAAAATATACTGTGCCTATATGATAGTTCTAATATACATACTGCTCCAATACTATGTAATGAACTACTCTGCAGACTGAAAGACTCAGACTCTTCCAGAAAGTGCTCTAAAAGCATTTTGATTGGAATAAGAATTTGAAATGAGAGCATGATGGCTTAAACTCTGACAAAACGTAATATTTTGCTGGCATCTTTCCTTACTGTCAAATAAATGGATATTCTACATATAAACTGTGAGATTTCCTGCTTACATCTCAAAGTTGATCTGTCTTTGCACAGCAAATTTTAGCATAACACTATGGCCCAAAGAGCAGCAGTTTTTTAATTATTATTATTTTCTTATCCTTTTTTATCTTTCTTTTAGTGTTTTTTTTTTTTTTTTAAATCAACAGGAAAGCAATATCCATACAAGTTTTCATCCTCCAGCCCTACACTCCTTTCCAAGTAAGAATGCAAATGGCTCCAGTTCAACAGAAAACAGAAAGGCATCCAACAGTAGAGACAGAAACTCCTTTCCGGGCCCTTAATGAAGTCTCCAGAGTCCAAGGCAAACTGATAACAAATTGTGCTTTCCACATATCGGGAAGTGGGGGCTGTGAGAGGGGAGAGGAAGAAAACCCTAGAGCTTGTCAACTGAAATTAATTGAACTTAGCCATGCCAAAGAAAATGCCAGTAATAAACCCTTCCCACCTAAATTAAGGCTTTACACCATACAATAAAAAAAAATAAAATAAAA
Organism: Perdix hodgsoniae; assembly: GCA_035772895.1. NCBI lineage: Eukaryota > Metazoa > Chordata > Aves > Galliformes > Phasianidae > Perdix > Perdix hodgsoniae. The sequence continues at coordinate 499,519 of JAPSGF010000007.1, forward strand.
TTATGGCAGTAATTTTATCTTGGGTTTTTCAAGAGCTTGCTGATTTTCTTGCACTCAATACAAAAATCCCAGAGGAGCAATGCAGGCAGCAATAAGGCAGACTTCTAAAAAGATACCACTTAATTTCTCACTCTTTTCCCTTTCTTCGACTTTTATTTAACTGAATTTTAACTCTATCACTGCAATATGCTGCCATCAGGTTTCTCATTGTACAAAAGTAGTAACTCTCATGTCTCACTATTCCCTTAAGAGGGTATTAGATCTCTGCAGGTTCATCACTCACGCTGTTCTCCTAAAAGCAGTCAAGAAATTCCAGATAAATTGGAATTAACAAAATGGTTTAAACATCAACACAGAAAAGATTTTGAAATATCAAATCTCAGTCTGGGTCAGGCGATAAACTCTCTACACAGCAGTAACTGGCACCATACTGCTTATTCCCTACAGGCAGCAAAACAAAACAATCATGAATTTGGCAACTGCTGAACACATATTCTGCTTCACCCACTTATGCATCTTAGATCCTATTAAAAATCCAGCAATACTGGATGCATCTATCTAATATAAAGGATTGGAGCCTTTCATTCCAACAATAAAAATAAGACTTTCTGGTTTAAGTTTGTTCTGCAAACAAAAGCAAATTAGTGGGTATACATCAGCTATATTTTCTTCATCTGCAAAAGGACAATAACTTCAAGTCAGAGGAAATTTTTAAAAGATTATATCAAGTGTTATCTGTCTACTCTATGAAACCAACAGAAAATATAAGTGACATCCTTCGCTGCTCCACTCTATCATCAAAACAGAAAACGAAAATATCTACACAGCTCACACATAAATGTTGTGTTATTGAACAGTTTATACTGAGATGCTTTTGGCATGTCAGAAGAATGACTGCCAAAGTTCTGCACATCAATCATTTAACAAATAGAGCCTCACTCACAAAACTTTCACACTCTTTAAAACACTGTTCAAGCAAACTATAGACATGTATTTGATGGAGTTCATAGCATCATCTTAAGTCACTGTCTCAAACTGTTCCCTCACTCTGCACAGTAGTGATTGTGCATGAAAGCACAGGAAAACCTCTCCTCTGTAATACAGTCTTGAGATTATTCTAGCTTCACTACTCATCTTTAAGGTCATCTGAAAATGGAAGCTGACATATTGTCTATGCTGCTGAAGCGTTAGAACTGCATAGCCTTAATTTCAGCCTAGACCAATTGGCTCTCCATTCTAAAGCAGTGCTTGAGAGTCTGCATAGCCCAGAAACTATTCCTTGCCACAGGCAGTGGGAACAGTTAATCTATTCTGGAAGCTGGAAGAGTTTAATTCAACAAATGTTGTCAAACTGCGATATTTGTGACACAGCTTATTTCAGGACTAAAGAATGGGCCTTGGGACTATTCAGTTCATCACTTTAGATATGGTTGTAGACTACTTGGAAAGGTTTCAAAACCCTATTACAACAATTACTAGAAGCAAACATACTTTCTAGGTAGAACAATACATTGTCAAAGTTCTTCTAACATCCCTAAGCACTCTTAAGCCTTGTTCTTGCACTTCCACGCAAATATGTCTACATTTAACACATAAAGCCCCAGATCAGCCTGTCTTCTGTACACAGCTTGCTTCACTCCTTGGCTAATACCCTCAGTTTAAAGTACCTTCTTTACTTTGAAAGCTTATCCTCTCCTATTCCCCTCTTCTGTTGAGACATTTTAAACCTCTCCAATCTCTTCTCGCAGAAGAAATTGCTACAAAATTCTTCAGATCTTATTTAATCCCCCTGATCATGCTAATACTGTATTTTTGAAGATGGTCTGGAGAAAGCCAGCTGCCTTTATACAGGATGAAATAGCTGCTTTGTTATTCAATATAAGAGCCATTTAATTGAGATCAAGAAAGAAAACTGTGTAGTATTCATTTCCCTTTAAATACAGTAATCATCAGGCTGATTTTCTGATAGGAACTTAAAGAATACAACAGTGACACTGAAAGAACTGCATTATCCTGCATTTGCATTGATCCAATTATACTATGCACAGATGCTCAAAGATGCGATATAAATAATCTTGACTACCTGGCTATACATCTGCCACTTCGCTTGCTAGTGGAGGATACGTGGAAGCTAGCAAAACATTTGATGACTGCATCCAACTCTACCACTGGACAGGAAGTAGTAGAAAGAGAAAAGGGAGCATTAAGCTTGATCACTGGAGCTCCTGCTCATATTTAATTCAGCAGATACTGTCTTTCTCCAAAAGGAGGCTGTCAGAATTTCCCTCAAGCTTAGCATGGGAGAACAAACTCTTGGTCCAAGCTTAAGAGCTCAAAAGGAAAGGAAGAATCAGTAGCTCAGCCTCAAAAGTCCCTACTCTGAGCAACTTAGAGCAGAGGGCAGCAGATGACCAGAGGGAACCACCTTTAAATCCAGTAAGGCCTTCTGAAGGAACATGAAGAACTGTGTTTCAGTAACTAGAGCAAGAAAACTGCTGTCTCAATATGTATTTTTCTGATCCAGAATGAATCATCTTTAATTCAGCCCTGGCCTGGAACACTTTATATTACTGTCCAGTCATTTCTGCTAGTCAGTGTAGCTGAATGATTCTGAAAACCAGGAGCTGCAAGGAGAAGCAGTAAAGCGTGAGAAGAAAAACAACAGACATTTAGAGAACCCCAGAAATAAAACACAAAACAGTATGCAACCTTTTTCTCCTTAAAAAGAAATCAGCAGAAATAGGAAAGAGACAGCAGAGATAACCAAAAAGTTCAGTCTCATCTGTCAGCCTGATATGACATGCATTCTAAAAAAGCACTCTCCATTGTTTGTGGCTCCTGCAGTGACCTCTGTTTTCCCTTAAGCACTGTAAGTACTTCAAGTAATTTCCGTGGCAACTACTTACATGGTTCCTAATTTTAATACCCAAAACAAATTCTCATCTGAATGATTTCAATAATATACATATTCAGGTACAACATGAAAATAAATTCTGAAAATGAATTCAAAGCCCCCCAAATACCCGAAAAATAAAAGAATGTCATTTTCCAGTTTTATGGCTGCTTTCAGAATTCTGTCTGAAAGATTACACTCTGCAGCTATTCAGCTGCAAAATATTACTTCTATTCCATAGATTTTGAATGTGAACTATTAAATCTATTAGATCAATAGTCATTCCTCCCACCTGCACTTTAGAAACTGATGTAACGACCACACAATTTCCATACTGCAACATTTCCTTTTTATGTAACACAGAAGAGAACTAATGCATTTAACTTTATCAGTTTCATCACAGTAGTTGCATACAATGTAAGATATGAAGCTACATAAAGATGAGATTATGTATTTAACCAAGAAGACAATTTTAAACAATATACTGCAGGACTTCAAAATAAAATGAGGTAACAAATACTTTTCAATGCCTAGATGAATCCTTTGCCCATGTAAATTTTTTTAAATGTAGCAAACAAATTTCATGGTTCATTTCTGAACAGCTCAAACACTCATCATTCATAGTACAAAGTGAAAAACAAAATGTGAGTTTAACTGAAATAAATATTCAGAGAAGAGATACTTTCGAGTCAGATGACTAATTTTAAAATACTTATAAACAGTACAACTGTGAAGTCCTCAAAAAAAGCCCAAGAGGCTGGTCAAAAACTGCACTGCCTCTCAGTTCTCCCATCAGAAAAAAAAAACAAACACCAACACCCACAAAACACCACATTTAAATACAATCATCCTGAAATACGCAAAATAATGCATTATTCAGTAACATTTTAAAATGCGTTGCCTCACAGTAGAACCAGCAGATCCAAAGCTAATAGAGGATACAGGTAAATACAGGTAGGCAGACACAGTCTTCATTTTGTGCATTACTTGAAGCAATATTTCTTATCAGATGATTTGGAAGATTCTTTAACAAAATTTTTTTGAAGAAACACACGCTAAACAAGTCTGTTATACAGAATAAAACATTCAGTCAAATCTTCATTTGCTGAATGCCTTTTTACATTATTTTAGACACAACTAATATTAATCAAATTGAAAAAAAATACAGGTAAAATTGTATAAATTCAAATAATTCATTAAAAACTATATGACAATACTAATACCAGTGAAATAAGGGGGCAACTGTCTGTCACCCCTTGAATCACAGAATCACTCAGGTTGGAAAAGACCTTCAAGCTCATCAAGTCCAACCACAACCTAACCATACCGCCCTAACTCTAACAACCCTCTGGCTAAATCGTGTCCCTGAGCAGTTCCTTACTTCAGACCAGCAAAATAACTTGTTATGAAAATATCCTCCAAAATTATTTTTTCTTTCAATATCGATTAGTATATTAGTAGCAATAGTCATTTCCTAAGCATAGGCCTTATCTGCACCCTGTCCTTGTACTAGCATTTCTCCAAAGAAGTAGTATTACTCTCTTCCATCACATATCTCTACTTCATAAAATGAAAACTCATGACAGAAAACACCAAATGAAAGAGTAATTATTTGCATCATTTAGCCACAACTGGGAAAACTACTCTGTAGAATGGAGTCATCTGAGGTTCCCCAACAGGGCCAATAAAAAAAGGATCCTCTAAAAGGCCATCAAAATACTACTTAGGTTCTAGATCTCTATCAGGTCTCAGGGGAGTTCCTCTGCTCTTTGTTAAATAAGCATGCAATGTAGCAAAAATAGTTTCCTGCAACAATGTTTTACCTTAAGTTGGTATCCACAATTATGGATTTCTGGTGGCTGTAAATACTTTTCCTTATACTTTGCTTGTACATCATTACTACACACTCCACAAACTCAACTTGCACATGTGTACCTTTAAGGTGGTCTCATTCTCTACAAAATTCCAAGAGACTGCACATTATTTACGGAAATGAAGTATTCTAGATATGCTGACTCCAAATCTGATTAAATTCCAGACACCTATGGCAAAGACCAGTTAGGAGGTAATGTGAAAGTGCCAATGCATGGGAACTAATAATTGGAAGTCTACACAGAGCCTATTGTATCTTCCCACAAATCAGATGACACTTAGGAACTTAGAGATAACTACGAACTTTCCATAGTGCAAAGAATAGAAAGGGTTAATGTCTGCCAATACAGGTTTTCTAACAATCACTGAATCAGAGAATGGCCTGGGTTGAAAAGGGCCACAGTGATCATCAGGTTTCAATTCCCCTGCTATGGGCAGGGTCACCAACCACCAGACCAGGCTTCCCAGAGCCGCATCCAGCCTGGCCTTGAAATTAATACCAGCTTCTATTAAAATGATGAATTACATGCTCTTCTATGTAAATCACATGAAATTACAGTGAACTTCTCTTTCTCAACCATAATTCAGTACACATGAATGTATTTGACTACCGTTGTTACGAGGAACGTTGTCTTATTACTGATCTGCAGAATGTCAATTTGCTGCAAGAGAATAAAATACATTTATAGTTTCTAGTTTCACACAAGAGTGAATTATTTCAATTTCATTCACTTTCACTCAAAAGAAATAATATCGATTTCCTATATTGAAACAATTTGTTTCCCTTTCATTTACACGCTTATCTAATGCAGCAAGATAAAATATGACCAAGGAAGCTATCTCTCTTTACAGCTGTTATATATGCTTTATAATTTAGTAAAAGCTGGAATAATCAGTGATAATGTCTTCTAGCCCTTCATTCTGTTTCAATCTACAGAAGTTTTAAAATCAGTTTTCATCTAAATATAGAATAAATCCTTCAAGGAAAAAAAAAAAAAAAGAAGAAGAAGCAGGGGATGATATACAACCTGAATGGGAAGGATGTCTATGCATGCACATATGCAGTGGTCCACCTATCTTTAGTTTTCCTACATATTGAATCAGAATTAAGAACACTCTGGTGCCTTTCTTAAAGAACAACAAACCTTAAGTAAATCATTATTACTAGCAAAACAAAAGAAAACAAACAACAAAAAAAAGTGGATTTAGATTAAATATAAGGAAGAAATTCTTCAGTATGACAGTGGACAGTGGTGAGGCAGTGCAGAAGGTTGTCCAGAGACAACCTTTCATTAAAGTAATAACTACAAAATAAAAAGTATAGTTTTAATTCTTTAGTTTGTAGTTCTTAAAAAGTGAATTTATACATAGCAAGTTTATTAATATGCACTAAAGGACGTAACTGCTGGATGTACACACTGTAAGGCACAGTTGAGATAAATCACATTCTTTAATACTCGGTGCTCAAAATTTACTTTCTTTTTCTTTGGATGTCCAAGCAAGTGACATTTCAACTCTTTAATTTCCAGACTCTAAAAAGCTTGTCACAAAAACAGCATTATACAACTGTCTCTTGATTTATTTATTTTTTTAAAATAATTATTTTCATGTCTTCCCATCATCCAAATTTTGGCACCATAAAAAAAAGGGTGTCTGAAAAGCCACTGCAAAAATAAACTTATAACTCTGTGTGACTTGACATCACGTACTTCCCTCCACAAGTCCTGCACATTTGAAGAGTCAACTCTCTCGAAGTTGAAGAAGTCTCAAGCTATTTATTCATAAGAGCTTTTCAAGATTTTTCCAATTCTTAGCCACTTCAGAACAAACCAGCAAAACAATCAAATTTCCCCCTCAACACTATATAGGAGAACTTGAAAGAAAATACTGATTTTTACCCCAGAATGTATCACTTATTTCAGAAGACTGCAATTGCACTCATTAACTAAGGAAAATGCTCCATAGCCCTCTTTCCCCAAAGAGAAGGTGTGATGTAACTAGATTATACCCCCCTGTTGGTCAATGAATTCTGAAAGTGAAATAAGTTTCAGTTTTTTTAAATTTGCAAAATACTGTCAATATCAGGTAAAGACAACCCATGAAAGCTATTATCTTGCTTCTAAGCAGCCTAGTGCAGCAACAAGTTTTTTCTTTCTTTTTTGGAGCAGTCAAACACTGCACTGATGGCATGTAACTCCAAACTGAATGGACAAAAAGGCATGGAATCACAGAATCATAGGATTAGCCTAAAAATGATAAATCACATGTTTTTTCCTATTATTGCCACAGTAGAAAACAGTTTATTTTAAAATACTCTTCACCTCTTGTTGAGATTTTCTTTTTAAAACATGCTGTGTATTTTGTGCCCTCTCCTTCTCTGCTCTTGCTTTCTTTCCTTTACTCATTTCTCTCTGCTGCAGATGCTTACGCAACTTTATACAAATAGTCTATTAATTTAGATTTGTTCAGGTTTGCTGTTAGATCTATCCAGCTTGACATTTTAATTTTCAACTGTTGGTGTCCTATCTTCTCAGCCTGTTCTTCCCAGCTGAAACTGGGATGAGAAAGCACAGTCCAAACTCAACAAGCTGTCTATCCTGTCTATCACAGGTTCTACAAGCACTTTTTAAAAGAGCAAAGCGACACCAAATAAAGCAATGTACTTCAGAGCTTTATCATTCATACACTAGTTTATACCTCGAAAAAGAGCTACCTAGGAGATAATCAGCACTTTATGAACAGAGAAGCAAGTTAAAGTACAGACATGTTTGTTTTACTACATCATTCTTAATGTCATCCAAACTATTCCATAGCTGTGCTTGGCCCAGCACTGTTCAACAGATCGCTTTATAAACTTAGAAATTGAGAAGACAATATACACAAGCATATTATTAAATTTCTCATATACAACTTGAATACTAATAATGTGTGATTTTAAGTGTGGTACAGTATTTTAGGCACATCAACAAACCATGCCAGTTATGTGCTTAGAAATGGGGAGAAAGATAAATGCTTTATACAGTGACATCAAACAAATTCCACAGATGGCCATGACTGATAAACAAACTAAAATAAATGAGAATTCTTACAAACCTGGCAAAAGAAAATCTCCTTGTGTAAAAGTCTGTCTTTGTAAGCATGTATACTTTCATAGCTAATTCTAGCTTTAGGAAAGCAATAAAGGGTTGAAGATATTTTCTAAACACAGATTCATTTTATGCAGCAATAACTTTAAGACTGATCTTGCTGTAAAATTATTATGTACAATTTTATAATTCAGTGTTCAGGTGTAATTTTATATAAAGCTGAATAGCTACTAATAATTTTCAATTATGTTGGATTTCTCATGAGATGTAATCACTTAAATACAGACCTAAAAACAATTTGCTGTTTCTAAATTCATAATGAACACACAGAAGTTCTGAATACACAGTCTTTTTAAATAAATTAAAAAGTACATGTCAAACAAGAATGTGTAATCTAGATCACTTGAAGTTGACTCTTTCTTCTAAACTGTAAACCAAAGAACAAGACAAATCATATATTTGCAGGATATATAAATATATTTGTAATTTAGAGCCAACAAACTGGATGGGCAGGCTTTTTTCACATATTTCTATACAAGCTATATTAACTCCTCTACATACACTTGTTCACAAACACGTTTTTCAGAAGATGAGCTGTCTGGCAGGTTGTCATCAACAGCTTAAATTCACACAACATTTTCTGCTTTTTCATCAAAGATGAGTTGGGTTCTTTAAGTCAGGATAAGTGAAATTATTATGGCAGAGACAAAGGAAAGAATTAAGAAAAAAGCTGTCTTGATAAAGTTCTTGATGAAAAATGTTATTGATTCCGCCTGCAGAGAGATCAGCTTCAATATGGCTACAAAAAGAACACATTTGCAGCCAGATTCAGAAGTGCACACTTAGGATCAAAAGTACACATGAACATGAAGATGAAAGGAGGATCTTTTAAATCAATAAACATTCTGCCACAGGCAGGCAATAGCCTTCTTCATCTTCCGCAGAAGATTTACACCATTTTAAAAATCTGAGACTACCTCTTTATCTAAGGAAAAGAAAAAAAAAAGTCAGACTGAATACATACTGGAAAGAAAAATGCTGAAAAAAAACATGAAAAAAAACACAGAGAGAGAGGAAGATAAATAAGCAGCCCCTAACTACTAAAACAGAGAGTTCAGAAAATCATTTCCATGCATTTCAGAAGTTCAAAAGGCAAGGGTCAGGAAACACACCAAGAAAAAATCCTTAATGCAATCACCTTGTCCTAGAAAGAATGAGTAGCCTTTTCTCCCCATTTTCAAAACATAAGAAAATAAATAAACAAACCAACAAAACCACACACACACAAACACACAAAAAGCCAACCACAACAAAACTGTGTGCCTGAAGTGAAAACCGGTTTGTCAAAATAACATCAGTGAAGACTTTAAAGATTTGAAATAACATTTCAAAATTGCTTTCATTTAATAGCATGTTCCTATATAAACGAGACATGATATTTTTTAAATTATCTCTTGACATTACATTATCACTGTATTGTATACAGTATTTAATCAGCTAAAGATTTTAAGCTTTTAGTTATCCAGAGATAAAAAATTTGTCTTTTCTAGCAAGATATTTTTTCTAAACTCTGAAATGTCAGCATAGCTGCACAGTTAGGAATAAAATATTTTCATAGCAGTAAATGCCTCCCGAAGCATGCTACACAAGCTAGTCAAATTAACATGTTGCCTATGTAACCATTCATATCCTCCGTCTACAGTAAGGGAAGGATGTCTCAGTTGCACAATGTTAATCAATACATTTATAAGAAGTCATTTTTATAATGACAGTCTTCCCTCCTCTTCGATGCTTTTTGGACCTTCTGAAGGCCTTACCAGTGCTCATGTCAACAATTCTCTGTGTTCTTCAGTTACATCAGTGATGTAACAGAGATGGATTTTAAGTGAAAACAACATTCAAAATCCCTTTGATGTCTATATACTTTCACTAAACACCACTCTATAGGGGCATGAGGGTTGGAAACAGAATTGCTTGTTTCAAAAAATGCAAGTGCTGAATTAGAGTTCCAGACACTGTTTTCTATTTTAAGTACCAAGTAAAGTGTTTCAATTGCTTTTTCCTCAAGAGTTAACTCCTCTCTTCTTTCAACATGTCCTCAGATTGAACCATATTCCAAATGCCATTTGGCAAGTTATTGCATTTCTACTAAGCACAAGAACACTGGGTACGTACTACAGATAAGGTTTTCAGAGACCTACTGGTAAGGCTGAAAGTGAAAGACTTCTGCTTAATCAGTTACTAACTTCAATGTTTCATACAAGAGGAAAGAAAAATAAAGCAACTGTGCCACCGCAATTAGTAAGCACACACGTCTGAAGCTGCCTGACTGAGGTGAATTAAGGAAGAAAGAACTTGTTGTTTTAAAATATAGGTTAGACATCTCTCTGCCTGTCACTACCTGCAATTACCAACATTATAAACTAAGTAATGTTTAGAACTGTGTTCCTATTGAATCTTTTTTACATTTTGTCTTCTTTTTTTGCCCTCCAAAAGCTAAGGAGAAGCAGGGTCTAGAATTTAATTTGTCTGCACTCAGGTAGAGGATTATAAATGGTGTAATCACTAGGATCAAAAACTCTTGAGGCACAGAACAAAAAAAGTACCTGAGATCATCGCTGCTTAATAAAAGCGCAGTAAGTCTCTGTCTCAGACTTTTGTTACAGTGACACCTTGTGGTTACATCTGATTTGAGACCTCTTAAAATTTTCAATTTTTTCTAACAGCTTTAAATAGGTTTTCAAGACTTGTGAACTAGGATAAAGCACGAAGATGAAGCTGCAAAACAAAAATGAAAGCACAAAAAAGTGAAAAGGATACAATACAAAAGAGCACTGCCTGTTTGAAGACCTTTGGAACATTACCATAACCTTTTAACATTTACTTGCTGAGGTCCCAGTGTGCCACAAGTTCTTCCCATGAGGGATGTACAGTAATGTCCTTAATTCTGTATCTATGGTGGATAATTCACAATGCTCCATACATTAAAAAAATTTAAATCACAGTAAAGGTTATAACAGACATGATCCAATAAATGACTAAGCAAGAGCACTGGGCTGGTCATAATTCATTATACATAAGTTACATTTATGCATTTTACTCAACAACTGTCAGAAAGTTGCATCCTTTTCACCCAGTTAGTGTGAAAGAGACACTGAATTTCGTTTTTAAAATGGGTAGCGACTCAAAGAGTTAATTCAAGAGAAAACTGAAAAGACCTAAAGGACGTAAAAGACAACTCAAGAAGGCAACTACCCTTGCCTAATATTTCAGGTCTAATTATCTCTTTATAATCTACATTTCAACAATTGCTCTAGTGTGTTAGACAAACAGGCTGACCTTCAATCTGGCATGTTCTACACTCTTGTTTTGAAAATGATGTGTAAAATAAAATCACAGTCAATAACCTCTCCAATTCTCCATTACTCCTCACTCATCCAATACAGTGTTACCACAAAGCACTTTGCTTTATGACAAGCAGACAAATTGACGTCGAAAAAGAAAATCAATTTGGGACAAGTCATTGGATAAGGCCATAGAATTGCTGTCCTTTTGAAGGAAGATTAAGAGAAGTCCCACTCTTGCCCTAGATCTCTTCAAATCTTCTTGCTTACAGGAGGGAATTAAAAAAAAAAAAAAAGGCCTAGTAATGACCTGTCCATTTTCTACCAAGTTAAAGTGAAGAAAAAAGAAAACAACAACCAAAACAACTACAGAACAAAACAAAAAAACAGTAACAAAATCAGAAACAAAAATCAACAAAAGCAAATAAAACAGAAAAGCAAGCCAAACATAAAAACAAGTACCTATAAACTCCATGAGGCGTTTCATAATTGCTAGACAGTTTAACACAGATACCTTTAAGGAAAACTTTATCAGACATGCAGACAGCTGCAACCATTTCAAAAAAAAAACAAAACAGTAACATCAGAATCACAGAACTTACAGGGAAAAGGTGAAAATGCATTTGTCTGCATCACGAAAAAAAGATTTAGAGCCAATTACACTCAGAATGGATAACAAAAATGACAGGATCTGAGAAGTTATTTCTGAACTGGTTCACAAGTAACCCACCATATTTTTTCCACATAGACAACTGTTTTTTACAATTTCCTATAAAGCAGTGACCATCAGAGTAAGAAATCATTTTTTGAGGGAAAAAAAAACAACAACAGTGCTTCCCTTTGTTGAAGATTCCAGTAATTGCTGAGTGATTGAGAAGTCTGTCTACATAATAATTACTACTTGCATGCCCTATATATGGGGGATTTCCTTTATGAGGCAAAGCATAATGACAACAGTCTCTTTGGAACACCCTGATACAGAGATACTCGTTTCTCTATCAAAAATATTAATATAGATTTTGTTTGGGTCAGTTTGGTGTGATCACAAGTTCCAGAACTCCCAGCACCTTCAGTAAAAATGACACTATCAGCTCAAGAATGAATAAGCTCATTCAGCTGCTTTGTGCTTCACATAGCACTACTCAAACCTCCTACATCTTAATTCTCTCCTTTCTCTCTTCCACAACTGTGAAAAATACATTTTCAACACAATAACAGAAGATAAAAAAATACGTGAATGTATATGAAAATACATTTTCAAGCCAGAAAGCAAATATTTAAAAGCATTTAAAAACTTTTGACAGTCAAGGAACGATGTTTACTTCTAAGTGAAAAAAGAGAGTAGAATTTTAAAAATCATTAAAAAAAAAAAAGAGAGAGAGAGAAGTACCAGAAATATCAAAACAGGATATCTGAAATTTATCAAATGTAGTTATATGAAAATGCAAAAGTGACATTTTCTTTTGTTTGAAGATGGCTGATGAAAGTTGTGTATACCATACATTACCAGAAAGATGTAATATAGTAGCAAAACTCAGCAATTTTTCTGGTATCTGCATTATTTGATGACAGTCATGCAACACTGCATTCATGCACTAACCTGCAAACTCGGGCAGGAAAATACAGGTTCTGCCAGGACCGACACAGGTATTTAGAGTGGTCGATAACTCGAATCCAGTCTAACTCATCCATGGACACCTCAATGTAGTAGGAGTAAGACCTTAGGATTTTAAAATAAAGGATGGATTAAAATATGAACAGCCACACTTTGGATATTAAGTTCTTCAACTTCTTCTGAATTTCAGTCATGCTGAAAAGAAGGCTATTTGCTCCTACTACAGTCCTGTATCTAAAATATCTATAAGATATCCCTATTCTAAACTAGCTTTGATACCGAATTCACATGCAGTTATGTTAAGAGACATTTTCAGAATGACTTGAAACACCCTAACACACAATCTGCAGTAATCAGGTGAGATTATCACCTCAGAAATGCAATGGCAACTTTCACATTCACTGATAATTAGTCATAAAATAATAATTTGTATTCCATCTGCATGGAATAAATCTAAACTACCAGTGATGCAGATATTACTATTGCCGTATCAATAATAATAATCATAAAACATCTCCCACAGAAAAAAAAATAAAAAAATAAAAAAAGCTGGGGTGGCAAAGAAACTAAATACTAAACCACAAAGCCACCATAATCTCTGCATTTTATGAACACAAGAAGTGTTTTAGTGAGAACTACTGATGATAGGTGGATAGTTGGACTGGATGATCTTGTAGGTCTTTTCCAACCTTGGTGTTTCTGTGATTCTGTGAAGAAGTCCACCCTCTCTGATTCTGCTGCCAATGATGGCTTGTTCTACTTAAGTTCAGAGGAAAGGTGTATGACAGTTAGCAGCAGAATATTCTTGACTAAACTATGATAAGGAGAATGTTTTCCACAATCTCCACTCCCAGCTTCAGCAACTGCTAGTTCATTTACATCTTGTAGATGAGGGGCAATTTAGAAGCTACTAAGTATCTAAAAAAATTAAAGAGAACTACTCACTATTTTCACCTCCAATACTTTTCAAAATTTCATTGGACACTGGGTTTATTTGGTTGATCTGTGACAAATAGTTTACTATTGTAAAAAGTTGTTTATTGCACCTTTCGAAATTTTACTTTTCAATCTTTCCAAGAAGAAAAAAGAAGCATGAACTTCAGCTGAACTCACCTCAAATAACTAAATAGCTAAAAACAAACAAACTTGTTTTGAATGGTAACTCTAATTGATATTTTAAATAAATTTTAATTTACCAAAAAAAAAAGTCAGTAGAACATCAATGTTTTTTGTTCTAAAATAACACAGCTTACTCAAGAAAACAAAACTTTTGCAATTCTCATTTGTTGGTCTACAAGTACAAAAAAATATAAGAAAGATAATGATGTGTTACAGTATAAATAGCATGTTCTATCGTTTTTTAAAAGAATATTGTTTATGAATACCTGCATTAGCTATTTTCTAAAGCAAAAAAATTTTGTGATGACAGTTAAGGCGCTCACAGCGAGAGCGGGGTAGGTCTCTTCTCACTGGTGACAGGTGACAGGACAAGGGGAAATGGCCTCAAGTTGTGCCAGGGTAAGTTTAGGTTGGATATCAGGAAACACTTCTTTACTGAAAGGGTTGTTAAGCATTGGAATAGACTTCCCATTGAGATGGTTGAGTCACCATACCTGGATGTGTTTAAAAACTATTTGGATGTGGTGCTCCGGGACATGATTTAGTGGAGGGTTGTTAGAGTTAGGGTAGTATGGTTAGGCTGTGGTTGGACTTGATGGTCTTTAAGGTCTTTTCCAGTCTGAGCAATTCTATGATTCTATTCCAAATAAATTTTTAGTCTCTGAATTACTGCCAGAGATGTTATCTCTTGACAATTTTGATACAATGAAAAACTCTAAACAAGCATTCTTCCAATGTCTGGGATGGATATATCTGCATAAGATCTAGAATGCCCAATTTTACATTAATAGCTGGAAATTAAATTGCAAATAGAAAACAAAACAACTAAAAGTATTTAAATTATGTAAGCTTTCATTAAAAATATATTTAATGAAAATAAAGAATATGCCTGACATATCAGGAGATATTTTAATACCGCTTAATAAAGTCTTGCACATATGTAACAACAATTATATTTAAAGAACAGTGTTCCCAAAACTTGTTGTTGTCATCCCCAACATGGTATCATGCTGTTTTAATAAAATCTTCATGAACATTCTGCATTTATGTGTTACCACAAGTAAAAAATGCATTACCTTCCCCTCTTTAAGTCAACTTGGCACCTACCGACTGTCTCTGTCCCAAAGGAGTATTCGTATGTGGTTGATTATTGATGGCTGGCCTAGTTTGATTTCGATACCAGAACGGCAGTCATCATCAATTGGGTGTCGAGAGAAGCCATGATCCAAGTCATAGTTTTGAGTATCTCCATCTAATAATGCAGACTTCAGTTCCCCTTTTACAACCTGGGCTCCATACTTCATTGTTGCAATATTTTCCCCTGGTACTAAGAAGAAAAGGAAATAACTGTTTAATATTTATACTCACATCATGCATGTTAGATGTTCTGAACATCAACTGTATTCAGTTAAAATGAAGATTGATTGCCATTATCATTTCTCCAATACTGGTTATGGACACGCAAAGAAAGAATTACAAAAGGAGAGTCGTGCAGAGCAATACCTCCTCTGCAAACCCATTGTTTCCAGCAATCCACAGTTCAATTTCCTAAACCAGAAGATACTGTTCTTCACTGTTTAATACAGAGATGTAAATTTTAGAAATTATTTTCACTGTTATAATAAAAGCTATTTTATAATTCCACAATACAGGATTATGACCACAAAGTAATTATGCATTTTGAAAATGGATTTTAGAAATTCTGCTTCTTCCATTTCTTTTGATGCCACCTAGATCTCACACAATGGAAGTAGCGATGATTGACTACTATACTGTATCTATATTCTTAGGGCATTTCATAATTTTATGGAATTCTAATGTACCTTCCTTATTCAATTGTCATTTTCCACCCAAATAGAAATTTCTGGACTAGTTAGTCTCTCCTTGCAATCAGTCTCTCACATCATTTTGAGGCCTTTCTTCCTGACTTTTTGTCTTAAATTCAATTTTTTTTAAATTATTTTTATTTTGAAGTAGAAGGAAACTAAAACCTTGTAAAATGCTTAAGACACGAAAGCTAAATTAACCTGAGTAAAAGACTATGAAGTTAACAGAAAACTTTTTAATAGGTTGGCTCAAAGCTAAAGAAAGCAGTAAAATAAGCCTCCTTTGTCACCATTTCAAAGTAATCAATCTGTGTAGCCTAGGAACAAATCTCCCATCAAGAAAACCGGTGATAATGACAGCTAGCTAGAAAGCAATACACTGACCACCTACTCTGTTAAAAAGACATTTTTAAACAGCCTTCTTTGAGGAGAGAGGCTGGAAAATATGACACCGGTATTTAAAAAAAAAAAAGTCCATCTCAAACTCTTCAAATACGCCAGCAAGGGAAGTATGAAATTGAACAGAATATTAATTAACCTAATTTGTGTATCTAAAGAACATTCCGTGGTACACTTGAACATACAACATTTAAAGGTAAAAATTTAACTGTGCTGTACTGTAGTATTTCTACACAAAATCTATAAAAGCAGTAATGCACAGCTATGGAATTGCAAGTGGTCATAAGTGTTTCTACAGGGAAAAATCCAAGTGTATGAACTAGTACTAAAACAACATAGAAAATCAAATTTTTAGAAAGCTGTGATTTTGGCAAAGAAATTCTAAGATTACAAATATATTGTTATTGCAATGTAAGGTAATGTAAGACTCAGAAAGTACCATTCCACTTTGAAAAATGTATTTTCTGGACAGTCAACAGAATGTTTTGTATTTATTTTTACAGTATCAAAGTATTAAATCCGATTTTTAAATATTAAGTTATATATTAACTTCTAAAGAAAAACAAATGGGAGATACAATTCTAGGAAATCTGTCATCTTTTTCAAGGCTTATTCTGCGTGACTGACAGACTACAGGGCAAACTGCCAAAGAAAACTTTTTTGCTGTGGGGCAATTAGTCTATATATCATATACTATATACAATGCAACAGTATCTTCAAAAAGCTCAGCATTAGATATTCTTGTTGAATTAACATTGAGCAGAAATAAGAGAAACCAAACAAAAGGTTTTTCATGCCTTTTTTTTTTTTTTTTTTCCCCTCAAATTGTTCCCATTAAGCAATTGGGAAAATCTGTTTATGCTATTTGGGCAAACATGTCAACAGTAACAAAAAATCAAAAATATTGGTGAAAGGATGGATATATAATAAACAAATCAGCACCAATGTAAAACCATTGAAATTCGACTTAGCACACAACAAATCATTTTTTCCCAAAAAGATTTTTTTTACTGAAAAAACAATTCCTCAAGGAAAATATGTTCTTAAAACAAAGTACATATTGGAGCAATTCCTGAGACACAAACCTAGAAAATATGCTGACTAATGTTATTTCCCACCTGAGGAATAAAAACAAATTAACCATACCTTCCAGACAGCTACAGCACAACAGTCACAAAAGGAGGGAAAAAAACATAAAAATGCTTACTTAACATCCCCCTGTAGTTGAGATCCATGTCTCGACTTTCAGAACGAATCTTAATGGCATCTAGGATGGCATCAGGCGACAACAATCCGGAAGGTCTTACAACATTTAGCAGTTCTGTTAGACTCATTAGTGGCAAACGCACTGCTTGCATGATTTCAGCGTGGTTTTCCTTAGGGTTATGTTTACACCAATTCATCAAGGCTTGAAAAATGTCCTTCTCAGGAGCTGCAAAAGAGTCCCTCAGTACGATACTTAGAAGAGCAGCCTGGAAGAAGGTAAAAAATAAAAAAGAAAAAAAAAAAGAAAAAAATAAGGGTTTTTTGTTTCTTTCTTTTAGACAGCTCATTTGAACTTGTATTTGTTAAAAATAAACTCCAAAAGAATGACTACTAGAAACAGCACATCGTAGAAGCAAAAGTCCTCTTAAGATTCCTGAAATCCAATTTAGTTTTTCTGATTAAGAAATAACAAACCCACATTAGTCTACAGTAACTGTACTAAGAGTATTGCTCAGCAAGAAATCTTCAGTTTCAGTAGTGTTTTTATGCCTTGTTTTAGTTTCTTACTGAAGATTCAATAAATCTCTAAGATAATTACTAAACAATATTATTAATCCACTATGAGAAATAAGATGGAAATGTGGAAAAAAATCAATTTTATTCCAAGTTATTAAATTGCCTAAGTAAATTTAAGGTAATAAACAATATAAGAACTAATTTGGAGATTTAGTAGTACAATTCAAAACATTCCTTTAAACTTAGAGTGACATAAGATGACTGATATGAAAGCGTCATATAATGAGGGTTGGAATTACCTTTCCAAACCCATTCTAATTACTTGGGCATTTTTATGCCTTTTCTCTTTCTTTTGGGACAAACTTGGTATCAGCAGGTAAAATCCTCAGTGACTCCTACTCACGCAAATAATCCACAGATAGCAAAATGAGAACAAAAAGAACTGAATGGATTCTGACTTTCATTTAGCAAGCAAAATAATTAGAAGTCTGCCTCAGAAAGGCACAAATTTCTTTTATATGCCAGAAATGGTTACAACAAAGATTTCAGAAAGTATATGCCTTCAGAACTCAGATTTAATAAGCTGAGTATGACAGACTACCACAGGGAAAAAAAATCCTTTCCCTACACAGCTAGCAAGTTAGTCAGCAAAGCAGAAATGTCTTGTACTTATTCAACAAACTGATGCATCACAGTTTTTCCACTGACACTTTTAACACTTTTTTCTTTATTTTTTCCAAGTATAATTAAGCTATCTTTCATTCAAGATACTTTGCTGCTTCACTTGAACGCTACTTGAAAACATTAAACCACTATTATGCCCAGCTCAAAGACCATTCCAGAGAATGTGAAATAATTCAACAGCACAGAATTGCCTGATTCTTACACAAATATTTATGCATCTAACAACAACAAATATATTAAAACAAAATTAAAAAAATACACCCTGCAATACCATCATATTACATAATTTCAGACTGCACAAATAATCAGCAATATAAATCACATCAAGCCTCAGGATACTGCAGCCTACACTGTAGAAAACTGCCCATGACAGAGATTGCCTATACTAAGAAATCAATAAAATGGAGTACCTTCTATCTTTACAACTACTAGGCAACATTCAGAAACCAAGTAATACTATTCCAAAGGCAGATAAAAAAAATACAAGGTAAAATCAAGTTGCCTGTACCCAGCTACCAGAATACTCCCGTTTTTAGCTACAGTGAGTGGTCAGAACTAAATTTCTAAAAAATTCAGAATGGACCACCAAGGTTTTTACTTCATCTTGGTCTGAATACTTCCAATTCTCTCAGTCCCGTGAATACCAAGAGGTAACTGTTAACAAACTTATAAGCTTGTATTTTACACCATCAGCATTTAATCATGGAACGTATGCAAAAAAAATTAATAATCCTGAGGAAAAATGCAAACAAAAACTATACCTTAGAAAGTGACAAGAAGCCTTCACTGGAGAGTACCTCCTGAGCATTTCTGTCCATGAACATACAGCACATACAAGTTAATTTGGGAAGGGAATAAAGACTGGCAACGTCAAATGTCATACAAACATTCTGAATATTAAGTATGGTGCAAAGATACTCAGATGTGGAATCCTCCAGTTCTGGAAATCCATACTTATGTGCCAGGCTTAGGAAGTCTAGGAGGACCTCCTCCTTCTCATCTCGTAGTGTGGCACGACCAGTGTAAATATATTTCATCAACATGGTAAAAGCTTCTGCAGTTGTGTCCTGAAGAGGAATTTCTGCTTCAGGCTGAGATTCTCTCATTCCACCATACAGTAATGCTCTACAAAGAAGATAAAATTTGAGAAACTTAGTACCTAGAAATATCTGTTTTATTAACAAAAACAAACAAACAAAACCATACAAAAGGTAGAGAAACAAAATGACCAGTAACAACACAGGGATGCACAGGGGATACACTTCCAGAAGCTATAAATGAAAAAGCCTACATGTCATTTAAAGTGTAGCTGACCACTGAAAACAGTGCATGGGAAAGAATAATATTCTAATGCATCATGCTTTTATTCTATGGAACAATTGCTCCATCTCTACTTTGAGCAATAGTTCCAAAGCAGAAACTCAGTTGAGTTTTCTGTTATTACTTATTTTTTCTGTTTTTGTTTTTAAATAGTGTTAACAGTGAGGAAGAAAGAAAAAAGAAAAAATGGCAGAAAACAAATGAAACAACTAGTTCATCACCGTAAGAGCAGTGGTGGATTAAAGTAAGGAATAAAAGATCAAGAACCCTGGGATTTGCTAAACCCAACATGAGACAAGCCTAAAGATGTCCTGAATCTTTAGGAGGAAAAAAAGAACTAAATACACCCATAATCTGTTGGATTTTGTTTTGTTTTTAAAGTGTGGCATAGAGTTTGAACACAATTTGCTCTCATACTGCAGTTTTGTCAGAGGGGTATGTTAGTAACTAAATTAGAACTTAAAGTCATAATAATCTTTTTCCAGAAAAGTGATTCTATTTAGAGTGAAAAGTCTCAGATCTTTAAAATGAGATGCATTAGTATTATTCCTAGTTTTAAAATCTGAATCAAGGAGATCTTTTCAAATACTTGATTTCAACACGTCAAAAGTAAATTTCTGATTAATACAGTCCACAGAAGCACACCATCCATGCTCTGAGAAATCAAAAAATTTTACAGCAGAACTTTTCTGTTATTTTTCTCCTGAATTTATGAAAATAACTTCAAAGTCCAATTTAATGAAGGTCAAAAGAATAACATCATGACATGGTATTTATCTTCTTATATCTGGACACGATGACTTGATGTGCTCGGAAACATTCGCACAAAAAGGTCACACTCAATGGACAGATGATTACACACTGAAAAGTTCATAGAGAAACAATGTTTATCTTATCTGCATGAAAATTTGCAGTGAGCTATGCTTCACCTGAAATAATGGCACCTCGCAGCCAGGATCACTCTGTGTGCTGGAAAACGTTTCTTTTCCACAATGAAGGTAACATCACTATATTCTTCCCCATTCATCAGAGCACCGATATGCTCTGACAGAATGTGAACATGGTCTATCTCACCAACAGCTGTGTAAGGACGAAGCGGATGGCTGTTACTCATCTTGGAGGGATGATGATATTGATAGCCTACAGAGAGAAAGAAAATAACTACTGTAAAGGGCACATTTAGAAAGAGCAATGATGAAAAATGCAGTTATGAAAAAAAAAACAAAAGGAACTAGTGTAAGCTCTCTCTCTGATTCTCTCATATAATACGAGGAAAATGAAAAAAAGTGGTTTCCTATTAAAGGTAATTCATAACAGGACTCAGGGTAGCTAGCATCAACAACTCTAGTCAAAAATATTTCAGAGAATTCCATCATCTCGCTCCTCCATCAATCCATTTACTTAAAAAAACTTAAAATGAATAAAAATTAAACAATTTTAATTACAATCACCATTATAAACAATATTTTTCGACTGAATTAAAAAGCAAGTAATTACAAAGAAAAAAGTAAATTGACCAATTTAACTTAATCTCAAGTCCGAAGCCTCCACTAAAATCAGCGATGAGTAAAACCAACAGTGTTTGTAATCCATCCTTGAAGAATTCCAATCAGCTTTCCAGAACAGGAAGAATATAGCTGTTCAAAGTTATGCCCGATGCTTTAACAGACTTAAGTCTCAGTGGCAAGAGCATCCACAGGACTATTTCAGTCTAAAATCAGGTTCTCTTGTCAACATTCAATTTACTTTTCAACAAAAAAGGTCAGCTCCCTCACATAATAATCACCCGTATTTTCAGTGTCACCTCCTGTGCTACAACGACAGATCACTTTTCTAAATGGGCACATTCTTAGTGCTAAAGTAAGATGGTGTGTATAGAAAAATGAAACCATATGCTGCATACAGCTAACACATTAATCTTCCACGTAAAATACTCATGCAATGAATGCATTTTTAACCATATTTTGAAGTATAATCAGAAAATGCATGTCTGTTTCCAGGCATTTTTAAAGAAGAAAGAAAGGAAAACACATGGATAGGGGGTAAAGAATTATATGTGCTTCAAAACACCTGGAAACTCTTAAAACAAAATCAAGGTATCACAGAAACACCATTCTGAAGAACTTTAAACTAAACTAGAAAAAGTGGTACAGACAGCAAATCAGATTGGAGAAAAAGATAGCATAGATGACAGATCACAATATGAGTGGGAGCAGAACCCAGCTTTCCCCAGGCTGTCTCTGCCATCTGAATTAGAAGCTGTATGCCCACAGAGGCATTTCAGTGTGGAACAAGCAATATCGGCCAAGGAACTTGAGGCAGTCTAGCCATAACACAGAACACTGTATGAAGTTATTCTTCTACCTTGACATAAATTATTTTCATGTTGTTGGTGGTGGTGTCGTTTTTTTTTTTCCGTAACGGAATGTTTCCTCCATTTGCACTGGTTAATTTACAGTTATGTAAAGCACTGCACAGAGCAGATCTATGCAACAGATCCAATTCTAGTAACATTTGCTTTGTAACAAGCAAGATTAACTTAATTCACATCAATCAAGATGCAACAAGCAACAGTATTTATCACAGCATAACTGTTTGAGACATTTTGTCAGTTGTTTGCATAGACAACAGTGAAATTGAAATGTCCTCAAAATGTAAAACCTTTTAGACTTTTGTAAATGTACTTATTACACTAAAGGAGCAGACAAAAGGCTGAGTTTCTTACTCAGCTGCAAATAAAAACCATCCATATTCTTCATACCTTCCATATCTTTTAAGTCTGTAAAATATGTTGTTGATCTTCATTGTTATGCACAATAGCCAGGCAACTCAATTACATACAAATTACATGCATATTATCAAACAAAATGTACTCTCTCTCTTCCACTAGTTCCACTTATCATTAATTAGAGAATTTCATTTAAGATGCTACAAGCATGTATTAGGATAGGCACATTTTGGATTTAAAATCTGTTTTACTTCCACTTTCTCTACATTATACGTTTTTGTTCATTCAGCTTTGTTTTATTTTTCTGTAAAATTGGGAACAGATATGCTTGAAGAAAACAGGAAGACAATAAAAATGCTAAAATAAAGAAAAGACATTGGCTGCATGCTCATTTTGTTTGCTGCTGCTGTAGATTTTGTCATATGTCAACAGGGCAAAGGGTCCAAGGGAAAATTGTTCCCATTTCACATAAATGAATAAAGAAAAAGAACCAAAATAACACTTCCCTGGGTACATAAACCTACCTCTAAACAAACACAAAGTCTGAGCTGGGGGCTAGCTGAGCTTGCTAATAAGTTGATAATGACAGTCTGATATCAACATCCTGGACTAACACAGGTGATGAAAGGAGAAACTTCAAAGCCCTTTCTTGTCAGATGCAAACTAAGTTTGTTTCATAGACGTTCAGTGCTCCCCACACCGCTGGAATGATGCATTATTCTAGATTACTAGTTTCAAATTGATCACCAAAACTATGGGATACAAAGAATAGCTGTGAGCCCTGGCTGAGCAGCCTTTCAAATGTTTGATGATGCAGAGGGTTGAAAACTTACAAGTCTATGAGAACTATGCACATGCTTTACATATTTTCTGTGGGTAACATCAGTATACTGAAGAAGAACTCAAATTTATTTACCCATCTACTACACGTTTCTAATGCAAGTTTCATCCCTATTCCACACAAAGCAGCACTGTATGAGAGCAGTCTTGTCTTTGAAATGTAGAACCAAATAATACATGGCCTCAGGTCCTCCCAGACTGAATTATTTAGAGATGTTCATACAGTCAGCCCTTGAAGAGACCTACAAATTTCTTGTTTGAGGAAGTAAATATTAATACATTAGTTTAGTTGTGGCAAGTTACTATGAGTTTACCTGTGTAGCTAAACTGTACAACCAAAAAAAACTTTCTTGGTTGTAACTCAAAGTTTTAAATATGGTTAAAAAAAAAGTCAGAAGCTGTCTGGAGCTCTGCAAAATCCTTTATGATTAACTCTCCAGCATCTTCTGTAATCACTGACGTTCCATTCAGATCCATGCCTTTGCTCTTCCTTGTGGTCAGAGAAGAGCATTTAACAAACTGCAGATGAAAGGCCAAGCCATTTATAAACCTCTTACTAGCACCATAACCTAATTTCCAGGAGCTATTAACAGCTAATCAGGTGCTTCAGAAGTCAGCTGCTGCAGCTTTGCTCATGCCACAGATATATGTTAAATACAACAATCTTCTCAGTAAGTTTGAGGAGCTATTAACGTTTAAATGATTTTAAACTGCACCTATGATGTTACAAAAGTCTACAAATCTCTTCTATCCAGAATTGAAACAATACCCACGCCCTGGTGGCCATCTTACTAGTAAAGATGCAAAAAATGTGGCCCAGTATTTATTGAATAAAATAACATGCAATATTATACAGCATGTCAAGGTTAGGAAAAAAAAAACAAAAACAAAACACCAAGTCAGTTTCCAGCTTGCTGTATTCCATTTCTAATAAATAATCTGTAACACGTCACAGCATGCAATGCTGTGACCAACAAAACACAGCAACAAAAACGACAATGACTTCTTGACTAAACTACTGTCGAACCAGAACTGCAACAAAGACCAACACGATGTCACCTCCCCCGCCCCATTTGGGCTATAATTAAAGACAGCCCTCTGAAAAAGTGTTGTTTCACTGAAAAAGGGAAGAAATGCTTTTATACTACGCAGAAAAAAGGATATAGGAAATTTTCCATGAATATGTTGAAATTTCTTTTTCTTTATATTAAAAAAAAAAAAAAAGCCAAGCAACAAAACTACTGGAAGTTTAAAAATAGTTATAGTTTAATAGTATAATAGTTAACATCTCTGGATTTGATAAATATGCATACAGAAAAAAAACGTAAGTACTTTGATTCTGTCAGAAACTCAGAAGGTCCTTTGGACTTCTGAGTAACAGTAACAATATTCATAGGCAGAGTGAAAACTGTAACAAGGAGAAAAAGCAACCAAAAATAACACACAAAGGAGAAATTGTATACGTTGAAGTACATTCAGGTTGCAAAGAATTACAGTTTACACAAGCAAAGCTTTCATAAACAAGTAGTCAAGTAGCTCTATGGCCTGATGCAAGCCCACAAAACTGTAAAAGCCTTTTCACTGTTTCTTTAAGGTTCACAACAGGAGAAAGGATTGATGTGCCACTGATAGATGTAATATTTAGAATTTGCTTGCAAATGTCATTAATTTACTCTGTAACATCAATGTCAGCAAAAATGTAATTAAGCCCTGAAGCACAAGTCAAGTAATACTTTTGAGGAAAAAAAGTATCCTTCTATCATTAATTCTCTCATCCTTTTGGTTTGATATAATATTTCCAGACTTTGTTCTGTACAGTTCTGAGGTCTTCCACAATGTCACCCAGAGAATCAAGCTACCCTACATTATGAGGCACCAGAAAACAAGTCTTAAAAGGGCCTTTAGAAAGACAACGGAAAAAGATGCTGTATTTATATTAATGCCCCCCTAACTTGACAAACACACAAACCCAAACAAAAGCACAGATTCAAACACCAGGAAGAAAATGTTTTAATCAAGATAATCCTTAAGCAGAAAACATCCTGCATTTTGGAACACCATAGATTAAACATGTCCTCAACCTTTCCCATTTCATTAACATACCATTATGGTATTAAGAGAAATATGTCTCATACATAAGTCACAACACTACCGAACAAAAAAAGTTACCCACAACACTACAACATTTTAAATCACGTTGACTTATATATGAACAACTCACAGTGACACCTCATTCAGAAGCTAACTAAACAAGTATAATACTCGTGGTATTATTGGAATTAATCTATATGTCATCTCCACAATGCACATAATAGTTAATAAATAAATAAATAAATAAATTCTAACTTTAGTTAAAATCTTGATATCATATTAACTAACTTACCATATTAATAACTACCTGTGCATGTCCAAGGAACTAACTGGCCTTACTTACCCAGTACTTGATAACAACATAATCCACACAGTATGAATTCAGAGATTCAGAACATGAAAAGCTAAATAAATGGAATTCCCAGAACTTTTAAGTAATCTCCAACCCTTCTTTGGGGAAATAGTTAAAAGAAAACTGGATGTTAACTACTTACCAGGCCTTTCAATGACAGCATCAGTACCAAACATGTTTTTACTTCAAATACATGGACAGTTACACACTACTATACCTTCCAGTTCCCAAGCGTAGTTGTGCTACTGTTTTGAATTCCACTTAGACAGATATTTCTCTGATAGGACAGCAGGAATAAATTCAGCTACATACTAAGAACAATACAGTAAGATTTATTAAAACTCATGTGAAATCAATATTAACACACTTGATGTGACATGGTTAGAATAGCATATAACTAAATTCTTACGTTTCTCAGGAAAATATATTGGTCTACTTACCAGTAAAGGTCTCTGAAGGTCTACAATGGACGTAGCCTGTGGGCAGGTGACCAACGTCCTGAAAATTAGGGTTTTTTGCCATTCTGAACAACTGACAGGTGGAACGGCAAGCTCATAGAAACACTAGTCAGCAACATCCAGCTGCATAGTAGCAACTGTACCATATTCCTGAAACAATGCATGAAATATATCATTAAGAACAGGTGGCATGTAAATGTTAAGAATCCTTCAGTGTTCTATGGGAAATCTTTAAGTACCACTATACCATAACATTAGAAGTGTTTTGTTGTTGTTTTTTTTTTTAAAGCATTTAATTTTGACAATACATTTTTTTTAACCAAAAAAGAAATAATATATCATAATTCATTTTCTCATTATAAGGCACAAAAACAGCGATCACATTGTTTCTCCATAGGAGTCTCTTAATTAAACCACGTCTATGCAAAGCCTATCATATGAACATTATTCCTCAAACATCCAAATCCCCGTAATTGGCCCTGTCTAGCACAAAGTGGTAGGTGATTAGCGCTGTTTTTTGTTTGGTTGTGGGGTTTCAGGTCTTGGGGTTAAGGTACGGATGTCATCCAGAGGGACCTGGACAGACTGAAAAAGTGGGCCCACAAGAACCTAATGAGACGTTGCGCTTGGGTTGGGGCAATCTCACATTTGTCTACAGACTGGGAGAAGAATTCCTTCGGAGCAACTCTGCTGAGAAGGACTTGAGGGTCCTAATGGACAAAAAGCTGGACATGAGCCAGCAGCGTGTTCCTGCAGCCTGGAAGGCCAACGGTATCGTGAGCTGCTTTAAAAAAGAGGCAGCCAGCAGGGAGAAGGAGGTGACTGCCCCCCTCTGCTCTGCCCCTGTGAGGCCCCATCTGGGGTACGGCATCCAGGTCTGGGGTTCTCAGCACAAGAAAGATGTGGAGCTGTTGGAGGGTCCAGAGGGGGGCCACAGAGATGATCAGAGGACTGAAGCACCTCTCCTATGAAGAAAGGCTGAAAAAGTTGAGCTTGTTTAGCTTGGAGAAGACAGGGCTCTGGGAAAACCTCACTGCAGTCTTCCAGTACTGAAGGAAGCTTATAAACAAGAGTGAGACCGACGTTTTAGAGAGAACGCTCGCCTTAAATCTTAAACGCAAACAAAAACTTCAGTGACAGCAGCGCAGGGCTCTTGGGACAGGTCTGTGAGCTGTGCTTTAAAACCAAGCAAGCAAGGGGCATTTCTGGGAAAGCACAATTACTGCTGCACTGAGAACAATTTAACAGTCCAGCTTTTTTATTATTTGATAACACAGTGCTTTAAGCCAAGAGCTGTTTGAATGAATCATAGCAGGGCATGATCTGCAGTAGTACTTGTACTATGAACCCAGTAGAGCCTGATAAAACTACGTGCCATCATCACGCAAAGACGTTGAGCTAGATTCAGAAGGAAGCTACAGCACAGCACGGATAAGCACTGCGGGCAGGCACTGCGGAACGCAGGCTGAGCACCCGCCAAGGTCACACCCGGAGCAACTCGGGGCAAAAGCGAGCCCGGAGCCGCGGTTGCTCACTGAGGGCTCCGGGAGGCCGCGCAGCCGGCAGCCACCCCGTGGCCGCGCAAACGCCGCTCGGCTGACAGCTCGGCTCCCAGCGAACTCAGCGCTTCCGTGCGGAACCCCCACGCACGGCCGCGGACGGGACGGAGCCCGCCGCAGGAAAAGCCCCAGGAGCCGCCCGGCCACCACAGGCACTGCTTAGGCGGGGGCGCGGCCGCAACGCCCCCAGACACCCGACCGCAACCACCCGCTCCACTCACCGGCCTCGACGACGAGCGGCCCTCCGACCTCCTCAACCCGGCGCCGCTGCAACGTCAGCCGCCGCGATGACGGCATCAGCAACAGCCGCCGTCCAACTGCGTGCTGACGTACCGCAGCGGGCCGGATCTACGGAGGGCGGGCGGAGTAGGGCGTGCCTCGGGAACGGGGTGTTCGTTCCGACAAAGCCCCTAAAATAGGAAGTGCTGTTCACGTTCCCTTCGTTCTCTTCTGCCGTAATTCTGCATGCAACGCTGCCTTTGCTCAACTTGTGCCTGCCAGGCTCCCGCAAATCAGCTTCTATGTCCGCACATCGCGGTGCTGCAGTGGCACAGCTGCACAGGGAGGTGGTGCCGTCACCGTCCCCGGAGGTGTTCAAGAGCCGTGTGGATGTGGCACTGAGGGACACGGTCAGTGGGCACGGGCTGGCGGGTGGACCAGATGGTTTTAGAGGTCTTTTCCAACCTTAACGGTTCTGTGATTCTACATTCTGCTTCTTGAAATTAGCAGAGCCTCTGTCTAAAAGGAGGATGCAAATTTGTCTCTACTCCCACCTGGAAAACCACTACTGCCATTTAATTCAGTGCTTTATTTAGCAGAAAAAAAAAAAAAAAAGAAAAAAAAGGAAAGGAAAGAAAAAAGCATGACCTTGGAAGATGCAAAATTAGGATTGCCTATAATCAACACAAACTGTAAATGTCAGGAGATCTCCCATATTACTACACTACTAACCAGAGAACATTCAGTTGGGCTTCTGCTTCTTGTGTAGCTGTCCACTGAACTATACACACACCCTTAGATGTACAAACATGCAGTTTACAAACTATTCCTCTTAATTACTGGATTCCATATAATTGTGTCAATAGCGTTTCCAGTCACACCTGTGCTTTGAAGTATCATGAAACACATCTGAGTAAAATACTGTATGTAGATAAAATACAAGCTGTTCAACTCTTCACGAGGGTAGATGATGGCAGGACAAAGGGAAATGGTGTTGAGGGAGGGAAGATTTAAATTGGATATCGGGGGAAGCTCTTTACCAAGAGTGGTGAGGTGCTGGAACAGGCTGCCCAGAGAGGTTGTGGAAGCCCTGTCCCTGGAGATGTTTCAGGTCAGGTTGGATGGGGCCCTGGGCAGCCTGGTCTAGTATTAGATATGGAGGTTGACAGCCCTGCATGCAGGAGGGCTGGAGCTTGATAATCCTTGAGGTCCCTTGCAACCCAAGCCATTCTATGAAACTACTTTATTAATTTACATGCTTGTAGAACATTGAGATTTTCCCTGCCAAGAAATTTGTTCTAAAGCTTTAGATTTTGTATCTATATTTATCAATTAGTTTTAGACAAATTCACTCAGACTTGCACTAGCCTAAATAACCTCTACTCACAATCTACTGCAAGATTCTGGACGGTAAGCAAATGCAGTCAGCACTCGCACTTCAGCTGAGTTTTACTTCATTTTAAGTTCCTTATTTCAGAACAAGAGCATTAGAAGGGATACAGTTTATTATGTAAGCGGCAAACAAGAGCTCTGTCTCATCTCATTGCTATAGCTCTTCTTCTTGGCTCTGCTCACATCCAAGGAGCTCCTAACTTTGAAAGATATCACACTAAACCTATACAACAATAGTCTTCAATTGAGAATTTTCTTAATTGCTGCTCTAAGATAGCATGAAACATTGTGTATG
Source organism: Perdix hodgsoniae (assembly GCA_035772895.1). Classification (NCBI taxonomy): domain Eukaryota; kingdom Metazoa; phylum Chordata; class Aves; order Galliformes; family Phasianidae; genus Perdix; species Perdix hodgsoniae. The sequence goes on from JAPSGF010000007.1 coordinate 529,333, forward strand.
TCTTTCTCAAAGTAAAGGGAGGTTTCCTGGGTCACCTGAGCAAAGCTGTCCACTAAAGGGATCAGTCTTATTTACTTGTTCAGGAAACTAAGAAGCCTTGAAATCCTTAATTTCTGCTTAACAAACTTGGCATAAAGCTGACCCAGCATTTAATAACACCACCACCAATTTTTTAAGTTAAAGTAGACTGCCTAGGGGTAGGTACAACATTAAAAGTGCCACACAGAGGAGGAAGTTGGCTGAGATTGTGTAGTGCAACTGTTAAGACTGCTCAGTTTCTCAGATCTTGCTATAAACAGCTCTAACTACATCCTCCCTGTCATAATGACCTAGCATACAAAGGAATCGGCAACTATCAGAGACAAGATAGAGGACAGACTAGGTATTCTAGAAATATAGAAGGGCACACAGAATGCAAACATGAGCTAGTTGCAGAAAACAGCAAGGTGTTAGAAACTGAAAGACAAGACTGTATATGCATTACACCTATTAGGCACACCTACAGGACAGCACATGTTTAAGTAGAGACTACCCAGAAAATAATGCACAAAATTTAATTAGAAGTATCTAGTTGCTTTTATGAAGAGTTGCTTCATAAATCAAAACCAGATGATCATCTGAGTTACTGCTTCTACCTTCCAATAAATCCATGGTCATCTGTACATATGTAGGGGGCTTTAATTGGGCAACTGTTTTCATTTTCACATTGTTTGTCCACACCTGTACAAGCTCAGTGGAAGCACGTAGCATATTTTATTTATTTCCAAATGGAAACAATATCTTGCTTTAACTTTAATGATTCTTCACATGGAGCTCTGTAAAATTACTGAATTTAAAAGGTCTGTTGTTAAGCTGAGGTGTACAGAATTAAGGATTTTTCAGACAAGGAGACAGGACAATAATACTTAACATTTGTCATTAGTACCTACATTAGCACAGTAGAAATTAAATCCAATACTATCTACACTTCTCTTTTAACTGAATAGCTAAGGAGTTATTGAACAAGTTAATGAAAACTCTGCACATTAAGCACCCTGCTAATCAAGTTATCTTCACTACTGGAATCCCAATAGATATTATATCCTGCATGACCAGGTTACTTCCCAAGAAAAAAAAATATTAAATCCATGGACCAAAACAAATAGTGTTTTGTTTACCTAGGACTCAAGAATTAGCAAAGATACATGTCATACTGCTTTAAAAATGACTTCTCATCAGCATTTTATTTCAAAGTGAATTGCAATGCCATCTCACTGTCCAATAGTCACATAACTGAGGTCAACAAAAGTTACACGCTACTAGGAAAGATCACAATAGAACAGTGCAAAGAAATATTTGCTTTGGTTTTGTTAACCAAAACTTGGCAAGTTTTCCACTCCTCATACAAATACACAAGTATAATTTCAGTAACCATTACTGACTTTGAAGGGGCAGATCAAAATGCCTACGAGTAGGAAGCTACTTTAGATATTCTTTTTCATTATATCCCTAAAACAGAATTGTGTGGAGCCTGTAAGTGGAATACAGCTCAGACCTGCATCAAAGCATAAGTTATGAACAAAGGTCCTTCTAGTGTTGGAAAACACAAGAAGGGCCACTGTCAGTTAGAATCTATGAGACCTCTTACGTCGTCTGGCAATCAGCAGCCAGAAGTTTAAATACTGAATTCTTCCTGCTGGACTAATTTTACTGCCTCTCCAAAGTTTCTTGTTCTGGGCAAAACTTTTTAAGTCTGGTCAATAAGGGGTTTTGCTTGGCATAATGTAAGACTCACAAATACGCTGCTACTCAAGTAAGAAGTCTGATATTTTATTTTCTAGAATACAGGGAAGTGCACAAAGCCTTCAGGATATCCTTTGACTTCATTAAAAAATATATATACATTATATATGCTCCTCACTGAAGTTCATTAGCAATAATGCAGAATCTTTTTTTGTTAGTTTAGATCTAGGTAGTGTGAGATGAAGTAAACTTCTGGTCACGTATCTTAGAGAGTTTAGTGAAATATTGGTAGGGTGTGTTTAAGAGCAGAGTATGTATTTGTGCTCTTAAAAAGATGGGTGAGGATTCCTAACTGGAAGCAAATTGCAGTGGCATCACAGGAGAACAGAAGGGAGGCCTCAGGATAATTTTGGAAGAAAATCTGAACATAATTGATTCCTTTCCATTAAGCAAGAATTTGACAAATACTGTTATAGATTTTCTCCAGGGAACTAAAAGTTTGTATCTCAGTATATTTCCTTAGATCTAAGTGAGAGTCACCATATGGTTAGGATTCAAAATTTCAATCCAGTAGCCATCAGGATCCTGAACAAATGCAAGTCCTTTCATTTTACCTGTTAGGAAAAAAAAAATAGAAGAAATAATGAACACAAGGATAAAGGTAAGGGCATATGACTAAATCTTAACATCAAATGCAATTACTTTCAGTTTTTTTTTTCCCCTTTTAAAGTTGAATTAATACTCATATAGACAGCTACTTCTCAAAAATCCAAATTAGTGTTTGATCACAACTAGGTCTTTTTGTGTGCTGAATTGTTTAATCTGATATCTAATAAAGCTGCATTTTAAAGTCATTATTAAATCAACATAAGATAGGATTTATTTATTTATTTTAAAACCCTGCAAGTGTTCATCCCTCAGTTTTGGAAACATATTTTTGTGTTCCAGGATGTTTTGCCTTACAGAGTTCTTTGTTCCTCAGCCCTGTTCATTTCTGCCTACACAGTGAAGTTTTGTGCTCTACTAGTTTTTATTTGGTTGTTCCCCACTCCCAATCTGGTTTAAGTACGCATTTGCATTACTATTTGAGATAGAAGTGCCATGCAGGAGTGTTTTAAACCCCTGGAAAAAAAATATTCTTTGCAAGTTAGTGTCCCCCAAAGTATTCTTCAACAGTGAATTATGACAGCACAGCTTAACATTTTATCTTAAAGAGCTAGCCACGCAGTTTCAATTTTACTTGCCCTATTACCCTGTCTACGATAACAGAAAAAAAATGTTAGTTATTATTATATTCTAGTTATAAAAACTTCTGAGAGAACAGCAGCTGTGATTCAGTAATGCAGGGAAAAAAAATACCATGAATTTTCTCATCCAGCCCCATAAACAATGGATGTTAAATCCAAAACCTCACCATCTTCAACATTTGCTACATCAGTTTAAATTTCTAATGTTAAAAACAGCTTTCGTTTTTTTTTTTTTTTTTTTTTTTTGCTATAAACAGGCAGTACAATTCTGCATTGTCAGTTCTGTGCATTCTGTAGGAGGGAACAAGGTTAGTAGGTTCACATCCTAAGGAGTGACAACTATAGATATGTATCACTGAGCTGTCCAGTACAAAAATCTACCAGGCACAATATTTTAAAAACAAGCTAACAACAGAAAAAGACAAAAGAAAAAGACTTGCATTTCTATCTAAGACTTACCATCATCTGGTTTCTTCACAAATTTCACTCCTAGTTCTTCAAACCTTTTACAAGCTTTATTGACATCAGGGACAGCAATTCCAATGTGCCCTGTGAAAAACAGTAAAGTACACTAAGTATTTCTATGCATTTGAGTAAAAAAGTTTGCTCAGCATTTCATCTTCTGCAGTAAGTTCACATGCTTATACAAGATACGACAAACTCAAGAAAATCATTTCTTATAGAAAGAGGAGCATTTCAGATCTTAACAATACCCTCCTTGACAAAATTGGCTTTTTAATAATGATTTTAAAACAGGAACGTTACAGTTACAATAGCTCATGTTATTTAGATGAGAGATTATTTCTTCCTACCCCAGAAGTTATTCAAACTATTTTATCTGTATTGCCTTTCTAGAGACACATCTACATAACAGGATTTTGTTGCATTTGCTTAGTTCAACAGTACAGGGCATTTGTTATTAATGCTGTATTTGTAGACACTAACAGCAGCACCATGCAAGGCCTGAACTTACAAATAATTTCAGTTTTATATGTCAAGTGGCTATATTGAGTACGAGACTTATTTCACATACAAGTGACCTTTCAAGCACTCAAAATATCAAGTTGAGCCACTTGAATGCTATCCTTGGTGCTACAGATAAATTCTCCTTCTAATTCAAAAGTGGTAACCAGTGCATTATAAAATACAAATGCAAATTTAAAAATCAACCTGAATATCATTATAATCAATATGCAAGAGCAATTACTGAACTTCACTGAGTGGTTAGTATTAAAATGTGTTAAATTAAATTAAAAAATTAGGTTTATAACAAGTGTAATTGTGGTTCTTTACTTTAAAACACATTTACCTATTTTCATGATCTTCGATGCATACAAGCTGGAAGAAGTAAAATAAAGATGCTGGTAGTATTATACAGAGTAACCTACTAGAAAAGTCTAGTACTAGAAAAGTCTTTTCGTCCATACAAGTTCTAAAAGTTTACAAATCCCCTCTAAAATAAAGCCTTCAACATAATTAACCTTTGCACTGATTTCATATAGATATTTTATATACAGAAAACTGAACCTCTATTTTTCCCTAATACATGAGTAAAATTGTAATCAAAGCACAGTAAAACAGCATAAGAACGACATGCACTAAACAAAAAACCTACCAAATCCTCGGGGATCTGAATTGCCGTTGTGATAGGATTGCTTTTCATCATTTTCAGTGCCCCAGTTGCTGTGAGAAATAATTATTACACGTTGAAGAAAAACATCAAAATCAATTCCTTAGTGTTCATTTTCCTCAGGAAGGCAATTTGTTTGTTCTAATAACCAGAGAACTTCAATTGTTGACTACAGTCATCAAAACTTTCCCTTAACACAGGTCCTGGAAACAGCCCTGATGTCTACTTTGAAAACTAATTTGGTCAAATTCATACCCTTCTCTAGTACTCTTGTTCCACATTTGAATGAGTCCGAGAAACGCTCCTATCTCATCCAGATTGGAAGGATGGCTGTGATGCATGAGTCAGTTCACATATTAATCGAGACGCAGAACAGTGCGGTAAGCTATGCACGATAGCATGGTATTTATGAGAATACCTCTATCTCCACACTTAATTCTAATCATTACTATTAATAAAGATTGTCCAGTTTATATTAAGTGTTTTGACTCAATACATCTTTCGGTAAGACATCAAAAGCAATAGTTAATCATTACTTCAGAGGATACAGAAGTTCTAACTGCATCACTTTTGCCTCAATCCCATTGATTCCCTAGCAATGAGCAAACACTATTTGGTACTTATATATTACTGTTGACCTTGTAGTAGCTCTGGAAAGAGAAAGATTAAACTTGCTAAGTATTTAAGATCCCAGCCATATTTTAAGGCTTATCATATAACATTTCCACAGAAATCACTATATTTCTTTTCAATCCACTTGCTTTATTTGCTGTTGTCATTTCTTATTGTATTAGTACTTACTGTGTCAGTTCAAGTGTAGCTTTTCTGGAGAAAGTCCAAGATGTTCTCTCAGCTTTATCTTTTGGGATATCGTGTTTATCTTCATAACCCAGGAAATACAGTGAGAACTTCATAGGAGGAAAGTCAAATTTCTGAAGCAGTCTACATAGCAAAAATTATTTTGAAACAGTAATTAGAAAAGATAACCACACAGCCTGAAAATACAGTAAGTTGTTTCCCCTGTCTACAATCCACATCTTAGAATAGCTACATTTTGAATTCTCGAATAGAAACATTCCAGCACACATTATAAACCTATAAAAGATAAAAGAATCAGATGTTTATAGACGATCAGTAAATGAACAGCAAAACCAGAACAAAGGTTCAAGTCTGAAGCTGCCATTTTGTTACTTGTACAGATTTTCTCAGGAAGGACTAGCAGATAATTTAACTTCCAGGTTTACAGAAATGATTCCTATTTAAAAGCATTATCACAAAAGTTACCAGTTGAGAGAAGAATCAGTGAGGTAAACGCTGTACAAGTTGTACACTGATAATTAATGACCTACTTAAAAGAGGAGAAAAGAATTCTAGACAAAGCCACTTTTCATTTGTTTGCAATTTAGGCATTCAGTGTGCTGTGAAGCTCTCAGAGATTGGCAGGCTATCCAACTCAGCACTAGCAGATAGGTATAACTACATCAACAGAACAAAAAACTTGTCATAAGAATGAAGAAACACCCAACGTTGTTGTGGCACACAGCTTCCACTCACGTCATTCCAAGAACTCTTGTATAGAAATCCAGTGACTTCTTAGGATCCTTTACTCTTAACATTGTCTGCTGAAATATAAAATCCTGGGAGGGGGGGGGGAAAGAAATAAAATACATTTATTAAACATCCAGCAGAATTTAGTTGTGTGTCAGAGATATCAGTTAACAATGAAAATCAAAACCAGCAAGTCTAGAGCTAACAAATGCAGTATTACACACAACATAAATAACGTGTTTTATTTTAGATCATTCCAAATTGGAAGGGACCCACAAGGATCACCAAGTCCAACTGCAGCACCACACAAAAAATCAGCCCACGTGGCTGAGAGCACCGTCCAAATGCCTCTTGAACTCCAGCAGCTTGGTACCGTGACTACTGCATTAGGTGCTGTACCCCATCGCAGCTGCAGGATCCAGTACCACCCGCACCCGGCCGGCCCCATGCCGCTCCACGGTCACCGCACGTCCGCACACCAAAGGGGCAGCGGTGCTGGCGGTACCGCCGCAGCCTGCGCCGCCCGCAGCCTTAAGGCGCCCTGCTCGCCCCCACTCAGCCCACCTTCGTGCTGGGATCCGGCTCCGAGCAGGCGCCATAAGCAGCCTCATCGCTCAAGCCGCTCGGTTCAGCCATGTTGGGAGCAGTGGGCAGCGCAAAGGCGACGCTCCGCCCCGTAGCTGCTCAGTTGCGTGCAACGCGTCCTGCGCATCTAAGCAGCCGGTTAGCGCTTAAATGAAACGCTGCTTTGTTTAGAGCTTCTTTCCAGCTGACAGCACTTTTAGGCGTTTTCACAGCCCGGTGTTATACCTTCACACCTTCATAAGTCTAAAAACACACCCAACGTATGGCTTATTCCTTTAGAGAATTGGAGATGTCAGTTTTCCACCTGTCCTGACTACTCAGCAAAATAATAATATTATTATCATCATTATTATTATCATTAACAATAATAATTGCACTTTCGTTAAGAAAAGCGGGATGGGACATAGTAGATGGCTGCCCCCTCGCTTTACACCCTCTTCAACCGGGCAGAGCCGAGCCGAGCCGAGCCGAGCCGAGCCCCGCGCGAGCAGCACCGCAGTCGTTACGGACGCCCCATAACGGCCAGCAGCGCAGCACCGCGCTGTGCCGCCCCGTCCCGGAGGCGGACGGGCTGGTAACGGCCGGTCGGGGCGGTGCTGGAGCTACTGAGTAACACCGAGGCTTATTTTTCTCGTCCTTCGCTCCCCTCTTGTCCTCCTGCTACTTTGCTTCTGCTCTAAAGGGGTCGGGAGCAAAGCTGAGAGTGTCATACGCTTGTCAACGGGCTGGGGGTGCTGGTGGCTGAGGTAACAGTCGTTAGGAGTGATGTAGAATAAACCTTGAATTTGAGTTACGAGGGGAAAGTTGAATGATTTTGTTATTTTATGCCATGTTTGAGGTGTATGTCCAAGGGCGTGATGGAAATCCGGGTAGGCAGCCAGCTGGAGCTCATGCTCTGACCTGAGTGGCACGATCTTCTACCGCACATCCTTACACCCGTATAGAATGCATGGTTGGCAGTATCTGTGGTTGGCTGCCTTAAGGCCTCGTGAGAACCGCTGTGTAATCTGTGATATCTGTTTTAATCTCTATGGTAGTAGTACTCTGAGTTACAATGGCATTTCCAACACTTTTATCTGTTACTCTGCGTATTTATATAGGTTACACACGTATTTACCCATTCTAACATTCTTGTGTAACTGAACAAGCTATTTTTAGAGGATAAAATTAAACACAAGCTAAAGACTTCAGGTACAGGAATAATGATGGTGACAGTGCATAAAGATAATTGTTCAGTTTGTGTGTAGAATAAGAAAACTGAATGAAGCTTTTAATTATCTGTATATTCAAGACTGTTAAGATGTACTGAGTGGGATTGATGGCAGATAGCAAATGCTAGTGGATAAATATGCCTCCCAGTACGAAGAAAGGGAGAAGGTATTTATATGAGTCTTTATAACCCTGAATTACGGGCTTGGGATTCACAAACCAAACCTTTCTTGGGCTTTTGAGATAGTGAAATAGACAGGGGAAGAAAACAGCAGGGTTTCTTTTCCGTAACAGCTGACTGCTTAGCAATCATGTGTATACCTTGTTTTGTCCATTTTAGAAATCCTCACCTGGGAAATACCTGCTAGTATTCTAGCCATCTTAGGTTACTCACCGGATTAAGAGGAAAGCCTGATTTTTTTTATACTGAGGTGAAGTCTTGTGCTTAACACTCTAGGAACTTTTAATATATTGTATAAGACTTCATAAGTCACTTCATAGAAAGAGCTCAGTCTGTATGAATTTTAGGGTGCAATCTTGTCTGTTATTTCCTACCCTCTTAACAACATGTTTTTAATGATGAAAGTCTGATTTTTGTATTAATTTAAATAGAAATAAAACGTATTAAATAATGACATAGTAACACTGTGGAAATTAAATGCTTCCACTGAAGAAATACTACCGAACATCTTTTGTCCTACATTTTATCTGAACTTGTGTGTGTTTAGGGTATCATGTATGGTGGGGCATTCTGTCTAAAGTTCACTACCTATATAAAAACACTATTTTTTCCTTTTTTGACAAATTTCAGAATGGAGAACGTACAAGAAGATGATAATGAAAATTCCAACACTGGAGAAGATTCTGGGTCCAGTCATGTGGCAGTGGATAATACTGGGCAAAATCTCACTACAGAGGGTTCTGTGTCTGGCCCTGTTGCACCAGGGGATGCTGAAGACAAATCTGTTCACCATGCTCAACAAGTAGTAAACTCTTCCCCTTCCCAGGAATCTTTTATTCCTGTAACCCGAAGGCTGTCTAGGCTTTACCGGTGCTCTGCTGGAGTTCTATCCATGCAAGAAATTTTAAAAGAAAAACAGGTTTAGTATTCAATGTTAGGTCTTGACATAGATTTCTGGTTCTTTCGCAGATAATTAAATTCAGTTTAAATGAATTGTTTCTCTTTTCTGTTTCCATTTTTTTTTCTTTTTTTTTTTTTTTTTTCCATTTTCTCTCTCTCTCTCTCTCTCTCCCTCTGTTTAATGTTTTAGGCTCGATACAGAGAAGCAAGAGAAAACCGAAGAACAAAAATTGATGCTTTATATAAATACATATTTGAAGTTCTTAGCATCAGGCTAGGTTTAGACTTAACAACTGTAGAAGAATTGATTTTGGATGTCCCTTCGGTGAGTATGTTCTGTGAATCTCTTGAATTTCAATTATTAGTCAAAATATGTAGCAGGTTACCCCTTTGATATGAAATGTTAACCATCATTTAGATCACTTCTACCAAAAAACGTGATTAATAAGGTATGCAGTTCATCTGGAATGATACCTGACTAAATAATTCAGCTTAGTTTCCTGGAAGATTTTCAAGTATTCCCTTGGTTTTTGATAGCAACTTTTTCTTATTTCTTACTTCAAGGACAGCTTAATTACTGCTATTATTTTGATTTAGTGGATTTTGTCATATCGACTACATTTCATTCTTTTCAGCCTAGCATTATTATATTCTAAAAATAATCATTTTTATTTGTAAAGCAAGTCCTGACTGAAATGTCAAAGATAGTGCAAAAATAAGCGAAACTTCACAGAAATGTTTGAAAGAAAAAAAAAAAAAAGTTTTTTAGTAAAGAAGGAGAAGAAGGATCCATTTCACTAATGTTGTTACATTTGGAAAGGCTTTTTATATGGTTTCCAGTTTTGAGCTCTTCAGTTATTTGTAGATGTTTAAAGGTGTTTCACAGTGCTTGAACGGACAGGAGCAATTGGCTAAACTGTTCTTTTAGTGTCAAAACTGAGCATCTATGTTTGTAAAATATAGCCCTTGTCATCTCTGACTGCATGATGTTTTTGTTGGTTAGAGATTAGACTTAGCCTTCAAACTTTAACCAGACGTTATCAACTTTGATTAGCTACATCAACTTCAGTTCTTCTGATACAAGCTGAATACATATTCACATTCAAAATTATTGTTTGTTGTTTCTTTATTGATATTTACACATCATAAAATGGATATAATCTTTTTTATTATGCTTACACAACATCAAGGTACTTTAAGCTTTGTTGGTTAACTGACATTTTGTTTCTTTGCTGTTGATAAGCGAAATATAGTTTTAGGTCAGCCTGACTTCATGACAAATTGCTGTTCTGCACTAAGTTTGATAAACTCAGACACATAAGAACCTTTGGGATGGTGTGTGTGTTGCTTTTTTGTTGTTGTTGTTTTTGTTTGTTTGTTTTTCTCATCGAAAATAATGATTTGAGTAACTAGCATTTGCATTTTTTAAATTTGTTTTAATTTAACAGTTTGAAGAATTTGATTCCTTTTTTGCCAAGGGAGGAAGTAAAGCACTGAAAATTTTCTATCAAGAAGGGGATGTACCAGGAATAGGTAACCTTTAAATATTAATACAGGCAGATGTAATAATATCATTTTCTGTTAGCCAGAATAAAAACTTGTTTTCATTTCAGAGGATGAATCTTATATCAATAGATTATCACATGGTAGGGTTAATAGTGAAAGTAATGTAATAATGAGTGTGCAAAATAAGGAAAAAATAAAATCGAGTTTACCAGAATAAATGTAATTCCTTTTCTTTGAGTGCATGTATATATTTGAACACAACCTTAAAGCTACCCCTATAATACCGTCTTACTCTTTCCCACCATTTGTCTGTTTTCCATACCCTGCTTTTTCTACTTTTCCCTTTTCCTGCTTCATACCTATCTAATCCCTTACTAATTCTTTACTTGTTTCCCTATTGTTTTCTCGAGTATAATATCTTTGATAGGGTGAATGAGAATCAGCATATAATATATCTTAGCGACCAGGAAATTACAAGATGATGGACCTGAACAAATTCCCTCTTCAATGCAGCACAATACACTGAATTTGCTTTGTAAGCCATACATTCTGTGAGTAAGTTCAGCCATGGATTATTCCTTTTTTTTCTTACCTTACACACAGAAGATGAAGATAAGTAATTTCTGTGTTGCAGTCTATTTCACTGTATTTCAAACATTTTGTAATAAATCACTTTAAAAGAAAAAGTGACATCTATGAAATTCTTTTCAGAATGTGGTCGGACAATTCCAGGAGTTACAAAAGGAAGTAAAATGATGCGATTTTATGTGAACAACACACCGGAGAAATTAGTAGGACTATGCTTGTTTTTCATTCGTCTTAAGAATGACAGCCATATAAAGGCAAAAAGTATACATGAGGTATTCTCTCATACAATTTTAAAAACAAAGAACTTAAAAAGCAGATAGTTTTGTTTCATTATTTGTTTCACTATTGTTATGTTACTAAGTTTACTGGTAACTGTATTTTTGAATGTTAAGTTGTATTGCACTGTGCTCTCATCCTTGAGGAGAAAAAAAAGAGCTGTATTACTTCAGCAAGTACTCAGGATATCTGGTGAATTCTGTCTTGCAGGCCAGTTGTTAAGGAGGCAGTCAGCATTTAGATTAGTTTATCATTCTCTCAATCATTCTTTTCCTTCTTTTCCTTCTTTTCCTTCTTTTCCTTCTTTTCCTT
>JAPSGF010000007.1:541046-591173 GCA_035772895.1 Perdix hodgsoniae
TTTCCTTCTTTTCCTTCTTTTCCTTCTTTTCCTTCTTTTCCTTCTTTCTTTTCCTTTAAGGAGGTAAAGCCACTAACTATATTTTGGGTCTGATGAAACCTTAAGATAAAAGGACTCACATTTGCCTAGAAGACTTTATACATAGCAAATTCCAGCAGAGAAAAAGTTTATTTCTCTGTTTTATATAAGTTTATATACGTTTATATAAGAGAGAGAGATATAAGTATCTGAATGTGCGAAATGCACATTTATCCTAAGGAAGTTATGTAGCATGAGATTTTCTGCTGTACAACTATATAAGACCAATTATTAGATATGTGTGGAGTTGATTCTATCAATCAACAATGCTCTTCTCCTTACGTTAAAATTTTCATATGCAAAATCAGAGTGCTTTTTATTAAAAAATAAATAAAAATGCTGACTTTGTAATACTGTTTCCACTCTAAGTTACTACATCACTAACAATTATTCTGTTACAATGCAGGATATATTCTTTTGTGTTTTGGATGCCACTGAAGGGCTCTTACGTGGTGTTAAGAACATGTTAGAAAAGATTTTTATCCCAGCTATCCTTGCAACAAACAACTGGGGTGTTTTAAGTCAGAACAAACAGGATACAAAAGACAAACAGAATTTTGTGGAAAGTATTAGGAGATACCTTTCATTTCTAGAAGGTAAGTTTTGCATTTAGAAAGCAAACAAATTAGAGGAATTCTATTTAACAATTTTCTTTTAAGCACAGTAGGACACACGTAAGCAATGTACCTAAGTCTTCAAGCAAAAATGAAATTATCAAAAGCTTGTCTAATAAACATATGGGAGATTATTGATTGAGAATATTATCTAGTGTTACATTACTTCTAGTGAGGAACACATGGGATTTAAAAGAAGAATTTTCTGTTTTATGTAACTTCAGTAAAATGCCTATTATATCGAAACATTACAGTTTACAGATATGTATTCCCAAATGTAAATTGTTTACACCAGTAGAAATAAATTTTCAAGTCTTAACTGATTATGTCTTGTAATTGCTTTCTGCCTCTCCTTCTTATTTATTTATTTATTTATTTATTTATTTTTAATTTGTTATTATTCAGGGGCTATAGTAAGTATTGAAGGAACTGTTGAGTTGAAAAAAATAGATCACATCAATTTTTCTAAACTCCAGTCCTTTGAGGAAGTAACAGCAGCAGCAGATAATCCCGATATGATTCACCAGTTAGAAGAAGTACTTTTGATCTGGTATAGACAAATTGAAAGAGTAAGTTGTTTTTTTCACATATCTATCCAATATGAATATTGTTAGATACTTCTAAATGATATATGAGACTTGCCTGAAGTTATTTTAAGGTTACATCAAGATTTGTGTCTGAGTATGCCTGCCAATTGCTTCTCTAGACAAGCGAAGATAAGAAGGCACTCTGTTGGTCAGATCTTGCAGTCTGGTAAGAATACAAGTTTCTGAACTGCTAATATACAAGTAGTAAAAAGGAGAGGATGAAGGATGCAGGAGTAATAATGATGGTATATACACATATACTGCACACACACACACCCATGGTGTATGAATCAGGTGCTGCGTTTCTGCTAATTGTCAAGTTATAAGAGAGGTATCACTGTTAGATGTTTGACTTGGCCAAGTATGGCATATTTGATCTGGTGCTCCTATGCAAACCTTAGATGGTGACATCTCTGTTATCCAAGAAATTACTGTCTAATGTTTCCAAGACAAAGCACAAAACAATTTGTTATAATATAGAATCTGTGTAAACTGGGACATAGAAGCGCATATTATGTTCATTGTATGCAACTCACCAGAATAAAAATGTCAGTGAAATGTAGAAATATCTGGCTATATAAACATGTACATGCAGGTGAGTACATTTATGCATTTACATCTGGTGTTTATTGCACTTATTAAACGGTTAACGGTTTATGGGCTGGTCTGGCCCAGTTCCGTGACCAGCAGGGCGGAGGGATCTGCGGATCCGCGCCTCTGGGAAAGGGGAAGCAGGGGACCCCAAAATACTTGAAAACAACAGCACTGATCTGAGGTGGAACAAATGATTTTACTAAATATAGTATTAGTAAAATACAATGAGAGAGAGTCTGTTTGAATTGCATAGACCTCACCACAATGCTGGGGTGAGAAGTGCAGTCCAGTTGAGTGACTGAAGTACAGACGGCGAAGTGCAGATGGCGAAGCGCAGGCGGCAAAGCGCAGATAATGAAGCGCAGACAGCGAAGAGCAGGCGAAGAAGGAGGATCAGGTGACCTTGCTTGGAGTTATATCCCCTTGCTGACCGCAAAGTCTCCTGGGGAAAATGTAGCTCCTCTCCGACGGACGAACACCCGGCAGACACCAAACCCCACCCCCAGTGCATCACATGATGTTATGGTGTGGAATACTGACGACCAAAAATCATAAAACCATGACATAACTGTTCCATTTTTACCATTTTTTTCCTCCAAAAGTGAGTGTATTTCAAATTCTTATTAAATAAAAAATGTGCTGAGATCCACCCAGTTTTAACATGAACATATACATTGGTTGCCTTGACTTCAGTATAAGAATACCATTAATCACCATTCTGAATTAGGATTCTTTTCCAAATCAGAACCATTTTCAAACGTCAATAAAAGCAAACTTGTTCCTTTTAAGTTAGTATCCTCAGAACATTTCTTCTTCATAACAATTTGTCTATTCTCTAAAACAGCCTTTTTCCAATTTGATTGCAGGTTCTGATTGAGAGTCAGCAGATGAGGAAGGAAGCTGATAATTCTGGTCCACTGACTGAATTAGAGCACTGGAAATGTATGTCTGCTAAATTTAATTCCATTATTGAGCAGATCAAAGGATCAGACTGCAGAACAGTCATTAATATTCTGAATATTGGACATTCTAACCTACTAAAGGTAATTCATTATTTTTTTTCCTCTTTAGTAGACAAGGCTTGCAATTTATATATATTGCATATATATATATATTCTCCTCAGAAAATCTCATATATATATTTATATATTTATATATATAGATTTTCTGAGTCACAGCTACACAGTAGATAGTATACCTCCAGTGATCATATGTATATAGATTTTCTGAGGAGAATAAGGAGGGGAAAATTTAGATATGTTGCTAGTGTGCTTGATTTAGAAAGAGATGAAGATATTATAGATACTGGTCAAAAATAATAATAATAATAATTAATATTAATAATAATAATAATAAAATCCCAGTTATAATCATCTTGCATTACTTGTTTTGATGCTGCCTTTAAAAAACAATTTTCCAAGGTAAGGTTTTTTTGTCTAGATGTGGCAAGAGCTAGATGCCAGAATCACAGATGCTGCAAATGAATCGAAAGATAATGTGAAATATTTATGCACGCTTGAAAAAGTTTGTCAGCCTCTTTATGACTATGAGATTGTAAGTATACCTTTCATTATTTGCTAAGCAATGTTCATTTATTTATTTAAAATGTCCATTAAAAAATTTCAGGGTAAGAGGAATTTTGTTTGTATTTGTTTACATGTACTGATTCTTTTTTTAAACATCTGTCTAGCTGAAATTATAACTAAAGTAAAACATTATTTTATTAGAAATGTATTTATAAATATGTTTTATCAATAAACAAATACATGTGATTGCCTAGTTAGTCCTCTGCCAATATTATTTTAAAATGAGCCAAAAATACTGATTTACAGTGCAAGAATCTCAAAATATGTATTTCAATCAAAATTCTGTATGCCAATTAATATTACACAAATGTAACCAAAGTGCCAGAATTTCAGTTATGTAAAAAATAATGGAAGCCTAATGAGACCCTAGATGCTTCTTGCAGGGTAAAATAATATTTTGATAAGAAAAATTTTGTTAGCTGCTTCTATTTGTAGAAATTACAGCTAGGCAGAACTTAAATGTTAGGTTGTTTGTGTTCTGCTAATTACGGAAAAGATATTAAGTTTAATTTTTACCATTAATTATTAAAATAAGTACATATTTGTAAAGGCTGTTGCAGGATAAGGTGGAAGGAAGAAATAGCCTAGGGAAGAGGTGTTTCTTCCGTTCTTTTTTTTTTTTTTTTAGTCCTCTCCATTTTGATCCTACATGATTCCTGTCCTCCACCAGAAAGTGTTGCATATTTTTCTTAAGTTCTGGCACCTTAGTATCCTAATTCAAGTTTTAACCGAGGGGAGGCAAAACCAAACAGCAACCCCACCAAACAAACACAAAGACAAAACAAGGAAAGTGTAGAATGGCAGAAGAGGACTAAGCAGCTTGTCTTCCTCAGTCCCTCAGTCTATCGCTAGAGGGTGCCAGGTACCAGGGAATAAAAGACATAACCAGGCGTGTATCAGATTTAAACTGCTTCGTAGGATTTACTAAAATAATCTAACATAAATACATTTGTGAGTAGGGCCCATTAAAGAACTTGTTAGTTTACTAACATGAGAGAATTAGCTTCGTTCTTTATTTAGTCAGGAACACTTTGCATAAATCTGAACTGTTCTCTCCCTACTGAGGGGAAGGCTTAGTGAGGAGCTTAGTGCTGCTTAGCTGGTTGCTGGGTTAAATCACAACAGTTGAACACTACTTTTAAACTGCTTTTTTGGGTAATTTTTTTCAGTGTCGCTATACTATTGAATTTCATATCTCCATGAAGGAAGTACAAATAATTTACTGCTAGCTGTGACTCATGAGTACAGAATGTTATAGACAACAAATAAATATTTTTCTCATTAAGTAGATAGTATTCCTCCAGTGATCATATATGTTTCACATGCTTCCCATGCTTATAGTTAAGTAAATTTTTTCTAAGAGAACCCTTTTACTAGTGATTAGTTGACAAATGAGAAAGTCCTATCCTGTAACCTTCCCTAGAAGACAGTGATATAGAAGACATGTGATATATGACTTGTGTTACATTTGTAAGAGCAGCCTGGGCCTATTTGATATTTGCTAAGTAATTACTATTTTTTGACAGTGTCTGGATATTATTTATGAATAGATTTCTCTTTTGCCTTTTTTTTTTTTCTTTGAACAAAGTATTTTGGAAGTGGTTCAGTGACTGAACAGCAGTAATGTGGTCACTTAGTTTTAATGGTATGAACAATGATTTTGTGCAATGTGTATAGGATTTTGATCTTTTATACATTCATTGATCTTTTATAACATTCATTAATAAAATTAATACTGTGACAATTATGATTTTTGTGGAATCTCTGAATGAAACATTTTATGCAATGATTATTTTTATAATGTATGTGTGTAGAATACATTTAACAGCTGTACTTGAAGAAAAACAAAAACATTAATCATGAACAACCACTGTCAGCTGCCAGAAGAATATTTTCATTTGTGCCAAAAAATGCAACCAGTACTTATTGATTCAGTGTTCAGTTATGGACTTCAAAATAACATTAAAAATATTCATACGGATCTCTTTATCTGACCAAATACTCTGAGATTTTTGTTGTGTATTAGTTGAGATTCCTTTGAAAATGTGTTGAGTGTGATTAGATTTTATTACAAGAAACTTTTTTACTTTTTTTTGTATGATTCAATGACATTTTAAAGATTGTTTAATGTGATTTAAGCAAAAATTTAATTTAGATATTATCAATATAATAAAAATAGATTTGCTAGCAATAGAAAATAAAGTTTTTTCTCAAAACTCTGCTTTAAGGTGTCAATGAGAAATGGAATACCAAATTTGATAAATGCTATCCGAATGATTCACAGTGTTTCAAGATATTACAATACATCTGAAAGAATGACATCTTTGTTTATAAAGGTAAATATATTAAGCTTAATGTTCAGTGTAAAACTATGAGGTTTTTTTTCCCTGAAAAATATGAGATATCTAAATTTGTTTAAATCAGAAGGACAGTTGTTAAAAATGGGTGACAAATAGTGGGTGTATGTAAGGGAAAGGAAGGGAAGCCTTTTGATCAAGAGCTGTTTGAATTTAGAGCAGAAACATCTTTTGGAATGAACTTTATCCTTGGTTCAGCAAAACGGAATTTTTCTTCCTAGTAATTGTCAGAATCTGAATTAATCTCGTCTGTTGCTTGCTAAATGAAAATGAGAAGTTAGTGCTTCATCTGTGATGTTATATCACTGCTTAAAGTTCTTAGAGGGTTCTATAGATCTTACATTTTCACCTTGAGATGACTGTTTTTACAATGTAAAACTGCTGCTGCAGTTTTCCAATTATTTGCTTAATTGGAAAGTGCTGATAAAGATATGCAAATATGAGTTGTAAAGTACGAATTAGGTAGAAGACAAAAGTTAATTTCTGTGGGAATGAACTGCAGGATGAGAAGAAAGTATTCGCTTTTGCAAGGGGTAAATTCATTCTCTCCCTTGGGGAGACATGATTGTGTCTCTCAGCATATCAGATGTCACCTCATTTCCAAGTTCACTATGAATTTGCTGTCACTAAGAGCTTTGAAAATAGCTGAAAACATCTGGGCAATTCTCATAACTCAGCTGAGCATTCACCTAGATTTTTCATTTGTGTACTTCTTCAAGAACTTGGAATGCTAGTGAGATTTGAACCCTCTCCTCATGTCTATAATTGTTAAGACCTTTGGCCCTCTGGCAGCCTATTTCTTTTGTTGTCAGCAAGCGTGGTTTTTCTGTTAGCTATTGCTTCCAGTAAGAGTGTAGGAGACATTGATAGTGAACCTCACTACATAACTTTCTTCTCTAAAAACAAGAACAACCCAGGATATAGTATAGACTTTTCAATTTGATTTGAAACAGAAGATAAAGAAAGCCTTTTCTGAGGCTATCTCTGTCTATTACTTGAGCTGTTTTCTATACTTCAGTTGTTAGGTATGGATTATGGAACAACATTTACATTTGGCTGGTCAATAACTGTTTTTTAGATTTTGTGTATTGACACTTGTTAGTGTCTATTAATGATCTTAGGGATTGAGTGTTTCACTACAGTGGCTAGTTTACAGCCAAAGTGGTTGTGCGAAGCTATGAAACAACAAGGAGGAATTCTATTCCAATCTAAGTTTTTTTTCATCAAAGCTCAAGTGTTCATCCCTTACTGAAGGCTTCCATTTAGAGATTGTCAGAGGGGATACCGGCAATCCCGCCTATAACCTTAGCTCTTATGTAAGTGAAAAATAATTAAGATGAAAGTTACTTTGTTATTGAATTGTCTTTGTTCATGTGTTTAGTGACATTCTGGTTTTATGCACATATATTGCTATTCTTATGAATTCCATGTACATAAGTACTTCTTGGGATTTGAGTATGCTTCTGGGGTCGTTTTAAGACATTCTATAAAGTGTTTTTCTTTTATGCTGCATATATTATTTTGCCATTATTTTTCCCACAAGTACAATTCATTCAAACTCTGATAGTACTAATACACGCAAGTGGGAATTTTTACAGATTCCGTAAAAAAGGTGAATTTCTGAGCTTGAAACCTAATTGTTTCATTTGTCTACAACAGGTTACAAATCAAATGGTTGCGACATGTAGAGCGTACATTACTGATGGTGGCTTGTCTCATGTATGGGACCAAGAGACACCAATAGTTATTGAAAAAATTAAGGTTTGTATTTTGTTATTTCTGTTATTTTTCTATTAAATCTATTGATCACTTATTGATGTGCATGAGGAAGTTCATATCAATTTGTATCAAGTACTTTACTCCTCTGCTAAGTTATTTCATGCTGCTTTGATTGTTTTCTCATTTCTTATCCCACTAGCATTTGTTGAAATTAGAATGACTTTATTTTCATCAGTTTTTTCCATCACTGACCTTGGAATTGGCATCTTCAGCATATCTGTGAACAAGAAATCTTATGATCCTGCTTAATGTTCTTCCCTGCCAGCAATCTCTGATCTGGTGCCATCTTCCTCTGCAATAGGAAACTGCATCTGAATAGGCTTCCCTCTGTTACAGTAACTCCTTCCATTTCTAGACTTCCTTGGCCATGAAGGTTCTATGGTAATAGAGTTTTCATCTTCTTCAGGTGATGGTGGCATAGTAAGATCAAATTAAGCACTTCAGTGTGCCATGACAAAACACCTTTAGCTGTGGGGCACTGATTTCCATTATAGATTCTATTTCCACCTTCTCCTTTAATGGACCTCATCTATTGACTTCCTACCTTACCCAGAAATGCGTATGTATTGGCTCTATATGGCAAAGTTTTGGGTAGTTTCAAAAGGATTTAAGGAGTGACTGCAGTGAGAAGGCACCAGAAGCTGCCCCATCTTGGCTAGAGCCGATTTCAGCTGACCTGCTAGCCAAACCTGAGCCAATGAGTGATTCTGGTTGTGCTTCTGTGGTATTTAAGAAAGGATAACAAAAATGCTGTGCAACAGCTGTGAGAGAGGAAGGAGATAGGAAAAAATGAGAGAAATAGCTCTGCAGGCACCAAGGCCAGTGAAGAAGGAGAGAGAGGAGATGCTTCAGGTACCAGTAATAGACTACTGACTGTAGTCAGTGGAAAAGACTCTGGTGACAGAGGTGGTCTCCCTGCAGCCCGTGGAGGGCCATAGTGGAAGCCAGAGGCTGTTGCCCAAATAAAGCTGCTTCCCATGGAGACCCTATGCAGGTTTACCTGAACTCTGTAGAAA
Source organism: Perdix hodgsoniae (assembly GCA_035772895.1). NCBI lineage: Eukaryota > Metazoa > Chordata > Aves > Galliformes > Phasianidae > Perdix > Perdix hodgsoniae. The sequence continues at coordinate 549,658 of JAPSGF010000007.1, forward strand.
GGTCCCATGCTGAAGAGTTCTTGAACTGCAGCCAGTGGGAAGTCCACACTGGATCAGTTTGTGAGGGACTGCGTCACATGGAAAGATCTCCATGGTGGAAGAGAGAAAGAAGGAAGGAACAGACAAGACAAATTATTATAAGCAGACCACTGCTGACCAAATGGACTCCATCTCCCTGTGCTACTTGATGGAGCGTGGGTAGAACAAGTAAAATTGAAATTGAGCCAGGAAAGAAGAGATGTAGGAGAACTGTATTTATTTATTTAGTTATTAAAGTTTGCTTTTACTTCTCATTGCTCTTCTCCATTACTAATTGGCAATAAATTAATGTTACTGTCCTCTAAAACACTCTATTTTTCACATCACCTAAAGCTTTCCTGTTATATTTTTGATGACTCGTTTCCCATTGTTGTGTCTTTCACTGGACTGTACAGCTGTACGTTTATATACTGCAAATACTTGCTAGGAATACTGAAACAAAACAGTTGTATGTAAGCCATTACTGCATGGTGACTGAAACTAGACTCAGTGATAATTAACCACTTTGGAATAACAGTGGATTTTGATGCTCTTATTTCTTATGTATGAGTGTAGCTTAAAGAATATGATGTTTATTTCTTCCCTTTTTAGGACTGCATTTTCCTACTGAAAGAGTATCAGAGATGCTTTCAGAAAACAAAACAAGAAATTACGGAAAATTTAGGAGAAAAATCATTTGAAGTATCTGAAATGTACATTTTTGGGAAATCTGAAGCTTTTTGTAGAAGATTAGAAAAAGTGAGTAAATTATGTGTTTTTACTGTCAGTACAGAAGTAGGACTCCTCCAGAGAACAGTTGACAAAGCAAACTGAACTTTACATGCTCTTAAGCATGTGTGAAGTAGAAGTGTGGAAGAGATTTTAACTTTTCTTTTGAGAGAAGTTTGACTTCCACAGAGTAAGTAAGCTAAATATTTTAGACAATTACCTTGCAATGTCCTACTGAATTCGTCATTTTTTTCTGTGTTAACTAGGTGAATTATCTCCATTAATCTAGATGTACATTGCTATTTTTGGAGGTTTAGAGTAACATGAAGAATACCAAACTTTCATTATGTGAATGGTGACCCTAAGTCATTAAAAGCTCCTGTTAATTCGAAGCACAGTTCTTCAGATGATTCTGCTGCTTGCTGTAATCTTAACATTTATCTTGCTAACCTAATGAATCATTATCATCTGTGGGGTTTGTGTGGAAGAGATAATAGGTGTTTCTAGATGCAGAATAGAGTGATACAAGTAATAAGAGAGTAGTGGGGTATACGTCATATTCTAAATACCTGTTCTCTGTATATGTCATGTTTGAAATCTGTATGACTCTACTTAACCAGTCAAATATGAACAACAACAACAACAACAACAACAACAAAACACCAAAAAACTTTTCCCAACAAGAAAAACAAATAAGGATTTACATTACTTTGAGTTATGGTGATAACTGATGTTGAAAATGGAGTTAACTATGCTCTGTTGAAGATATTTTGAAGATATTTTCTTAGCTCAGAAGCAAAGCATTTCTGAATGCACTATTTAATTTGGGAGGGCTACATATCATTTAGATTATTTCCCTCAGGTTTTAATTAATAAAGGAATAAATAAAGCATTTATTATGAGCATGATTATACCCTTTATATTTCAGATTACAGAGATGATAAATGTAGTGCAAACCTTTCGTGCACTGAGTATGTCGACCATTGAAGGCATAGATATTATGGCAATAAAATTCAAAAATATCTACCAAAGTGTTGAAAAGAAACAATATGACATCCTTGATCCAAGAAAAACAGAATTTGATGTGGATTTTGTGGACTTCATGGCAAAAATTGAAGGTTTAGAGGTAAACAGTATTGCAATTTATGACTTAATTGGTGGCAGATTTCATCACTACTGTCTGAATAGTACTGCATTAAGTCATGATCAGACATCAAAATATTACAGTATGACTAGAAAAATGGTACTAAATTATATGTTTCTTAGGTACAAATACAAACATTTATGCGAACTTGTTTTGGAAGAATTTTGTCTTCACAACATGCACTCCAGTTACTTCAAAGGTATTGGCAAGTATGTTTTAAAATATCTTGAAGCAACATGAAATTACTGATTAGCTCAATTTAAATAGCATGATTCCTTTTGTAACAAAGGATCTAATATTTTTTTTCATTATTGTTGTTATAAATCATGTTATAAATGATTTATTTACAAGAAAGTTGTATTTTATATTTCTAATACAAATTGATATATACTTCTGTTTTGTCTTTTAATTACAATGTCTTTTGCATGTACAAGTTAATAAAGCAAAACAAAGGAAAATGTATGTAGATAAGTAAAGCTAGAGCAGAACTTTTCATGTTGCTCGAACTTGCCCAGGACAACAGCCAAAAAATTATACTGCCTGAGAAACAATTCCTAGATCTGCGCTTCTTTCATTTTACTTAATATTTATGTATCTCAAAATGGAAAGAAGAAAAAAAGAAGAAAACAGTGCTTTGTAAATATGATTTTAGATACTTATTTTTAATACAGATTTCAGAATCTGAGAATGCCATGCCTTCAAGAAGAAGTAATATATACAGTTGCTTGTATTCTTCAACATTATGTAAGAGAACTTGAAGTTATTAAAAAGGTACTTTATTTATTTGCAGTAAATTTCAAATATTTTAAAATAAGATGAAATACTTTACGATGCATAATTTGTATTTACTTTCTATTTCAGTAACTGACTTCCAGTTCTTAATTAACAAAACCTCTTTGTTTCCTATTACAGAAAAGAGGCCTGAGTACATAGGAAAATAGGATAGATACATTGCTCCTCCTAGCAAATGTATCATAACACAAATTCAAATTTTGAAGCGAAACCTTTGCTTTTATTACTTCAAGGAAATAAAAAATTATATAAATACTGACAACTGTACATCTGAACATACCTTTTTTTTTTGTTATTTTATGAGGCCTCAAGTTAATTCTCGTTTATCTGTGTGTATTATCTGATGCTATGACTGTAGCTAGTTACAAAATGTGGTAAATAATATTTTTGTAATTTTGCATTGCTTACGTAGTATGCAATTATTACAGAGTAAATGTGAGTTCACTTCTGGAGATGGTTTGCATCCCTTGGTTTAAACGTTTGAAGGAGAATTCCTTTGTCATCATTTTATACGTCTGCAAAGGCAACGCTTGTATCTGAACTCGATGTCCATATTCCCTTTCTACTCATGTATCATGTTATAAGCCAGTGATATTTTTCTCTGCGCGCTATCATATCACTTCATGCAAATTTAATTTGCTTATAAGGAGATAACTGCAGTAGTGCAGGGAAAAAAGTTTAACATTTCAAAAGGCTTCTTTTTTTTTTTTTCTTTCCCTTTCTAATTCATTTATCTAATGATACTGCAGATTTATCAAATTCATAAAGATGACCCCCCTCTTGCACGAAACATGCCACCTGTTGCAGGAAAGATACTATGGGTGAGACAGCTCTTCAGGAGGATAAATGAGCCAATCAACTATTTCCATGTAAGCTGTTGTGAAGAAAAATCGAATGTTATTATTAGCAGTGACCTTACTTCAATAGAGGGACCGTACAGTTTCTGGCTATGATGTAGAGACTTCTCATATGCTAGATAACCTATTTATTTGTGTGTGAATTGCTATTAAAAATATATTCTCCACAGTAACTACTGTTGTGAATCCAAGCTGTTGTGTTTGTTTGACTTGCATCTTGACTAGCATACCAAGCTGGAAATACGCACTGATTTGTTGATGCAACCTTGTTCACCCAAAGTCGTATTTCACCATTTCAGACAGTGCTGTTTTTCTGCTTCTGTTTATAATGGCAGTCTGAGGCCCGTAAAGTTGGCATATATTTTGTACTTTAATTGAATACTCACCTCTTCTGTTCTTCTAGTCATGCGGATTTCTATGGAGAGTAATGTCTATTTACTAAGCCTAAGTAAGTAACTAGGAGTAGCTTAAGGCATAAGTGTGGTCTGCTGGACATAGTGGAATTGTCTGGTGTGTGTATTCTGATACCACTCCAGGTATTTATTATGAGCATCCTCACAACAGCTGCAGTATTGTACTGGTAATCTGATCACAAGCTCCACTGCAGATAGTCTCAGTACTAGTCTGGGAACAAAGAACTCTATTACTTATCTACTCAACTCTACATTTTCTGTAGAACTTCACATACAATTGAAGGTTTGTCCTGGCAAAATAATCCTTGACATTTTTAATCCTAGCAGATTTTTTTGTGTCTTCTGCTGGAATAGTAAGAATCTTGCTACATTAAGATCTGTTATATTTCATGAAACGTTTGAAAGATTCTCCTACAAAGTTTCTAGGGTCTGCTGTTAAATTCTAACTGAGGGATTTTTTTTCTTGTTTCCTTCATATAAGAAAAATGATTGCCTAAACATATTCCAAAGAAAAGAAAACTTAAGCATCATATCAGATGTAACACTGATATATGTAATCAGTAAAAATCACTGATCAATGAAGAAGATTTTTAAAAAGAATTTTTATTTACCATTCAGTTTTAAGTAGAACTGAGCATCCATTTCACTGGAAATCACAGATGTGTAACTTTTACATATAATATATAATTACTCTACAAGTTCATATTGACTTCACTATCCTTCAAAATTGAGTCATAAGTGCAATTTTTAAGAACTCTGTAATTATAATTTGTAGCAACTTAAACGAGGTATGGTCAGTAGTTAAATTGAGAAAAACTCAAATAGGGCAAATATCTTTCGATTCAATTTTAATTTGAATGTTCCCTGTTTTAATAGAAAAATTCAAATATCTTGACAAGTCCAGAGGGTAAAGCAGTTGTTCGATTATACAACAGAGTTGCGTATGTCTTGGTGCAATTTGAGGTAGTCTATCACAATGCGTGGATAAAGGAAATTTCAGAATTACAATATCGTAAGTAATTGAAATTGTAATTGGCGTCTTTTAATTGTTATTGAATTCTAAGTAATGCAAATCATATTATTTTTAAGTCTCATTCACTCTTAAAATATGCAAATTAATGATGATCCAATATGTTGGTCCAATAATGCAAATTAGTATTCGTGGCTAGTTTTTTTGATCCAGTGGATTGCAGATTTGGTACACTTTTTGACAGATAACTGGGAGAAATGTACTGAAACAAATTTAACATCCACAACGCTTTATTTTTATGTTCATATTCTCTGTGTATACCATTTAAGAAATCTTTATTTCATTTAAACTGTAGTAACATATATATTTGAGGTATCATCGTCCCTCTCAGGACAAGTATAGCTTTATGGCTAGGAAAAAATGTTTTATGATGAAGTAAGTGTTGACTTTTTCAGTACATTTTTGCATGTAAATTGTAGACACTTTGTGGTTTCAAAACTACAGGAAGATCTATAACAATAAAATATTAATTTTGTGTAATCCCAGACTTAAAAGATATTTATACTTTTAATTTGAGATTTTTGAAATATTATTATCGAAGTATTTATCTTCTGAATGAACAAATTCCTGTAAGATACTGAGCATCTCCTGAAAGTTTTCAATTTCTTTAAAAAATATATGTTTGTAATTTTATAACTCAAACCAAGAAAAAATATGCCACAAATAATTCTATCTCTGATGCTTGCTTTGTTCATGATGATATAGAATTTATATAGTGAAAACTGAGTATGGTATGTTGTTTGCACATTTTCTTATCTGAAAGTCATGTAAAGCTACTTCACAAATAACCACATATATTTAATCACTCTGTAGTAATGTTTAAAATTTGTGTTTGGTAATAACTGAAACGTTTTTTTTTGTCCTAGAAACTGATATTAAAATGTCTTTACAGCCTTACAAGCCACAGTGCTTGTACGTCATCCTCAAACTGGAAAGTTCTTGGTTAATTTTGACCCCCAGATTCCAGAGATAGTTCGAGAGACCAAATGTATGATAAAGTTGGGTTTGGAAGTGCCAGAGCAAGCCAAAAAGATAGCAAAAGTAGAAAATAACCTGAAGTCAAACAAGTTGCATTTAGAGGTAAATTTAAAAATTGTTATTTTTACTTTGGAGAAAAACAAGTGTCATTTTTTCTAAGGTTAATCATTTTGATCCTTATTATCCTTTGGTAAAAGTAAAATTTATTTCTCAGGGTAGATTAAAATGAATCAGCTCAAGAACTGTACTTTTTCCTTAAATCATCACTAGTGTTTAGGAATATGCAGATATAGACTATAATTTAGCAAATAACTTTATCTCAAGTATTTGTAAAACAAACAAACAGAAAACCTCCAAAACCAAACAGCAACAAAGCAGCAACATCAAAACTTGTCTGCAGAGAAGAATTTGAAAACTGGAAATGAGATATATCAGTGGAATGTGCAGGTGGACATAGAGGATCTCATTTTAAACACCTGTACTAATTGCTGTGTGCTATTTGATATTTATTGTACCTTGTGGTGCATTAAATGTATTCTGGTGATGAAGCAATTAAACCTATCCGAAAATGTGTTCACTCTTTGAAAATCAGTAAAAAGCAGTTCAGCAGAATTGAAGTTCGGAGCAGACTATCTGTGAGAGGAGTCAAGTGTATTCTCTTTTTTTCAGTATTTACCACAGTCTTGTCTATAAGTATATAAGTTTGTATCTTTGGGATTAGGTACACTGTATTAAATGTTGAGGGTGTCATCTTTCTTCCTTTTTTTTTTTGTGTATATGAATGATGAAAGACAAGAGGATATTTTAAACATTTGTTTACACGTGACTCTATCAAAAGCATGTAATATTCAGTTTAAAGAGGGTATTGCAAGTTGCAATCACTATAGTTCAAACTGTTTTCAGCTTTAGAGAAAGATCATACTTTGTGCAAACAGTCACTTTTATTACCTTATAGGTATGGTGTACATAGCTATGTAATGCCAGTATAAAATAGTACATTTTTTTCTCCAAGAGTAGCCTGACACTGTCTTCCTTGTTGTTTTGGATTTTTTTTTTGCTTGTTTTGTTTACTTTTTATTTGATTTTTTTTTTCCTTTATGATTTGATTACATAACAAGTTGTTTACAGCACTGAAGAAATTCCTAATAATTTACAGGGTATTCTCCAATGTTATGAAGATTTATGTCAAGACACACGAACAATTTTCGTAAATCTAATGGCACCGAAAATGCAAAAGGTTGGTATCACTAAATGCACTTCAGGACACTTCAGAAGAATTTAGAGTAATGCAATAATAGTCTACAATTTAAAAATATTTACAGTGATCTGTAAGTTGAATGCTCATGAATTTTGCTAAAACCTTCAAGAGTAAAAATTTGCTCAGACAATAATGAAAAAAATAAATCCCTCAGACAATAATGCTCGAATAATATGTTTTACAGTAGAATAATCTCAATGTCTTTGAGATATAAACCCAAAATTAACCATGAGTGAAACTAGCTCCACATTTCTGAGTAATATAAGTAAAATAAAATTTCTATCACTTCAGAGATGATGGAGATGGCACAGTTTTAAATTGTGGTGGCTTTATACCACAGCATCAACAAGAAGTATTGGAATAATAAGCAAAAGTTTCAGGAGAGCTCTATGGGAGAGGCTGAAAAGGTTGATTTTCAAGGTTTGGAGGTCATATAGAACTTCCTTTTCCTCAGAGTTTCATCTCCATAGAGGTTCCAGGATAAGAATAAAGGGTATGTTTTCTGTATTTACGTATATCAGTGACAGGAAAAGGAACTGATTTCAGCTGTATGCTGAACATCTTGGAAGCGACAAGTGCAGAAGAAAGAGACCATAGGAAACCAAGAATTGAGTAAGGGAAATGATAAGGAAGAGAAATGTGTGTACTGTTTTTTTGTTTATATGTTTTTGTTTTCTCTTTTAAATATCAAAGAATCTATAATAAAAGGTTTGACAACTGGCTCAGCAAGAGTATGCCCTGCTGCCCAGGATTACAAACTGCATTTTGGGATGCATTAAACACATAGCCAGCTGTTCAAAAGAGATAATTTTCCTGCTGTTTTTAATGTTGGTGTGGCCTCACCTTGAATGTTGTGTGAAGTTCTGGGCTCCACTATATAAAATGATATCAAGGTAATTGAAAATGTTTAGAGGAGGGGAACAAAACTGGTAAAAGCTCTGGAAGGCATGTCTGATGAGATGAGATTGATGATACTTATTTTGTTTCGTTTGGAATAAAGGAGCCTGAAGCGCATGGCAGTGGCACAAAGGTGTGCCAAAAGGGATTCAGACTGGACATTAGGAACCTTGTGTCTACCAGGAGTGTGGTCTAACTCTGGAGTAGCTTCCTAGAGAGGTGGTTCACGACCCATGTCTGTCAGTGTTCAAGAGGCATTTGGACAGTGTGTTCATTAATATGCTATAACTTTTCATTAGCCTAAAGAGGTCAGGTGGTTGGACTAAATGACATTTCAAGGTCCATTCCAACTGAACTATTCTTTATTTTTCTAAAGTTTGGAGTGGAAAAACAAAATTCTAAATGGTAGGAATGGAAGATGTCTTCAGATAGGTGTGAGGTTGGAAAGCAAATAATCATGGCCCCCAGAGGGGACTTCAACCACCCTGATACATGTTGGAAGTAAAACACAGCAGACCACCAACAATCAAAGTGGTTCCTGGTACAGCGACCCATGAGAAAAGATTGTTAAACCTTGTCCTTACCAACCAGGAAGGGCTGGTGAATAAGGTGAAACTCAAGGACATCCTTGGCAACAGTAGCTCCGAAATAGTGGATTTGAAGATTCTCAGAGCATCCAAGAGGGTGTGCAGCACGTTTGCTGCTCTGGACTTCAGAACAGACTCTGCTTGAACTATTCAGGGAACTGCTTGGCAGGGATTTATCCTATATAGCCCTAAAGGGAAGAGGGGTCCAAGAAAGCTGATCAGTATTAAAGGACATCTCCAAGCCCAGAAGCAATGCGCCCCAAGGAAGAGGAAGGCAGGCAAGGATGCCAGGGGATCTTTGTGGATAAACAAAGAGCTCCTGAACTTATTTTGGTGTTAAAAAAAAAAAAAAAAAAAAAGTCTATAGAGACTGGAAGCAGGAATGGGTTACCTGGGAGGACTACGAAGAAGTTGTCTGAGCAGTCAGAGATCAGGTTAGGAAAGCTAAAACACATAGCTTTAGTGTGTGCTACCCTTCTCTCATTGAGAATTTGTAAACTTCTCTACAAAACTTACACAGCTCTTTACCTCATCAGTGACATTAGTGATTCTAATAATAATGGTATTTGTTTTATATTTCTCATGTTAAAATAACCCATTAAATATGTCTTTATGCTTAGATGGAAGCTGTGCTGAGGCAAGGACTTACTATGTTGACTTGGTCTTCAGTGACACTGGACAGTTTCTTTCAAGAAGCTGATGAAGTTCTGTGTATGTTTAAACAGTTTTTGAAAAAGGTATGCTTTTGATCACTACCTGATTGAAATGCTGTTTTAGAGAATTTATTCCAAGTAGACTGCTCTTCATATTACATATGAATGTAGGCTTACCACTTGAAACATTGTAATTTTGTTTGTTTTTCAACATATGTTTTGTGGTTTTTTTGGAAAATGTTGAACTCAATGGTTCTCTCCAACAATTACTCTCATATGCATGATCTTTGCTTCTGTTCTTTCAGTACAGTCTATTTCCACCTGCTGTCTTCTAATTCTGACTGTTACACTAATTTGAAAAAAATTTTTATTTTTTGAGCACTTGTTCATGAGTGCGGCTGCAGACAAGATACCTCTATGAGAAGGCTGACAAGTGGAGAAACAGTAGTGTTAACAGCATTCACAGTAGGCATGCTAAGAAACTGTCTTGTGCAGTTCACAAGATAATGGAAGGAAGCATACTTTCTCCTTTCATTTCTGTTTGATTAATCTTTTTTTTTTTCCTTAGTGACTGCCAAATAATTTTAAATTTCTTCTAGTGTATGTGAAGACCTGTATTAATGCTTCTTCTACTTGGTGATTTGATCATATTTCTGGCTTAGCTGGTGAACTGTATGGCTATGATATCTCTTAGTAGTATCACAAATTGTATTTTCTGTTATAGAAGATTGCTAGTTTGGGAATCTTGTGTTCCTCTGTAAGTCTAGTACAGGTAACATAGCGGAATAAGACTTCTCTTTTATTCTAGCAGAATAAAATAAATTTTAAATAAATAAATTTAATTTAAAAAATTACTCTGAAGTACTGGGGCCATGTGTTGATAAGGTTATCAAGGCATAGGAGGTAGTTCTTTCCGGTGTTGCTCATTCATCTCCTCTCCAACACTTATTGGATGAAAAAAACTAGCAACAAAAAATCATTCAGAAATTAAATCATTGCTGTTGTGGTGTAGAAGTAATCTCAAGATGAATTTCAAAATATAATGCTAATGACCAGAAATCTGTGAAGAAACAGATGAAAGCACCAGATTACTCTAAAGATTTCGCTCTCTCCAGCATTAATATGTCTCAGTTTTCCAACATGGAACGTTCCCACCATTCCTAGACAGATGCATATAAATTACAACATGTTTTTAGCAAGCTGTCTAAAACAAAACTGTGCACAGTAATAATTTCTTTAAGGTTGTTTTATCATACTGTACAAGATGTAAATATATACACTCTTACCAATCTAGTTATTATTTCCAGTATTACATCCATTCTTTCATTGATCACATTTCAGTTTGTCTGCAGAATGCTGAATATTTTTGTTGTCATCTTGTCTCTCTGAATTTCCCTTATAGTTATAGAAGGTAATTCATAGGTTAAAAAAAAAAAAAAAAAAAAAAAAAGACTATATTTAGCCACTGTAAATATTCCTTAAACTGCCATAACTCAGGGGGCATTGCTTTGCTTCCTTTTTTTTAATGTGTTTCTTTTGTCTTAAGAACTTTAAATTTTGCGCTTTTACATCAGCTGTTTTAATTGTTTTTGTTTTGTTTTGTTTTGTTTTTCTTCATGTTATGATTCACTTTCTCAGATATTTTCTTAATTTTTAAATAGTAGAGAAAGAAAATTTTATTCCCTCTGCAAAATATCGTATTGCGGTATTATCTGTTAGAACTCCCTAGAGGAACAGATAATGCTTAACACATAGATGTATGGTACTAATATGATCTTCTTCTTCTAGGTGAATGATATATGTGAAGTCCGGATTGACTTGATATTAAAAGAAATATCAAATACTCTTTTAATTGTCTTACCAGTAGATGGTCCTATCAAAGTAGAGGATATGTTGACCTCTAATGAGGTATGTGGTGCTTTACATACATGAACAAGAATTCTTGATTCTGTTAGTAGCAGTGCCTTAGTAAATTAATATAAATCCAGAAAATAATTAATTTCCCAGCAGAAATACAAAACTTTTTGTTGTCATTGTTGAAATATTTTAAGAGTATATACTCAGGTATTTGGAGGTACTTACACTGTACTATTGCATATATAATTTTATTGCACATATAATTTATCTATTTAACTGCTTTATGTAGTTGGTTTTTTTTGTATGAAGATGCTTGGACATATGTGGAGTTCTTTAATTTTTACTTTTTTTTCCAAATCTGTTGCTTTTTTCTTTTTTTTTGAGAAGGTTAAAAATACTTTCCAAAAAATATGTTTTAAATTTGAAAGTTTTCTTGACTTCAAATGAGATTTTTTAACTGAATGCAGGTAAATAAAATCATAAAGATTAGTCAAAAGGTTTTATTTAAATTACACCAGATTCAGATTTTGACCTTCCTTCAGTTTTCAGTGATTTCTTCTGGCCTCTAAAAATGCCATCACATTTTTAAATTTTGAAAAAAAAAATCATTAAAATATAGTTGAAATTTTTGCAAATACAAAAAAGATTTTTGTTTTAGCTTCTCAGGTTTCCCTGTTTGTTTGTTTGTTTGTTTCCTCAAAATGTTGCTCTTTCATTGAAATGAATTCTTTCCTTGATGTAGTTTCTGTCTGAAGGTCATAATATTCAGGAAATTATTTGGTTCTCTATGAAAAGGAACAATGAAAATATTATTAGTGGTACTAAAATAATTCCTTTACATTTTTGCTTAACAGGTTTATACTAAAGAATGTGCTGAATTGTTGAACCACAAAAGTATGAATATTGAAGATGCTGTTCATGACCTAATCTCTGTATTTGAAAATAATTATGAAATTAAGTATTCTAAGAAAGCTTCAAAAAAGCAGGCACAACCAGGTAGGTAATTATGATTGTTTAAATATTTTTTTTCTGTGCATTTATCTAGTACCTACCAAAATGTAATTGTTTTAGCTAATTTTCTTGTGTTTTCTTCTTCTGGCCATGGTTTCCTCTGTCACCCTTCTGCATTCATTTATGACTCCTACATTAAGTCACTAGTGTATGAAATATGCATGCAATTCATTACTCGTGGAAATTCTAGAATTAAACTCTGTCCTGTTTAGATTTACCAAGATACTCTTTTATTATTCTGCTGTTCTTGTAACTTTACAGTCCCTTTTCTCATACTTGTTCTTTTTTTCTACATTTTCAACTTTTTTCGAACTTCTTAATTTCTTTAAGTGAAATATAGTGTTATTTTTTTCAGCTACATCAAATACTTGGTACTGCCTATCTCATAGCAACTTTTCTGTCACAGTGGTATTTTATCATAATGTCACTGCACCATATACAAAATCAAGTTCTACTGGCTGGTCAGTTTAATTAGTACAGTCAACTGACCGTCAGTTGTTTCTACAAGGCTCATTGTTGATCCATGTATCTGGACCCCACTGCTCTGGGGTGTGCTGCAAATAATTTAGGAGGTCCAGTAGCATTGTATTTGTATTTTTTTTTCAGCAACAATATGTATTTTGAAGTTTAATCAGTAAGGGAACTCCTTTTTTAAGCCAGGATTTTTTCCTTCTGGCTTCAATTTCTTTCAGGTATAGAGGTGTGGTCAGAGTTAGCACTCCAAATAGTTAAAAATCACATAATCGGGACAAAAAACCTGATGAAAAGAGGCTCCTCTGCATGTTGTTAAATAGTTTATATTGATTTTTGGCCTCTTCCAGCAAATATATGCATGTTCTTCTACCTGCCTTTACATACACATTTGTACTGAATGACATTTGTTAGCATGAAGCTTGTAGATTGACCTCTAAACCAGGTTCCTATAAAATTATATGAAAGGCGTCTAGTTAGCTGATCCAGTTACTACTAAAATTAATAGCAATATTGCTTTGTCTTTAAAGAGGTAGGGGGACAGTGTGCGTCAAAGTAGAACACATTTTAGTTAAAAAACAAATGCATTTATATATATTTATTTTACAGGAAAAGGAAAACGTATTATGTTTGAAGGCATTGAAGATGAAGATGGAGATACCACAGCAATTCACGGTGATGATAGGAGGAAGGGCAAAGATAAAGAAGATGAGTTTAAAGAGGTATTTTGTGATAAGAAGATGTTTATTTTTAAGACTGATCAAATTATTATAATTGAATATCTTGAGGATAAAATTGATATAAATAAGTCCTGAACTGATCCTACATGGACTTCCTACAGGCTATAGCTTTCCATGCACTGCTCCAAAATGGATCTATGCTATGGGGTGCATCCTTCAGGAGTGGAGTGCTCTGCCACCAGCTCTGCAGTACTGTGGGCTCCTCCATGGGCCACGTGGAGATCTACTTTGCATGGTGCCCATTGGCTGCAGAGGGACAGCTTGCTCACCATTGACCTCCCCTAGGCTTCAGGGGATATCTGCTCTGTGCCTGAAGCACCTCCAGCCCCCTTTCTGCACTGATCTTGGTGTCTGCAGGGCTGTTTCTCTCACATTCCTCGCTCTTCTCCTATAGCTTCTGTACTGCACAGCAGTTTTTTCTCTTTCTTAAATCTGCTCTCCTTGTAGCAACCAGTGTCACTCAGTGCCTCAGCTCTGGCCAGCATTGGGTCCCTTTTTGTAGGAGCTGGCTCTGATTTGACATGGGGCAGTGCTGGGCTCTGCCCAAAGACGATATCTGTAGCTCATCCCGCCACTACTGAAACCTTGCTGTGTAAGGCCAATAGAATATGTTCTATTTTATTTTGTTTTCTTCTTAATCCAGTACAGTGAGGTTTTACTGTTTCTGTCTCTTATTCAAGAAAGGTAAATGTGTATATGCACCATTCTTCTTCAAAAATTTACAATTGGGGGAGGGAGGGGTCTTTTTGTGCTTATGTGAAGAGGTGAACACATTCTTTTCTGAATGCATATGTGACTTCAGCCAGCTCTCAGTCTTCCAAATAAGACAAATTGAGATTTCTCAGATATTATACTATATGTAGGTTGTTCTGAAAGTAGTAATACTTCCTGTTTCATGCCCGTGGAAAGTACAACAGATAGAGTATAATAACGCTATTTGGTAGAGCAATTTCTCAGCTACAAAACACTGGTTTTCAACGTAGTCACCAGTATTAGCTATGTGTTTTCACCTGTAGCCTGCATACCATGCTCATAAACATCTGTACCAGTGGTGGTGACCAGCTGTTGCTGTTGCCACTGCTGAAATGCACCACCCAGTGCCTCACTGTGGTCACATCCACTGTTTGGTCTCTATAAACAATCAGTAAGCATCAGTGAATGTCAATGGGTGCCATTTTTTCCACATGGAGAAATTCAGTGGCACACCTTTTTCTCGTGCAATTCTGTGTCAGATGCAATTGTGTCAGAATGTCCCCCTGCTGCCATCTGTCACACGGCAACAAATTGGTGGAATGGTTCAACCTCTTCTGCCATACAACCATATTGCCATACAGCAACATCAGCCTCTAACTTTCTGGCCCAACATGATAAAAAAAGGAGGCATTTCTGTTGGAGCCACCCTTGTATATGTACTTTTTTTCATACAGTTTTTACTTACTTATTTTACTCACAAAGTGGTTTCCCACCTAACATCTCCCCTTGTGTTTCTCATGTGGCTTACAGCATAAATTTCCTTTGACTAGAACTATTATATTTGACCAATGTATTTTGAAATAATCTTCAGCTTCCTGTCTGAGTACAATACTAGATGATGTATATTTTTCTCATTACAGAAATGTAAAGAGATGGTTGCCTATTTCAGTCATCAGCTGCTAGATAGTCTCCAGAAAGCTACTCGACTGTCTTTGGATAGTCTTAAAAAACGAATATATGTTTCAAAGTGAGTTGCAAATGCAAGATTTCTTCTGTAGCAGTACCAAAACAAGATTATTATTTTAAGCATAATTGTACAGATATATTCACACTGAGTGCATGTGTCATTAGTCAAACAGCTCCTGACCTTTTGCAGTTCAAGAAGAGCCAGGAGAGCCATCCCTCCGCAACAGTGATGTTTCAGGCTCACACCCTTATGCTTTATGCTCTATGTCTTTAGGTTGTTAGTTATATCCTATGCTTTTTTTTCCCCCTACGTATATTTCCCTTTGGCCTGCACCCTTTTCATTTTATTCTTCTATATTTGGAATTGCTTGCAAAATGCTATACAATTTATTTTCCTATGTGAATAACTAGAACTTTAGTGACCTTTCAACATCATTCATGGCAGTGTGACCATCTGCTCATTTTACTTCAGATTATTTGTGCAAGCATGTCTGTTCACTCTGGATTGTTTCCTACAGGTTAAAGATCATCAGTGAATTCATTATGAATTCTGTGTGACTATGAAAAGATCTATGCAGTTGTAATGTGCTTTTTATTTGTTCAGCTGTATTGTAGTATTATTTCTATGGAATTCTTTGTGGTGAATGAAACATATAGATAGAATTTCTTCCATATCATATATTGTCTATTGAAGAACTAACCTATTTAGATTTCTATTAAGATAGTTTATTTTAAGTAGATAAAGTTGACAGTATTTTATCATCATTACACGTTGAAGTTTGTATTACTTTTTTCTTTTTATAAGGATGTCTTTCACACAAAATTTATTCAAATTCTCGTCTTACTTAAGTCAGTGGGAATTTTATTGGATACAATACAGTTGCAACGATTAAAAATGTTTTCATCTTTGAATTTGTCTGCAATATCATATTGTTGAATGCTCATTTTTTTGTGTCACTCAGTCAAGTGGTAGCATTCAGAAACTGTTCTTTGCACTCTGTCTTTAATTTTAGTGTTGAGGGGCTTCAGGTTATGTGTTTGGCATTTTGTACTAGCTTATCATCTTTGAAACTGTCCAGTTGTATATTTCTCTGAACTTTCTAAACTAAATGAGGCAACTCTTAGTGTTGTAGATTGTTGCACGAAATGGTCAGTGAAACCTTCTTATGCCCTACTCAAAACACTGGGAAATCACTGTCATTCTTAAATTAAGAGATTGAAATCCAGAATCAGAAAATATTCTGGTTAAAAAGTTCAGAAAAATATGTCTATATCTAAAATAAATTTTGTCTGAATGATGGACATGTGGCTATTTTCTTTATCCTTAAAACATAAAAATTGTCAAATAGCTAATGCCCTAATAATGTAAAAACTCTCCATGAAGGTTTCTACTGAAATGGTAGCTCAGCTGACACTTCTAAGATAATTTGAATGTGTTTCATAGTGATGTACATATAACATGTTTCAAAATTATTTTCAGCAAAACTGCATTTAGAAGACCAACATTTTCTGCTCACCCAAGCAAACCTGAAGAGAATGTTTCTTTTCTAAAAGCAGAAGTGCACCTTGCTATACCTAATGCGGTAAGATATGTGTCTCATAGGTAAGGTAAAATACACTATCTTATAATGTCTCTGCATTTGTTCCAGCACAGGATGTGGGTACACTTCTACTGAACTAGCACCAATTCAGAAATAGAACCTTATTTTAACAAATAGGATTTTACAAGTTCCTTGTTCTGATGCAACAACTGCTCAGTCTGTTAAATTGATTTGTAAAATATTACAGTCTCTTTTTAGCAGTTTGTATAGAGTACTCCTGTGGGATAATTTAATCATTTCAGAATAATGGCTTACACTTGAAAAAGCTATAAGGTAATTTTCTAAGGACTACATTGTGAAAATATAAGTTGAGATTAGGGCTAATGCGTGAAGTTCCATTCATTTTCTAATTACTGTGCTTTTTACAAAGTTTTGAAGCAATACTGCTTTGGGGAGAAAAAAGTAGATCAGTACTTATTCAAGTAGAACCTTTGTCACTGTGATATAGGTGATTGTTGTCTCCCTTAAATTGCATGACATGAAAACATGTATGAAAGCACTTAGAAGGAGAGGTTATATAGTTTTAAATATTCTTTAAGATAAGCATCCATATGCACATTATGACCAGCCCTTTTACAATTCCCTCTCATGGAATTTAAGATCTAGAGGTTAAGAGAAACAGAGGGAAGATCTTGGTCTGGTGTTTCTAATGCTTTATAATTCTAGGTTGCAGGAGAAAAAAAAACCTTGTAACATATATTGAAGATTATAGAAAATATTTTAGGAATTGTAAAAACAAATTAAAAAAAAAGCTACTAATACTTGAAAGACAGTATGCCTGCAGTGTAACTACAAATAGGTGGCAGATCAGTACAGCATGTTTCTTTTCTTTAGTGGCAATTTTGAGGCAGACATACTCTAAAAGTTACATTTTCTGGATCCTCTTCTGGGGCATGTTCTGCAGTAAAGCTGAGATCTTAGAGAATGACAGTTAGTTGCATTTTTTCCAACAGTGTTCCAACTGTTTTGAATAGGTTATGGTTCCCAGTTTAGATGATATGCAGCAAGCCATCAATCGTATGATTCAACTGATTCTGGATGTAAGTCGTGGAGTTGCTCAGTGGGGACAGAAGCATTTGCTAAAATCTAGTTTAAAAACCGGATTAGTGTCTGCAACAGGAGTAGGAAAATCAGCCAAAAAGGAGGAAAGTAAGTTGATTTCTTTTGATTTTTTTTTTAAATTATTTCAATTTTTTCAAAAAATGACATATTCTTGTTATGATTCTTTTGGAAAATTGTTAACATCTAGGAAAATTTTTCTTTTTGATAGTCCAGTATTGGGACTTTTAAAATTGATGGAAAAACAGAAGTGGCAGAAGTCCTCATGATATAGCCCTTTTCTCTGCTTCGTCAAAATACAATATTAGCAAGTAACCATTTTCATTGCCATCAAGCCAATCATCAGCAATGGTCAGTTAGGAAGGGATTCAAGAACAATAGATTATTGTTTGGTCAAGGAGATCTATGGAGTGTGTTGGTGTGGATGAGTCAATCTGAGCCATTGTTTTTGATGCCTAGATCACTGTGATAGTCTTCATGCTAAAATAAAATGCTCTGGTTAAACAGAGTGTCAAGAAGAGTGAGTTTTCCTCCTGCATTCTGTTAAATCTGCTTCAAAATGCTCAGGCACTTGCCATGACAGGAAAGGGTTAATTAGATCTCACAACTGTCAATGTCTAGAATGATTCTGATTGTATCAAAAGTTCATTGATTATTTAGGGACATGATAGATTGCGTTTTATTTTCCTTCTATGTGAGTTTACTTTTAAAGTAGACAGAGCTGCTGTTTCAGTGTAATGGTGTAACCGGAGCAGCAGCTGTCAGTGTTCAGTTAAGACTGAAAAGACTTAGATAGCAACAGTTAGATAAGTGCAGACTCAAAACACAAACTTTAATTTTGCACTCATTAAAGTTGTGAATTGGCAAAGTTTTATGTTTGTGTTGTTTTTATTTAATCTCTAGAGACTAACAAAAAGCTATTTATTGAGATATTGTACAGTTCTAGACATTTACAGTATTTTAAGGGGTTTAAATTTAAAATATTATATGGATTTAAAAGGAAAAAGCACATAATTTACTGGACCTTGTCATGTTCTAGTTGCAATTAAACTAGACAAAGTAAAGTTATAATTGTGAGTATAGAAGACACTTTTCTTTCTGTTTGGAAACATTAAATCCAGGCTGAATATGGCCTAACTCTATAGAGCCCAACCTGAATATTAGGCAGTTAGATATGCGGAGAAGGTTGTTCAGCCTTACTGAACAGCATAGTTGCTCTTTGGAGGAAAGCTATCACTAACTGTACTTTTTAACGACTTTTGCATTTACATTTTATTTTTCAGAAAGAGCTGAAGATGGGATGAAAAGAAAACTACGAAATTTTTACTCAAGTGTTGCTGAAAGTGAAGATGTTTCTAAATTAGTTGTGCTCCTCTCTTCTTCAATGAATTCTATAAGAGAAATAGCTAGTGAAGCTCTGCAGGATTTCCAGAAATATAAAGTGCTTTGGACAGAAGATAGAGATGCCAAAATTCAGGTGAATTTAACATTAATTTCCTGCAGGACTGTTCATCAATCATCTTGTCATAATTTAAAGTTAGAAAACATTGAGGAAAAAAAAATAATGAAGGAAAAGAGCATAGAAAAAAAAAGCTAACAGCTCAAATTTTAATTTTTGATATCAATATTGGTAGGAATGATAGTGTATTTCCTAAGCAGAAGGGATTGCACGCTGCCTACTTTTAGGTTGAGGGCAGGGTTTTTCTGTTTCTATGCCTTTATAGGTGCTGATAAAGTGGTCTTAATTTTTAATTTGTTGGCTTTTTCTTGGTATGTCTCTGGATTTAGGGCCATAAGAAAACTCTAGTCTTTCATGATATATACAACAACTCATAGAGCTTGTTACACTTCAGCACTGATTACTTGTTCATTCTTCTGTATGGAAAGTATTTAAGGCTCTTATTTTGAGCAGAATGCTTATTTTTATTCACCACTCTTCCTTTATTTTTAGTGGATGAATTCTACAATCTCTATTCAGCAGATAATTCTCTATTCCCTTCTGTTGTTTCAATTATAGAATCCTGGTTGTTGTTAAGGGGGTGACTTCTCTAAGTTGAATCCTCAGAGTGGTAGAAAAATGTAGCACCTACTACAAAAAGAATTTTTTTTTTTTCCAGTAATTAGAAGTTTTTAGGAATTCCACTTCAGAATATTCACATTACTCTACAACAGCATTTTAATTAAAATTCAGCAGAAGAAAATTGTCTGCCACATCTACTTTATTTAACCTCATTTTAATTCAGTTTTCTATTTAATAGAAAGATACTGTATATTGCATTGTTTCTAGCTAGATCAGCGAGTATTATGTCACCTTGTTTACTGATTGAGTACTGGTCTCTTGGCTGGCATACGGCGGCTTGTACTAAGAAATATGCATTATATGCAGATGCAAGAATTGTACCATTAGTCTAATTGAATTTTAAGTCCAGCCAAATAAATATTGTAACTTTGACCTAGACAATGCTAAAGAAAAGAATATTGTTACAAAAGAAGCCTCAGTAATTGGGCGTTTACTGTTCGTGCACATGTGACCCTCCTTTCTTCAGCCTGTGTGGGTAATCTCAGACAAAAGAAGTATGAAATATCTTTAAGCATTTATTGCTTACCCATGAAATATAGACATATTGGATACAGCTATTCAGTAACATTTTCAAAATGCAGCTTTTCAGGATGACAAAACCTTTGTACTCTTGACTTCTGTTCATGGAGTTGCTTACAAAATTTGTTTTACTGTGGTTGTTTTACATTATACTGGTGGTGTGACTTTTATGTATGTGCAGGCATGTGTTCTTTTTTAATCTCTTAAGATCACCTCTTTTCACAAATAGGCAATCAATATATTTTGGATGTCTGTTTCTCTGTTAAATTTGATTGGAATTTGTCAATAAGATTGAGAATTATGGACAGATTATTGAATGTATTTTCATGTCTAATCACGTGCATGTTAGTAATTGGTGAGTGAATGGAAGGCTAAATTCTAATATAAAGTTTTAATAATTCCTGAATAAGCATTGCCACCTGCTTTACCAAAAAGGTGAAAAAAAAATTTTTGACTCTTTTTTGTTTTTTAACCTTCACACAGCAATTTTTGGCTAGTTGTCCATCTCTGACTGAAATTAGAGAAGAAATACTTCATTATGCTATGTTTGAGCAAGAGATGGAAGATTTGAAACCCACTCTTCTTCTTGGTCCAATTGAATTGCACACAGGTATGACATTTTCTTTTCTTTGTACATACTAAGGTAATAAAAAAAAAAAGTCATGTTACTTGGTTTATTCTTTGAAATAAAATGTTTACAGATATGAATAGAAATTACGAAGGAGATTTATTTTCATATTGCTGCAAGATGCCTTGCAGTTTTACTTGTGAAGTATTCCAAATCACAGTACTGAAATCCCAAGATACCATTTAGAGTACAGGTAAAAGCCATTTAAATATCACTAGTCTTCATAGGCTTGGTTAATATATATTAATTAAATATAATCACTAAGGATTTAAATTTATATGCAGACATTTTTCTTTCTCATTCATCTCATTCATACCATACAAAAACAGATGTATTTTAGTATACTAGGAACTGTTAAAATACAGTAATTGGATTGCACTTCTGCTGATATTCTTCCTAACTGCACTACAGAACTATATATGTTGTGTGAATTTTTTGTTTGTTTGCTTTTATTTCTAAATCAGGACCATTGAAAACAGCTTTATCTGTTGAAGCCAAAGCCTGGAAGTTACTCCTTTGTCGTTATTTAAATGAGGAATATAAAAAGAAAATGACAGACATTACATCATTCATAACCACATATTTAAAGAAATTGTCTCGACCTCTGAATGACCTGGATGATGTCAGGCTTGCAATGGAAGCTTTATCTATCATACGTGATAATAAAATAGAAATGGATATGACTCTGGGACCTATTGAAGTAAGACGACTTTTAATTTTTTGTTTTTATTAATACGGTATTATATAGTAGGAGTCATAAAATAGACTGAGAACAAAACAAGCTTACTGTCATGAAGGATCTAGGCAAAAGATAAAGAACAAAATAATATTGCTATTTTTATTGAAAATTATGAATCAGTATTATATACATTGCTTGATTCAGTATAAATACAGAACAAAAAAACAAATTCTCTATTAAACTACAATTTAAATACAATATAGGGAGAAATATATGCAGAAATAAGCAGATGAAAACACAAGAGAAGGTAACAATAATCTCCATTTTTCTCTGTGCCTCCATTAGACTTAATCCTCTTTCTGATTCTTCTATATCTATAAGCAAAGATTTTGGTCATATAACCCCTTCAAATATAACCAGAATACATTTATGAAGTCACACATCACTGTATGCTGCCAGAAATTGGCAGCATTCTTCAAGTTTTCCTGATATCACTCGATAAAGGAAGCTCATTAAGTTTTATATGTACTTGGAATTTTTTATCATACTCAGAAGCAGTATTTAATGTAACATGCTTATTTTACATTTTCATCTAACTTTTCCAGAAGAAACTGTACTGTTGAATACCAGCATTTTCATTCTGAAAGTCATCTATTTACATTACATCAGAAAGAACTTCTAGTGGGTTGTTGTCATTTTTGATAAATTTATTTTTAGAAAGTCTCTTCTGAATATTCTTTCTTAGGCTGAGTGTCTGCAGGTTACTTTTCAGGCCAAAAATACAGAAATGCTCATCAAATACATAAGTATTAAATAAAATAGACAAGAGATAATGAGTTCAGCACTATTTAAGAAAACTATATAAGAAAACTCTAATTTTTTAATAATTTGTGCCCTCTTTGTAGAAAGAGTAATTGAAGAGGGTATTCAAACTGCGTGAATGCAAATAAGTTGCAAAAGAGAAAAAAATAAGTTAATTTTGTAATTATACATATGCAAGCATTTGATAGTTTTAAAAACATACAGTAATAAAGATCTTATAAATTGCAACATAACTAACTATTTTAGGGTGGATAATTATTCAGTGTTCAGAAAAAAATCATTAAAATCTAAGTTGAAGTACTAGAATACAGAAAGCATTGAGATAATAAATCTTCTGATACAATATTCAATTTCTTCTGTGTATTTTTCTAATATTTCACAGAATCACACAATGGCCAAAGTTGGAAGGGACCACAAGGATCATGAATCTCCAACCCCTCTGCCACATGCAGGGCCACCAGGCTCCCCATTTAATGCTAGACCAGGCTGCCCAGGGCCCCATCCAGTCTGGCCTTGAATACTTCCAGGGAAGGGGCATCCACAACCTCTCTGGGCAGCCTGTTCCAGCACCTCACCACTCTCATAGTAAAGAACTTCCCCCTGACATCCAACATAAATCTTCCCTCCCCCAACTTAAAACCATTTCCCCTTGGCCTGCAGTTATCTACCCTTTCAAAGAGTTGATTCCCCTCCTGTTTATAGGCTCCCTTTAGGTATTGAAATGCTGCAACAAGGTCACCCTACAGCCTTATTTTCTCCAGGCTGAACAAGCCCAGCTCCCTCAGCCTGTCTTCATAGGGGAGATGCTCCAGTCCCCTGATCATCTTTGTGGCCCTCCTCTGGATCCTCTCCAACAGCTCCCTGTCTTTTTTGTACAGGGGGCTCCGCACTTGGACACTGCATGTGTTAAGTTTTTTTTCAAATATATTCTTTTTTACTGTTTTGACCTTGTTCTTATTTATTCTTTAACCTTATTTTAAAAGAAAAAAAATGAATGTTTTATGCTTAAATTATATGATGAGATTTTATTTGAGATATACATAACACATGGGAACTGTGTTTCTGCAAATGAATTAAAAATGGATCATTACTAAGTTGTTTTGTTTTTAATTTAGGAAGCCTATGCCATTTTAAACACATTTGAAATTGAGGTTACAAAAGAGGAATCAGAAGGAGTTGATACACTCAGATTTTCTTTTAATAAACTACAAGCTAAAGCTGTAAGTGTATAAAACTATGTTTCTATGTTTTTCAGAGTATAAAAGGAAATGTGGGACCAATTGTAATTCCATTCTGTTTTCTCATTCCTTGTCTCAGTTGCACTTTATTGTCTATCTATACCATTGATCATTTTCTAATTTTATTTTATAAAGTGGTTCTTTACTACTTAAATATTATTACAGCTCTTAGATAGAGGTTTAATAGCAGCAAGAAAATAAGGAATTTATTACTTTTCTTCATTCATTCCATTGCTTTCATTTCCTGCTTTTGCTTCATTCTTAGATCTGATCAGGGAGATTACTGCACTTAGGTTACAAGAGTTCAATAAGTGCATACTCTGTCACTGCCCTTACCCTTAAATGATGATTTCACACTTACATTTATTGTTTAGGACAGACTTATATCCATCAAATCTCAATGTGTATTGGATGTTGTCCTGAAGTGTATTTTTTTTATGTAGAGATACATAAACATTTTATTGCAATAAACAAATCTTGTCATATATTAATAATTCTAGAAAGAACTCAAGAGGTCAAGTGGTATTTCTTTCATTTTCATTTCATGCAGTTTTTGATTATTTCTCTCAAGTTTTTGAACAAATAATCAAAAAATGTTTTGCACTGGAAAGAACCTTTGAAAGGATCATTGGAAAGATCCTTTATTTGTAACTCCCTTCCTGTGGGCAGGAACACTTTCCACTAGACTAGATTGCTCAAAACCCCATCCAACTTCACCTTCAACAACATTTCCAGGAATGGGGCATCCATAACTTCTCTAGACTACTTATTCCAGTGCCTCACCACCGTCTGAGTAAAAAATTTCTTCATAATATCTGATCTAAAACTAGCCTCTTGTCCTATCATTACATTCTCTGATAAAGAGTTCCTTTCCATTTTTCTTGTAGGCCTCCTTTAAGTATTGGAAGTTGTTAAAGAAAATGCTGACCAGTCACTGAAGAAGAGGAATGTAATATTTTGGGTTTAGACACTTTTTTTGGAAGGAAGAAAGTACCCTTTTGTTCCCTTCTCACCCTCCTTCATAATGAGATATGTTTATAGATGAGTGAAGGGAAAATTTATTTTATCTTTTCCACTTTTTATCTAAAAAAATAGATCATGTGGCACTGTAAAGAAAAATAATATCCATTTAGCTTCAAATCATTCATTTCTGTAGTTAAGAAATTTAATAATTTTGTGTGTAATTTTTTGTTTATATGTAGCTCTGCATAGCTGTTCCTTTTTTCCTTTTTTTTTTTTTTTAATAACGTTCATTATTAACCTTCTGTCTGTCAGATCAGTGTTCAAAATGAGTTGACTCGAGTTCAGCCCAAATTTAAAAGCAGTTTACTGGAATCAGTTGCAGTTTTTCAGGAGGATGTGTCAAACTTTGAAACATCATATGAAATGGTAACTAACTGAACTTTTTGGTTACATGTACGGTTTGTACTTTTTCAGTATTTTTGATTTGCATCGTGTAGATGTCAGTATTATTCTGTTGAGCTACTGAATGTGTGGTTGAGCTACTGATGTCTTGGCTCTTAAATAGACATTGTAATAGGTCAACATTTTCAGTCTGGAGTACCAGCAGTGCAAACAGCTCTACAAGTGAAAACAAACCTGGTGGGATTCATTCCATGAGATATATATTTAGAAACGAGTTTAGAAATTGCAGCACATTATGATATCTTTTATTATACCACAATATGATTTTGTTGATATACACCACAAGAAGATGTTGTTGGGCCACTCACTGATCTTGCTTAATTTTAACAAAAACAAGAATATGAGAGTCTAGTACTATTCAATTCAATTAAGCCAGTGAGTGAATGTTATCTTTTATTAGATTTACCATTGTAAGTATTACATCACCAACAGACATAAGTTGACTGGGACTTGACTGTCAAAAGATTATGTAGTTTGGATTTCAGTCACTTTGGGAATTAAAATTCAGTTTCTGTTTATTGCTTATTTAAAAGGAAGGCCCTATGGTTCCAAATATTCCACCTCAGGAAGCTAGTAATAGGCTACAGATCTTTCAGGTAAGCAAATAAACAGTTAATTTTTGAAAGAATTAAAATTAGATTCAGTGTTGCTTTTCAAAGTAAGTCTAGGAAGATAAATTTACAAAAGACTGCAGTCTTCACTAATATTCTATGTAGAATTCTATTAACTATAATTTTATCAGGCACTATGTTCCTTAATGTGGAGGAATTGATTGGTTCCTACGTAGACTTGCTTCATTCTTCATGTTTCGTGAGCAGAAATTATCTACTTGAAACAGTATTTAAAAACAACAACAACAAAAAAACAAATATCAAGGCTTGAAAATGGCTGAAAAGAAGGCAAGTTACGTATATCACGAGACAGTATTTTCTCCTGTAAACATCACATCTTCCATTAGATATTTGCCTTTCAGCTTGATTTTTGTTTGTTATGGGCCTTAGCTCATGGATCCTCCAGTTGGCTTTGTTCAATTTTTAATACTTTTCTTTGCAAATAGTAATAAATTGATTATTTTTTTCTGTAGGACTTTTCTCGGTAACTTACGTATTGTATGTGACTATGTAAAAATGAACTCAACATTCTTGAAAAGCACTGACAAAGTAGAAAAAAGTACTTAAATCCCAACATGTCTCTAATATAAACAGAAAATTGAGAGACTTCAAATTAATTTGCTTTTCAGATGCATTGTTTTTAGATACATTTATTTTGCTAAAAGAATGCTTTGTACTACTTATTACTAAAATCATTCTTTATTCCACTTTCCCATATTCGTCCAATACTTCAGAAAGCAGTTACACTTTTCCTGAAAATAACTGTGTTGGCATTCTCCAATGTTTTTGTGTTGGCATTTTCCAGTGTTTTTATCCACACTGAACAATTTACCAACTAATACAATTATTTTCTCTTCTGTCTGGAGGATGAGGAATTAATTTCACATCCAATTTTCATAAAATATTTCTTCAAATTATTGCTTCTCATATACATAGGTCATTCCTATGAGCCTGCATTCCATGCTTGCACAAACCTAGACCAGGGGAGATGACCTCTGTCTTTGTTGCCATTATTGAAGGGTATTACCTGCTGTCTTGTGGTCACATCAACTGTTTGGTCTCCATAAACAATCAGGAAGTATCAGTGAATGTTAATGGGTGCCATTTTTTCCATGTGGAGGAATTCAGCCACACACCTTTCCGTCATATGTATTTCCATGTCAGATGGCAGCAGAGGGGCATTCTGACACAATGGCATTTATCACATGGCAACAAATTGGTGGAATGGGTCAACCTCTATCGCCATACCACCAACATCCGCTTAAGCCCAGCGTGACAAAATAGGAGGCATTACTTTCAGAGCCACTCTCATATATTTTCACTAATTCAATATATGGATTTGAATATTGCTTTACATGAGAATCGTTTAAAAATTTTATATGAAAATTATTTTTCAGACTTGCTTCTAATAGAAATTTTTAAAAGACAAGTTTAGAACTTTAATGATTTCTTATTAGATAATTTAAAATGTAAAGTATTTAAATTTTGTTTTTATGAATCCTAATTTATTCAGAGTAATTTTGATGAGCTTTGGAGAAAGTTTATCACATACTCTTCTGGAGAACAGTTGTTTGGATTGCCTGTCACAGACTATGAATTTTTGCATAAAGTCAGGTAACTATTGAAATACAGCTGTCTTCGGCATTTATTAGTTATATTAGAAAGGCAGAGGGGACATCAAAGAGGAAAACATTAAAATGTGGAATGTTGCCACTACTTTAATTTCAGAAAATATCAACAAAAATTTTAGAATTCTGAAGAATTTTCTAATAAGAAGTAACTTGATTTATATATTATGGTGGCAGAACCACACCAGATTGTTTTAATACAGGTGTCATACAACATAAAGAAGCAGAATGCCATGTCCTAAAAATATACCCACACATACTATTATTAGTATTACCCACACATATTATTAGTATTGCATTATAGTGATAAGATAAAATAGTAGCAAGAAGAAAGAGACATGGAAAAGTCAGTGTGTAATCATATATGACTTTATATCATTAGAGGTTTATGAAGTCTAAATTTTTTGAGCAGCTGTTCTAATGAAAATCAAATACATAAGGTTCTGCACCAGCCATTTTAGGGATTGATGATGATGATTCATACAAATGAGGAACTGACCCTTTCTGCTTTAGCATTTTAGTTCATATTCAGAGAGTGCTTCTGAAGTAAATTGAGTAATTGTCACCACTTAGCGTGGCACACACTGCTTTGCCCAACAGTGCCAGCTCAGGGTGGATAGAATCTTAAAATATCCATAGTTGAAAACACCCCAGGAGGATCAGAGTCCATCTCCAGACTCTGCACAGAGAACCATAAAGGTTAAACTGTGTGTCTAAGAGCGTTGCCCATATGCCTGTTGAATAGCAACAAGCTTTAGTACATTGATCCTTTCCTGGGGAGCTTGTTCCAGTTCTTGACCACCCTCTCAGTAAAGAATGTTTTCCTTATATTCAACCTGAACTTGCCCTGTCTCAGGTTTAGGCTGTTCCCTTATGTCCTATCACCAGTCACTAGGGAAAAGAGATTAGTGCCTTGATCTATGCACCTTATCTTGAGGAAGTTGCAGACAGCAATGACGTCACCCCTTTGCAAGTATCTTCAGCCACTCCTCATAGGTCATGCCCTTTTGTACTTTCTTCATTATTGTTGACCTCCTTTGGAGACATTCAGTTAGTTTTACGTTCTTACATTTATATCCCAGAACTGCATACAGTACTTGAGGTGAGTCTGTTCATGCTGACTCTAGGGAAACGCTTGCTTCTTTTGGGTGAACTGGAGTTGTTTTGAACTAAACCAAAGCAAAAGCTCCCCCATATAAGTTTGGTGTGAAAAATAGGTATTCAGTACAGGCTACTTTTTGTGCATGTGGCTTTTATTAATGAACTGTTATTTTCTGGATTAAAAAAAAAGTAATCTAATTGATCTCAAATTTTGGTAGTAATAGTAGAGATACCATGTAGAGATACTATGTATTTAAGTACTGATAAGTATCCAAATAACTGATTTAATTTTTTTAATAATTCTTTTCCTTCCAGAAAGGAGTTAGCCTTTCTTCAGAAACTATATGGATTGTATGATACTGTAATAAACAGCATAAATGGTTATTATGAGATACTTTGGACAGATGTAGATATTGAAAAAATTAATGCTGAGCTTCTGGATTTTCAGAACAGGTGTGATCATAACATGAACTGTATCTTATGTTAAATGCATTAATATTCAGGTGACTTCAGAGAAGTTCTTTGCTGTATTTACATATAAAACTTACACAAATAAGGTTTATCTTAAGGTGATCAGGCCAAGGAGAGCAGAATAATGCTGTACTTTCATTTAACCAGCCTTTTACCTGTGTTTTTGATAACAGATGTTGTGGTTTAGCCCATCAGACACCTAAGCATCACACAGCCATTCACTCACACCCCTACAATGGATTAGGGAGAGAATTGGAAAGAAGAAAAAAAAAAAAAAGAAAAACCCAAGGGTGGAAATAAAAATGGTTTAACAGAATGGAAAATGAAGGAATAGTGTAAGAGTAATAAAAGAATATTCAGAACAAATGATTCACAACACAGTTACTCACCACCCACTGACCAGTGCCTTGTTTGTTCCCAAGCAGTAGCTCCACAGCACTAGCCAATTCCCCAGTTTTATTGTTCTGCATTATGTCATATGGTATGGAATATCCCTTTTGCCAGTTTGGGTCAGATGTCCAGGTTCTCTCTCCTCTCAGCTTCTTGTGAAGCCCTAACTTCCTTATCAGCATACAAAGTTGAAAAGTCCTTGATTTAGTATAAGCACTTCTCAGCAACAGCTGAAACATTAATGCATTCTCAACATCATTTTCATCCTAAATCCAAAGCAGAGAACCATACCTGCTGCTAGGAAGAAAGTTAACTTTATTTTATTAAATTCCTTCAGAAGTATTTTATTTTATTAAATTGCTTCAGCAATATTTTCTAACCTTATTAAGGAGTGTCTTTATTATTATTGGAAGAAATAACAGTAGGACAAGAATTACTTTGCAACAGAATAACTTCTTAATAAGTTCAGTCCACCACTAACCTGGTTCATAATGCAGTCCTGCATTATGACAAGCTCCATCCTATTGGGTAGGCTCTGTAAAAGTAGGGTCAATGCGATAATTATTCCTTCAACTCTCTTTCCTTGCCCTGCCCCCATTAGAAGTATTTAGTTTTCATTTTCTTAGCTAATATTTCATGCACCTCTAACCAGAGAAAATAATGTTATATATTTTTTTAATATATTTCTCATATATTTCTCTCCAAAGTGATGTGTATTGTGTATTATTGATTTCTGCAAGATTTACATACATGAAGTTAACAATTTATTTTTTTTTTCTTAATAAACATTTGTAAGGAAAAGCAGTTAATGGACTTATGTTTTCAGGCGAACTGAAATATTTCTGTTTATATGGTAAAAAAAAAAAGTTAAATATTATTGTTAGGGAGGATATTTGCACAATTTTTTTTTTTTTTTCTAAAAAGATGACTAATTTGATGGTTTTACATAGAAAATGTTAATTTGGGTGGCAGCTAATTTGCACCTCCTATCTGCCTTCAGAATGTTTTTAAGATTTCCTGTATCTATAAAAGACCATTTACTACTGCATCAACTTAATTCAATTTCAGGTGCCGTAGACTACCTAAAGGACTCCAAACCTGGCAAGCATTTTTAGATTTAAAGAAAAAAATTGATGATTTTAGTGAGTCTTGCCCTTTGTTGGAATTGATGACTGACAAAGCAATGAAACCAAGGCACTGGAACCGTATAGCTGAAGCAACAGGACATCAATTTGATGTAGAATCTGATTCATTTTGCCTTCGAAACATCATGGAAGCCCCAATTCTTCAAAATAAAGATGATATTGAGGTATGTAAATGCCTTTTTTGCCCTTTGTTTGATGATATTAACAAAGAATATAAAAAATAATGTTCACCTAACTTTTAAAAATATTTTTTACATTGTTAAGGGTCTTGTCTATCAAGCAGTCCACACTAGTTTAAATTAATTAATACTATGTTTAGAAATCTTATTTGTATGAAGAAAAGCAGAAATAGTAACTGGAATCTTCCGACGCATGTTTGTCAAAAATCTCTTCTTCCTAGTCCTGATTTTCTAGGCATTGTTTAACAGAAAATAAACTTCAAATGATCACATTCACCTAATTTTTTATTGTCTGATTTCTTTAAGAATTTGTAAATGAATGAGATATTTTACAGAGAAAAACTCCATGATTCTTCATTTAACACAAATACATTTCTGGAACTTTATAGAGTCTTCTAAATAATACAAGTTTGAAAGTTTCCCACACATAACCTGAAACGAACTCTCAATGGAGCTTGTGAATGTTATTAGCTTAAATACAGATGCAGACAATATTACTGTATTCATACTTTTTGATTTTTTAAAATTGAAGCATTAGAGGTTGATCTGCTTAATTTTAAATTCAATTCTGATTTGAATGGGATATTGGATTTGATGATCTCCAGAGACTTTTTCCATCTGAGGCTGTGATTTAATAAATTGAAATGAGAAAGGATTAAGAGCTGATAACATGTATTTATGTAATTACTCAAAACCATATAGAAACGATGATTCAGAAATCTTGTGATGCAGAAATAACAAAATATGAAGCCACAGAAATGGGATACTAATACATTTTCAGTGGAGTATTTTTCACTTATCCATACACTTCATTTCAGAGATATTTCAGCAAAATTAGTACAGTGATTTTTGCATCTGTGACACAGCCATGTTATCTTACAAAATTTCATACACTGATTTTAAATAGACCATTATTAGAAGATTAACATTCAGAATGGTTTTGTTTACGGAGAACAAAGATTCTAAAATCTCCTTTTTTCTATTCAGGATATATGTATTTCTGCTACAAAGGAAAAGGATATAGAAGCCAAACTATCTCAAATAGCTGACATCTGGGGAAACCAATTTCTGAGGTTTTTGCCATTCAAAGGACGAGGAGAGTTACTGCTAAAGGGATCCGAATCAGCAGAAATCATAACTTTGATGGAGGACAGTTTAATGATTCTTGGATCTTTACTGAGCAATAGGTACTTTAAAAACGATTTTGCATGGTGTTTCCGTAACTCTATTATTATTAGAATAAATCAACAGTAAATTTGAATTGAATTCTGTTTGTTAATGAAAAAGAAAAGAATAAAAATTAAAATTTCCAATTTAAAAACTTCCTCTACTAGCAGACGCTGATATATTAGTAGCAATTTATTATCTCAATATATTTGATATAATAAAGTTGTTAAAAACTGTTCAGGAGTTTTGTCTTATTCTCTAAGTTCTCTCTTAGCCATCATATTTTAGCTTCCCGTTTAACAGTAAATTTCTTGAGAATTAAATTTCTCTGTCTTTCATCCTTTATTTCAGATACAACACACCATTTAAAAAAGATATTCAGAGTTGGATTTCTAAACTAAGTGGCTCTACAGATATAATTGAAGAATGGTTGGTTGTACAAAATCTCTGGGTTTATCTTGAAGCAGTTTTTGTAGGAGGAGATATCGCAAAACAGTTACCGCAGGTAAACTTAGTGTTTGCCTATTACGTATTAATAGCTATCTGTGTACTAATTTCCAACAGAGGATGCTATGAAAGCACTTTTTTTTTTTATATATAGGAAGTAAAGCGTTTCCAGAATATTGATAAGTCATGGGTAAGAATAATGCAAAGAGCTCATGAAAATTCAAATGTGATTGCCTGTTGTGTTGGAGACGAGACTATGGAGCAACTTCTGCCTCACTTACATGATCAACTAGAAGTATGTCAGAAGTCACTTACAGGGTATGAATTCTTTGATTATTATATATATATATATATAATGTGTTTGTATTTTGAAAATACTTCATATAAATTCAGTTTAATTTTAGTTCCAAACTAAATATTTAAGGATTTTCTAAGAGTAAATCTGAAAACTAGATCTACTTTTTCTACATCACACCTACACAGTTTCTGCTTACTTCTAATCTGCATATTTCAGTGTCTAGCAAGAGAAGCTTCCAAACTTTTTGTAATTAAGTTTCTTGAAAGTTAATTAATTAAGTTTCTTGAAACTTAATTAAAAAATTATACAGGTAACCGCTAAAGATGATCTCTCTTGAATGAAAATTTATGTTGATAATACTTGAAAGGTAAGGATTAATTGCAGCTTTTGGAGTTTTGTTCACATAAAATCAAACAGTAAATTTTCAGCTTA
Source organism: Perdix hodgsoniae (assembly GCA_035772895.1). NCBI lineage: Eukaryota > Metazoa > Chordata > Aves > Galliformes > Phasianidae > Perdix > Perdix hodgsoniae. The sequence continues at coordinate 582,672 of JAPSGF010000007.1, forward strand.
TTTTCTTTGGACCATTGAACACAAATTTAGCAGACTGAAATGACCTGAGGATAAAGCAAATGTATCTGCTAAATCCATAATCTGCTAATTACAGATGTACGGACCTAGTTACTAGTTTGCTATGCATTTGTGGTGGGAAGGTTGATTTCAATGTTTAGTGTTCTAGCATTCTGTATATTTTTAAATTCAGCTGTGAGAGAACCATAGAATCATCAAGGTTGGAAAGATCATCCATTCCAACGAAATACCTATCATCAATAACTCCCACTAAATCATGTTCACCAGTAAAGCATCCAAGTGTTTTGTGAACACCCCCAGGGTCTGCGACTCCACACCTCTGTGGGCAGTTTGTTCCAGTGCCTGATCACTCTTTCAGGGAAGAACTGTTTCCTAACCTGAATATCCCTGGCACAACTTCAGGCCATTCCCTCTAGTCCTATTAGTTCCAAAGAAGAGGCCAACCCCCGTGTCACTACAATCTCCCTTCAGGTAGTTGTAGAGAGCAATAAGATCCCCTTTGAGACTCCTCCAGACTGAATAATCCCAGTTCCCTCAGCTGCTCCTCTTAAGAACTGTGCACCAGACCCCTCACCAGCTTTGTTGCCCTTCTCTAAAAATGCTCCAGTGCCTCAGTGTCTTTCATGTAGTAAGGGACTCAAAACTGAACCGAGTACTTGAGATGCAGCCCCACCACTGCTGAGAACTTCAGCCTTTTCCTTATACTCAGTGGTGTCAAGTTCCCCACTGCATCCAGTAAAGAATGGAACTCTCCTCTTACTTTTAATATATTTTGTAAAAAAAGGTTTTTTATTCCCTTTTACCCCAGTGACCAGCTTGAGTTCAAGCTGGGCTTCTCCATTTCTAATTTTCTCTGAGCATATCCCTAACAACTTTGTACCCTCCCGAAGTGGCCTGTCCCTTCTTCCACAGGAGGTGGATTCTCATTTTCTCTTGGAGCTCAGAAAAGCTCCCTGTTCATCTACACTGGTCATCTTCCCCGCAGGCTCTTCTTGCAGCACAGGGGAATAGCTTGCTTCTGCACCTTTAAGACTTCCTTCTTGAGGAGTGACCAGCCTTTCTGGAGAACAGGACCAAATCCCAAGGTATAATTCCTACTAATGTCCTAAACAGTTCAAAGTCTGCCTCTGGAAGTCCATGGTAGCGGTTTTGCTGCACCTCTCCTGACTTCACCCAGAATTGAGAACTCTACCGTGTCGTGGTCACTCTGTCCAAAACAGATCCCAACTTTCACATCTCCCACCAGCCTTTCTGTTTGTGAACAGCAGGTTTAGAGGGAGACCTCCTCTGACAGGCTTTCTTACCAGCTGTATTGGGAAGTTATCTTCCATACACTCTAGAAAACTTTTGGACTTTCTTCTGCACTGTATTGTATTTCCATTGTATATCAGGGAAGCGGAAGTCCTCCATGAGAACAAGGGCTGGCAATTGAGCATCTTCTGACAGCTGCTTGTAGAACATCTTACCTTATCTCTTCATCCTGATTAGGTGGTCTATAACAGACCCCCACCAGGATGTCTGCCTTGTTGGCCACCCCCCTCATTCTAACCCATAGAAATTCAACCTTATCATTCCCAGCCCCAAGCTCAACAACATCAAAACACCCTCTAACATAGAGAGCCTCACCACCACCCCTCCTTCCTTGTCTTTGCCTTCTGAAGAGCTTTTAGTCATCCACTGCAGTCATGGGAGCCATCCCACCATATTTCTGTAGTGGGAACTAAGTCATAGTTGGCTGCTGCACAGTATCTTCCAGCTCCTCCATCTTGCCCATGCTATGTGCATTGATGTAGAGTAGTAGTAGTGTAGAGTATAATAGAGTAGAGTAGTGCTTTAGCTGAGTCTCTTCCCTCATCCCCAGTCCCTTCATTGATCCTCTAGGGTCATCTCTAGCAGACCTGATTTTATCCCATTCCCCCTTCAAATTTAGTTTAAAGCCTTCTCAACAAGTTCTGCCAGCTTTTGGGTGGGATCCCCCTTTGAAACAGATCATCAGATAGCAGATCAGCAGATACCAGGCCAGTTGCTGAGTAAAGAACATTTACATCAAGGGATTATGATCTATAATGATAGTATGATGTGGAATATATTAAGAAAGTACTGTTGACAGTGGGAAAGCTGGTGAGCAAACATTCTTGGTGTGTGTGCAAACACATAATTTTCTGTTATTGTGAAAAATATTTCAATTTGTTACTCTTTTTAAAAAGCATTTTCTATTTTAAAAACTTCTTAAAATGTTCCGAAATGAGATTTCCTTTGGCATGAACCCAAGTCTTCTTTTTGGAATTAAACCTATAGAAAATGAAATATTTATATTTCAGTCCTGCTTAAGGGGGGGGGAAATACAAGGTGAAAGATTCTAATGGAAGTCTTGTTCAATTTTAAAGATACTTAGAGAAGAAGAGGCTACTGTTTCCTAGATTCTTTTTTGTTTCTGATCCTGTCCTTCTTGAAATTCTTGGACAAGCAAGTGATTCTCATACAATTCAGGTACAACCCTAGTGTGTTTTTTTCCTGCATAGAACAAAAAAGAAATTCAAATATGGAAAAGTAGTTAATAGATTAGAATGTTAACATTTTCTTGTAAATTCTGGAGATGTTTGTTTGTTTCTTGCTCATTAGTCTTTAACAAAATAGGGAACAGATATTTGTAATTAAAAATATTTATAAACATAATCCAGAACACTGAATGTGGTCTCCTTTTAATATTTGCTGGATGTTCCTTTAATAAAAGAGACCCCGTCAGACTTGGTTGCTTAACATAGCGCTAAATCAGTCTGGCTATTCTGGATTGTAGCTGACGGCTAAGATAATAGATCTAATGTAATAACTGATCTTTATTCTGCTCGATCACCTGTGGAAACTGTAAAACCACAACACAAATAATAGATTGAGATAAAATCCTATGCAAATATTTCTACAGTTATTATCTTTCGCCTGAAGTTCATCCATAAGTTCAGAGAAATCTTCACAAGATAACTTTACCTTAAATTTTGTTTTTTTTTCTATGCTAATGTTATTTACTGTTAATGTTATTGAATAACTTGAATGACTTTTGAATTATCCTTACAGCCACATCTGCTTTCCATATCTGACAATATAAATGAAGTAGAATTTCACCAAAAGGATTATGATCGCATACTGGCAGTCATATCAAGAGAAGGAGAAAAAATACCGGTAATTTGCTGATTTCCCTCCTCCCCTCCCCTGGAAATCTTGTAATAGATAAATGATTCTATTATCCAACATATCAATATATATTAAGTTGAATTACTGTTAATTACAAATAAATGTTTCAATCATCAATGTAATAAAATTGTTATTTTTTGCAGTATTTGTAGTATTTAAATTTATAATCATTGTGCAAAGATCTTTAGTAACTATCTATTAACTAACAGTGTTGAACAGAAGTTTGTTAACTACGTCTTATTTTCTCCCTTTTATTTATTTCTCAGTTGGACACTCCAGTGATTGCAAAAGGACCTGTAGAGCTTTGGTTGCAGAATTTACTACATGTGCAGCAGATTTCATTACATGCTGTAATTAGGGCAGCATATCACCAAATTAGTGACACAGGATATGATTTGCTGAATTTTCTCCATCATTTTCCAGCACAGGTGAGAATACAGAGCATGGGTTTGTATGTGCAGTCTAGACTGTGTGTTTTGGGGCCTGGGAAATAAACAACGTATAGACTAATGGACTGTCTATATGAGGAATTTTCTAAAGAGAAAACAAGGATATAAATCTACACAGTAGCAGGTAGCTTTTAACGACCTCAATTTTGGTACTCAATGCGTAGCGTAATATTTTTCTTGTAATCTGCATTAAAATAATTTTGTTTTCTCATAGAAAATAAGAAGTGTAGCTTACATCTTCTATGATGGCTATTGAACCTCTTTGATATGCAAAGAAAATTTATTGTGCAGATTGATTTCTCTCTCATAATTTATGTTTGCAAGGGCTAATATTATGGTTATCTCATCTCATGAAGATTTATGGGACTGCATAATTCATATTTTTGTCATTATAATACACACCTAGTAGAAGCCTATCTTCAAAGATTCCAGTTTGCATAGAGACTTCTCTGTCTTAGTGATTGATCATAAATTTCATTAGCAAATAATGAACTGTTTCTCATCCTTTTTTTACTCTGATCCAGTCATTTGTTAATCGTTACAGCAGTAGGCATAATTATTTTATAGAATCTATGCAAATATTAAAACTGGCCAGTACATGCCTAACTTCAAAAATTGGTCAGGACATTTAGATTTTGAACAGAATTATCTTAAAGTTGTGTTTATGACAATTGCTTTTATCTTAGCAGAATTTAAGATGTCTATTACTTTAAGAAAAAAAGAATGATATACTGCTTGTTCTGCCTACATGTCAGACATTTTGAGGTAGCTTTATTTTCCCCTGGAAAGATCTTGTTTCCCAATCTAAATGTTAGGATTGTTAAGACTGCACAAATTAATTGTGTTAAAAGTAGTGGAGAGGGTGGGAGAAGCAAGGAGAGAAGAAAATGGTCCTTAGTCAAGAAATGTAAAGTACAGAGAAATAAATGCTTTGTTATAGGACAGAGAAGAAATTAGGCAAAATACTTAAAAATATTTGATATATTTTCATTCCTTTGAGTTACTTTTTTACTGTCTCAGATGCTTCTGTTTTAGACGGCTTGAAAAATATTGCATCCAAATGTGTTTTTTCCCCTCTAACTCAGCTGTCATTCTAAAATAAATTTGATTTTTGGTAGCCAGACTATTATAAAATGAGGAGATACTTCCTCCTTCACAATCTCTGTAGCCTTGAAGTTGTTACAGATATTAGAGACAAAAAGTAGAAAGTGGATGTCCAAGTGTTAGGTCTTGGTGCTCAGCATATTTAACCATGTGGGAAAGAAAGGTACTGATAGAATTCTCTTCTATCGTGTTTTGCCATGAATATCAATTGGATTCATGGAAATCATATGTCATTTACATGGAAACCAAAATCTGAGACTGCAGTTTACACTCAATGTCCCAGATTTATTTGGAACCAAAAATATTTTCTAATTCAGAGTGCTCTAATGAGGACAGCCAGTAATCAATATAGTAATGCATCCCATATTCAAGTAGAAAAGGAACACATTTAAAAAAAAATGTTCTTTAATTAGATCTGAACTGTCAGAGAAAAAAATTCAGCGGAATATCTCCCCACAGTTTCAGATCTGTTTGTTTCTGATGCTGGAGTACACTTAGACTGGATTGTAAGTGAAACTGAGGGTTGTGCTTAATTTGTGCATATCTCAGTGTATGATAATTTTTTCGTAACTTAAAAATGTTTTCTTAGGAGTTTGAAATCTTGTAACAGAACCAACTAACACAAGCAGAACATGATGGTGAGGTATTATCATAATGGGAGCTAGTGTTCGTTTGGCACTCTTAATGCTGTAATTTATTTTCACATTATGCCCAAAGCATTTAAGAAAGGGATAGTATTGAACAAGTTATTATTTTGTATTCATTCACATATTAAATCTGTAGGTTGGATTACTGGGAATTCAAATGTTGTGGACACGTGATTCTGAAGAAGCTCTACAGAATGCGAAAGAGGACAAAAAAATCATGCAAGCGACCAATGGGAGATTTCTGGATATTTTGAATATGTTGATTAGCCAGACCACGCATGATCTTTCCAAGTTTGACAGGGGGAAGTTTGAAACACTTATTACCATACATGTACACCAGCGTGACATTTTTGATGATCTGGTAAACTACAGGTTTTGATTTCTGACAGTTGATTGCTGTCTTCCATAACATCTGAATTATTCTTTCTCTCTCCTGCTCCTTCAGAGAGCAGGCTACTGGGATTTTCTTTATGTTTCTAAAAGGTATATGCAGAAGAAAAGCAAATGAAAAAAATCCTAAAATCTATCATTTGCTTGAACTTCTTAGAGTCTGCTAAATTCTTTATGTCCATTTATTCTGTGAGAAATGCTGCCTGTTCCTCAATATTTTTACTGCTCATTATACGAACATATTAGAATATACAGATTTTATCTTCTGTGTTGCTATTGAGTCCTTCCTGCACCATGCCCTTTGTTACTGTGTGTTTGGGGAATTCACATAATGTGGATTGCTAATTTCACTTGGAGGATTAGATGCACAACCAAAGCAATTTAAGCTTCATTTGATTACAATCAGCTGAAATGATCAGATTATTTGTTAGTCATCCTAAAATACATCTGTAAATGTTATGTGAGGTTTATATTTACTTTACTTTACTTCTTAGGGATTCTAACTTAATAAATCACTCATTATTCTAATTATTTTCAAATTAGGATTTTATTGCAGTTGTCAAATATAGTAAAATGAGTGTTATAACGTAGATATGTTTACTTTTTTTCAAGGTAAAAATGCACATCAAATCACCAGCTGATTTTGAGTGGCTAAAGCAGTCTAGATTTTATTTCAAGGAGGATCTCGATCAAGTTTTGGTATCCATTACAGATGTTGATTTTGTTTACCAAAATGAATTTCTGGGCTGCACTGAACGTCTGGTTATAACACCTCTTACAGACAGGTTAGAAACACAATTATATGTAATAAACATTTTTATATATAGTGTTTACTTAACGCAATATATTCAAGGAGAAATATTCTGAACTAAGCTCTGTGTGTTCTAGGTCATAATCAAAAGTCTTCTCATACATTTGCTTAACTGTGTCCTTAAAAAAAAAAAAAGAAGGAAAGAAAGAAAGAAAAGGAAAAAAAAGAAGAAAAATAAGAAGTAAAATATATTCCCACTATTTTGTTCACTTAGTCATTCTTTTAACAGTTTTATCATTCCATGGTCTTAAGAGATCTACTAGCAGAACTGAGTAATTATACGCTGGTGTGTATTTTTGCAGAGTTTCTATTCTGAAAAGAGAGATTGTATCAAATGTTTCAAACTCCGTAATAAAGGATTCTATAAGGATTTTACTGGTACCCTTGATATCAAGCAGTACCCTTACTACCCCAATGTCTCTGAAAGTCTAAGATAACCAATTATTAGTTTATTAGTATTATTTGTTTCAAATGTGGATTCATGTTGTTTGTTTGTTTGTTGTTGTTTTTTTTTTCCAATTTATTCCTTTCTTGAGGTGTCACTTTTGGCCAAATGGGAAACTAGGCTACCAAAAAATACATTACTTGCCTATAATTCCACTCAGTATTTTGCAGTAACTTCCATGATACCATTATTAATTTTGCTATTTATGTGGAATATGGGTCTGTACAGCTTTTTAGAACATCTTTATTTCTCCAGTATAGGTAGGACTGCTATTGTGACAATATAGAAAGCTCAGTTCTTTTCTGTAGTATATTGTACTTCACTCAGCAATCAAATATTTTTGGACAAAAAGCTTAATTTCTACTCCAAATTTGTCTCTACCCCAGTAGTCCCATAGAAGTAAAACCTACAGGTTATTTATGTTTCTTTTTAGTTAACAGAGTCAGATAATAAGCATCAAATTTGACATAAAACATCACAATGATTCAATCCAATCCATAGGAACTAGGTAGTTATTAAACTCTATAGACTAAAAATTCTGAATATATACTTTTTAGCAATGTTAGTTATTTAGAGCTGATTTGACAAGTGAAGATACCTCCTCAGTTGTATAGAAACTTGGTCATTTTAATTAGAGTATTACTCTGCCACTTAACTGTGTGAAAATCATGTCGGATCACATATATAACTAAAATGGCAGCTAAGATTCTTCAGGACTGAAAAAAAATAAATTGGTGATTCAAAGTTTTAATCCATAATTATTGTGAGGGCCACGTATCCTTATTCCTTCAGACTTCAAGATTTAGACAAAAGTAACCTAACCTGATGAATGGTATAGAGATTAAGATATGACCAAATATGATGAGATGGCATCATTTAACATCAGAATTGTCACATTTTAGTTTCAAAAATAATTAATGACAATTAAATTTCTTTGTATTGTTCATTAATTTGCTAGTTTATCTAGTATTAACAGTTTTTAATGTACTAGATAAAGCTCACATTACTTTTTCTTGTTTTATTAGAAATGCTTAAATTCTGCGTTTTATGATTTTGCCACTCTGGAATTTCTGTATTCAAGTGAAATCAATGGAATTGCTTGTGAAGATTTGATGCTTTAACACAAGAATATATCACATAATTCATTTTTGTATTTAAATTAAACATATCTTCATCATCGTTTAATAAATTTATATGATTTTACATTTATAGGTGCTATATAACTTTAGCTCAGGCTTTGGGAATGAACATGGGAGGAGCTCCAGCTGGACCAGCCGGAACTGGTAAAACGGAAACGACGAAAGACATGGGAAAGGCTCTGGGAAAATATGTAGTAGTCTTCAACTGTTCTGATCAAATGGATTTCAGAGGTTTGGGTAGGATTTTCAAAGGTAAGATTTCATATAATCATATAATCATATAATCATATAATCATATAATCATATAATC
>JAPSGF010000007.1:591183-632696 GCA_035772895.1 Perdix hodgsoniae
TATAATCATATAATCATATAATCATATAATCATATAATCATATAATCGTATAATCATATAGGATTGAAGGGACCTTCACAGGTCACATAGACCCCCCTCATACTCAGAGCAGGTGCAATTAGAGCAGGTTGCCCAGGACCTTATTCCTATTGGTTTTAAATATCTCCAGAGATGACTAGAACACTTCAGGGCTACTGTTCAAGTGTTTGACCAACCTCATAGTAAATTTTTTGGTAACTCTATTGTCTTGGACTTTCCCATATTGCAACTTGTGTCCATTGGCTTTTCTTCCAATGTTTACATCTGAGAAGAATCTGGCTCCACCTTCCCAGCTTTCAACTCCAATAAACAGCAATAGTCTTTTAAATTAGCTTTCTCTTCAGGCTGAAGAACCTATTTTCTCTCAGCCCCCCTTTTGAATCATGTCCTCCATACGCTGGCAATCATGGCAGCCGCGTGCTGAGCTTGTGCCAGTAAGCCAATGTCTTTACTGGAAAGCCTCAGACTGTATATGCTACTTACAACTGCTATCTCACAAGTGCAAGGTAAAGGTGAACAGTGATTTCCCTCAAACGTTTGGAAAATAATCAGCTGGGTACCTTTGCTGCAAGGGTGTACTTCTGATTCATGCTCAGTTGTTAAGGATGACACCAGGTCCTTTTCTGCAAAACTGCTTTCTAGCCAGTCAGCACCAAGCCTGAACTGCTGCATGGAATTATTCTCTCCCAGATAAATGACTTGTTGGACGTTATAGTTTTTGACAGTTGATTATTCAAAGTTATAGTATTGTCTGTACTGAGGAGCAAAAGGTGAAATTATTTAGATTTTTGTTATTTTATCAAAGAAATAATTTTTAATCTTCTTTGAAAGTGAAAACTCAAATAAGAGTTAAAAAGCCGGACTTTTTTTGCAATATTTTAAGGAAATTTTTTGAAGTTGTAAGTCACTCCTTTTTAATTTTTTAGATGAACCATTGCTTTTTGCAAAATAATCAAATTACCCCATCAAAGGTTTCATTCATGTTAAGATCAGTACCAAAATCTGCTGAATGCCCTGAGATAACAAAAGATGTTTCTGATTTTGATTCACTAACATGCATTTTTAGTATCATCAGTAGAAAACTGAATCTTGATATGAAAACACTCAGGTAGTTTGGAGGAAGTTCGACCTTAGCTCCAGGGCAATAAATAAAGCCAATTTTATTGAGTTATTTGAAGAAAAAGACAAACATATAGTTCAAGTATTTCAAATATACCTGAAGAAAAAGCAGATTATACATTTTTATATCCCCCCCTTTTTTTTTTAGGTCTTGCACAGTCCGGATCTTGGGGATGTTTTGATGAATTCAACCGGATTGAGTTGCCTGTCTTGTCAGTAGCAGCACAACAAATTTATATTATATTAACAGCAAGAAAAGAAAGAAAAAAGCAGTTCATTTTTTCTGATGGAGACTGTGTAGATTTAAATCCAGAGTTCGGAATTTTCCTAACAATGGTAAATATAGCAATAATTCCCTAGAAGTGACAAATTATGCCATATGACATTAATGACGTGACATAGTGAAAGGAAATTACTTGATTAATTACTTGAAGCTGTTGCTAAGAAATAAGCTGAACTAGAGAAACACACAAATAATTCTCCATGAATTGCACGCCTTAGTTTATACTTTAAAATTATTCCTGAGGTTTGGTGCATTGCACCCCCTCATTACTGTACTGCAATTCATTATATCATCTAACTAGAAGTTTGGCCAAACTTCCAGAATTCTCTGTACTTGTTGAGAGGACCAAAACAGAGGACCAAAACTTAACTACTTTAACTTGAAAATCTTTAATATTATTAGTGAGAAAACTACTGGAGGGTTGGGAAAAAAAAAAAAAAAGAAAAAAAAAAAAGAGACCCTTTTCCTAAACCTGATGGTTTCTTTCCAGGAAAGACAATTTTCAAGTAGATGTGTCTTGTCTAATGGATACTCTATATGGATAAAAAAAAAATAAAGCTGATTTACAGAGGATGAATATGATGATCCCCCTCGTATGTTCATGACAACAGGTCTTTCAAAACAAAAATCACCATATTCTTTCACGTGGATTTGCTTACTTAAACACAATACTAATTGTCTAGTTTTGCCTTCTGTGGAAGAGGGATCTGCTCTGCTGTGTGCCCCAGTCATGGATTTAGCATAGATATTATGAAAAAATGTCTTGCAGCATGAGATTTTTATGGGTGACATTTATGAGAGACTTTCATACAATGGCAACATGTGAAAAATTCTTGCAGTATATATATATCAAAGATAAGTCCCACAACTGAATGGATAATCTGTGCAAATTATAATAATAATAATTATTTATTTATTTATAATTTTAAATGGCCTATTACCAACCATTTCCCAAAGATAGAAGCACAAACTCCTGGTTTTAGAATGAGAACTTTCAGGATATGCTGTCTTGTCACTGTGGGATTTCTGAAGCGTTGCAGGACTGATTCCCGTAATCTCATGATTGGGAATTTTATAGTGTATGTTTCCCAGTGCTGAGGCAGATGGCAATCCAGGATGACCTTATGGGAAATTAAGGTACACATCTGCATGTTCAAGTGTAGATTAAAAATTGAGGTGCTTATTAATTTCATTTGATCACTTTTAATCTTTTGAATGTGACCTGTTTCATGTCAGTTGTTCAACCTGTTTGCAGCCAGCTTCAGGGAATCCTCAGTCAAACTTGTTAAAGTTGGCTATTAAAGTTATTAAAGTCATTAAAACTGTATTCCATATGATTTGTCATAAAGTTTTAATTTTTTGATTGTTAAATTTCCTGTAGTTACAAAATATGCTTTTTGTATTTTTAAACCATAATTTAACTCAGTGCAATCACTGAAAGTATAACAATTTCTTAGATTTTTTGGATTACTTCAGCAGATGGGATCCGCTATCAAATGTTGAAATTGAGAATATATACTTCAAAGATAAACTTTTAAATATGAGAAATATAGAGAACTTCTTAGTATTTCTTTACCATAGACTGGTTATTATTTTGTTGGCTCTTGCTAGTCATCGAATCTTTAAGACATACCTCTTCCAAACAATATTTAGGAAATTCTCTTCCCCAAATGCCAAACATTTGATCAGTATCAGTTCAGCTAGTATCAACTATGTACTCTTTAGTTACTCTAGAGAAAACGATGAACTATCATTTAATTATACTTATTTTGCTGAAATCTCAGTGTAGAGCTCTGGGAATACACTAGAAGCAATGAACCAAGTAGATTTTATTCCACAAAAATTTTAAATTAGATTACTGGCTTATTCTGATAAACAATTTCAGCTATAATGCAATTTTATGTAATTATTAAATTCATAGTTTGGTTGAAGTTTCTTCTTCATATTTTAATCATCAATGGAGAAAGGATGTAACTCAACAGATCTAAGCATTTATGCATAAATTTACTTTTCTCAAAAAATAAGAAGAATATTATTTGATCGATGCAAATAATTACGTGATTTGTTTTCTTATATAGAACCCTGGATATGCTGGACGCCAAGAGCTACCAGAAAATCTCAAAATTCTGTTTAGAACTGTGTCAATGATGGTTCCAGATAGACAGGTACAATTAATGACTGAACTGAAAGAAAAAAAATGTATATTGATATTTGAATATTTTAATTTGCTTATCTATTAAAAAACAAACAAAGAAACAAAAAACCCAACACCCTTATTTCTAAGATGAAAACATTGTGTTTCAGATAATTATAAGAGTTAAGCTTGCAAGTTATGGATTTATTGATAATGTGGTTTTGTCTCAGAAGTTCTTCGTTCTTTATAAACTTTGTGAGGAGCAGCTCACTAAGCAGGTAATGTTATGCATTCTCTTCCTCTTTGTCTTAGTACTTACGCAATGCAACCCTTTAGATTTTCATTTGTGCAGGTAATTTCTGAACAATCACTTTTATACTTTTAACAAAATATTGTAATAGTTGAAATATAATTCAAGCATTTTTCTATTAACGTTTTTGAACCATGTAAGTTCATGTGTGTGTAGTTAGATACACACATTCATCTAATGCTTAAAAAAATATAACTTGTAGTTGCCCGTGAAGTTCTCTGCCTAAATGTGGTAGGCAGGGGAAATTAACCTTGCGTCTCATTTTCCTGAAATGCTTAATGAAGTCAACAGAAAGCATCTGTAGCTTTCTGCAGGCGGAATATCTTATGTTTAATTTAAGTTACAGCACTGCTTTGAATTTCACAGCACTGCTTTGAGCTGAAGCCTTGGGTTTAAGCTGCCTTAGTTGGGACCATCCAGGGTGGAATGCAAATATTGTTTAAAAAAAAAATAACAACACTGATGTAGAGAGCTACAAAATAGTTGCTATATATCAGTTCATAAATGGCGAAGTCAATGAAATCCAAACTAGAAAGTTGATGCTTTCCTTCCTGAAAATAAATTTATTTCTTATTTTAATAGAATAATTCCTAAAGAACAGCAACAATTCCAAATTAGGTTAACTTTTCCAGGCAATGTGACTATACTATAGAACAGAGAAGTAAGATATGCTATTCTAATGTAATAGAAGAAATAGTATATAGATGAAATAGTAGAGAACTTGTTATTGATGCGTAAGCTGTATTTTCACTTTCTACTAGGTTCATTATGACTTTGGTCTGAGGAATATCCTTTCAGTACTTAGGACTCTCAGAACTCAAAAAAGGGCCAGGCCAAATGAAAGTGAATTAAGCATTGTTATGAGAGAGCTAAGAGATATGAATCTTTCAAAGCTGGTAAGAATCTAACATTAATTAATCTAATAGTGGTTTTCCTGGAGTAAGATGTCTTACATACTAATGGGTATAAAGTGATTACCATCAATAAATGGAATAATTTGAACATGAATTAAATTGATGTGCCATAAATCCAGTATATGTACCAAATCTATAGGGTATGATATCCAGCCGGGCTGAGAAATCTATCTTTCACATGTTTTAGAAGTTTTTATAGGTGCTCTTTAAGCATTAGAATTGAATGATCATACAGTTTATAAATATAGATTCAGTGTATACTGAGTGAGAAATGAAATAAATTTCAAATTTATTTTTTGCATGACATACAGATGACATAATGAAAATGCTGTCAGATTAGTGATTTGTCCTGTTGGCTGACTGTGCGTATGAACACAAGCACTTGTGTTTAAAAAGTATATTCTTATTGTTTAGTATTTTACAGTAGATATCAATTTGGGTTTAAGAACTGTGGATAACTGGGCTTTTACAATGAATAACTTTTTCAGATAGATGAAGATGAGCCCTTGTTTCTGAGTCTTATCAATGATCTGTTTCCGGGGTTGCAGTTGGACAGTAATAAATATAATGAGCTTCAGGCTGCAGTAGTTAATCAGGTTGAAGAAGCAGGATTGACTAATCATCCACCATGGAATCTTAAGCTTGTTCAGGTAAAAAAAAATTATCTTCTTAGCAAAAAATCATAATATCTTCTTGCAAATCGGAACACCATGTTAGTGGTTAAATCGCTGCCTCGTTCAAAGACTTGTGCTGCTAGTATAAGAATAAAACAAAGACTACATGTAAGCCACACTAGGAAGACTACTCTATTATTTATTTATATCCAGAAAAAGAAAAAAAATCCTAAAGAATGCTGTTAACTCAGCCTTTCCCATATATTTTAGTGCATCTGAGTTATTTGAATGAAGAAGAAAAGTATGTACTTAGGTCTCTTAATGTGAATTTCGTAGACTAGTGCAGGGACAGTAGGGCATAAGAATGCATTTTGAAGGGCAAGGCAGTAAATAAAGTGTAACAAAAATAACCATGTTACAACTCCTACAACATAGATGGTAAGAGCTAGAAGAGCTATCACAGGGCAAAGAAAAATTTAAGAGGTATGCATTTGTATATTTGAGCAGATATTGTAGTAAACAAATAATTTCTCACATATTCTGGTTGAATAATTATCCAATTTATACATATTGGGTTTAAAGAGATCAAGCGTAAGGATGTATAGAAGCCTCAGACAGTGTTAGTGTATGCTATTACAACCTTATGTAAACCTATGAAAAGGTTAATTTTGCAAGTGAACATGCTGAAAGTATTATAAAAGGGAAGAATCAAAGGTGCAAACATGAATGAACTTTTTCTTTCAAGCACATATGCGGTTGAGTGGTTAAAGCTATGAAGAGACTTGGAGATTTTCTAGACACCAGAGAGTGTGAACCATCCTGACTACTGTTAATTTGTGTCCGTAGTGTTCAAAGCTAGCTTTTTCTGAAGTACATTAGCTAAGTAAATACTGTGGAAAGACCACACCTATGTGCAATATGTATTCCTGTTACCTGAATGCAGTTAGTAAAAATGAATAAGAAAACTTTAGAACCTGAATGGGAGATGATATATGGTTGTTGGTAAATCATCTTGCCTACAAGCAACAAAAAAAGTTGTATAATTTTGATATAATATTGTGTTCTTGGCATTTGAGGAACTGAAAGATAGACCCTGTGCATTACCAGGTTGCTTGGACTGTAGTAGTGTAGTAAGTTTTGTTTGCTTTATATTGCATGCTCTTTAGACCTAAGCTACATTGTTACTGAAAAGCAAAAGGCAAAAATCTCCTAAGCTCTCCAAGAAATTACTTATTTTGTCTCTGGAACACTTGTAAGACATGATGTTTAGTAAACTTGTGATATAATGGTTAAACTATGATATTGGACTAGTAATTTGTACATAAATACTTCAAAGAAGTCCTTGAAGTGTTAGATTTGTTATTCAGCTGTGTGGTCTTTACTTACAAAATCCCATAGGAAGTGTTGTGGTCTGTTTCCTTCATGTACTTAAGATGCTTTAGCACTTTCATTATTATACATTATTGCGTTAAATGTTTTGCTACAATTCATTTTTTTTCTTTTTGAGTAATACAGAAGAAGGCTAGATTTAGTCATGTAAGCCATTTTATAGCAAACTTGTTTGGTGTTTAACAGATAAGGATACAAAAATATGTACAGTTCTGCAAAATGCTACAAATAAGGAAATACAAACTGATTTCTGAGTTCCTGATCTTGAATGTCTAATGTATTTATAATCTGTGACTATCAAACATATATAAGTATAAGCAAAAATCTTCCAAAAGCATATTTCTCAAAATGTTTTGTGTTTTAATAGTTGTATGAAACTTCTCTAGTACGTCATGGGCTGATGACACTTGGACCCAGTGGATCTGGAAAAACAATGGTCATAACTATATTAATGAGAGCACTGACAGAATGCGGACAACCTCATAGAGAAATGCGGATGAATCCCAAAGCTATTACAGCTCCTCAGATGTTTGGAAAACTAGATGCTGCAACTAATGATTGGACAGATGGAATATTTTCTACACTGTGGAGGAAAACATTGAAAGCTAAAAAGGGTATGTAAAAACTATATTTGGGTTATCATGAAAATGAATGATGTGTTGAAAGGAATCCCAAGCTTGAAAATATTGTGAAGTTCCCTCCTGAAAACAACTATAGATGGTATTTCACATCTCTTCACAAGAAAGCGTTTAAAAAGTTATTGTTTCAATTGTTTCAATATTAACATTAAACAATAAAAAAAGAATTAAATTGTTTGTTCCTTTGCCACTTCGATTCTGCAGTGCAGATGTAATACTTGGAGGCTGATAAATTACAGTGAAGATTTACTTGTAGTTATTGCACTAGCTTTAATATTTTTTTCTGTTTTTCTTGTATTGACTACTTACATTTATATTGCAGTGTACTGAAATTCCTTTTCACAGAAATATTTCATCTGAAAGAATAAAAATATTTGTATTAGTGTATTATTGAAAGAGAATTCTTCTATGGTACCTTCCTAGAAGGTGGTTTTCTTTTTTTTTTTTTTTAAAAGGGGGATCAAAAAGGAGAACAGGGGCTAACAGGGCAGAGATCCAAGATGCCAAGGCTCCCTACCTCACTCTTTACTCCACAGTAAAGAGATTTTTCCCAATGCCACCAATCTGAACCTCCTCTGGTGAAACTTTGTGCCATTCCTGTATGTCCTATCATTGATTACCAGGGAAAAGAAATCAGTACCTCACTCTCCACTTTCCCCCAGGAAATTGTAAAGAGCAATGAAGTCTTCTCTCTACCACTCTTAATCCAAATTAGACAAAGTGACTTCCACCTCTCCTCATAGGACATGCGCCCCCCAGGCCTTTTACCTGATTGGTTGCTCTCCTCCATAAAAATTCAAGCATCTTAACATCTTTTCTATAAATATGTTTTATATCAATTAAATTATTTTTTTCATGTCAATTCTGTTTTGCATGACAGTACTGAGTAAACAATCTTTCTGTCTTTGCCTTAAGCCATGAGTATTTTCTTCTTAATTTCTCCTCTTTTCCTGTTGAGGAGGGAGAATGAGAGTGGTGATCTGATTCTAAGCAGATAGCATAAGTTATGTCTTCACAAATGTATGTTATAAAGATGTAGTCATGCCATAGTATTTGTTTCTTTCAGAGATGATGCCTTTACTAGCTGTGCTATTCATGGAGTAATGATTATCTGTGAAGACAGTAGAATTTACAATAAGCTTGTTCTTTATGTGAACTATAACTCTTCTCGTTGTTGGGTTTGTTTTGTTTTTTTCCCCAGGTGAAAACGTGTTTCTGGTTTTAGATGGTCCTGTAGATGCAATCTGGATTGAGAATCTAAATTCAGTTTTGGATGATAACAAGACCCTCACTCTAGCAAATGGAGATCGAATTCCCATGTCTCCTACTTGTAAGCTGTTATTTGAAGTCCACAACATTGAGAATGCTTCTCCAGCAACAGTTTCTCGTATGGGTATGGTCTACATCAGCTCTTCTGCCCTTAGCTGGAGACCAATATTACAAGTAAGATTATCATTGCTAGCTACTCCAAAGTTATTTGGTTATTTGTTTATACAGAATAACATTGTGGATGTTTTACAGGCATGGCTGAAAAAACGTTCTGCTCAAGAAGCTGAAATTTTGCAAAGTTTGTATGACAGAATCTTTGAACCAGCATATACATATATGAAACTAAACCTTAATCCAAAAATGGAGCTTCTGGAATGTAACTACATTATGCAGGTAAAACAGTGTGTAATCTTGCATGGATTGATATAGGTCTGCAAAATTGAACGACATGATAGCAATAAAGTTTCATTTGAAAAGATTGTTTTGTCATGAAGAAAACCACGGTCTTAATATTAGTTTCTTAGAGAATACAGGAGGAGTTAGAGATGTGCAGAATTAACTTCTCCTTACTGCTTCATATTTAAACTGGCCTTGAGCTGAATAAAAGTTGAAGACTTTATTTGGTTTTCATAAGCATATGGTTAATAAGCTAGCTTATTAAGCTAGCCTTCAACTTCTATTCAACTCATTCCAATTCCATAAACACTGAACAAATTGCAGTAAAGGTCAAGCCAAACCTACTGGTACTTTCATCAGAGAATAATTCTGTTTTTATCTCCAGATGTGATTTCTCTCAGTAATATAAGGAAGATTTACACTGATTTTCTAACAGTATATATTCTATCACTGTTTCTAGATTAACTTTTTTTCTGCCATTTTTATTTTTGTATTTGTGCTTTAGCTTTTTACCTTCCTCTGGACAACCCCATTAGATAAACAAGTAAAATTTATTTGATAAGAGTCCACAGTTTTACTTAGGGCTATCCCACCTTGTAAGTATACATGAAAAGTCAGTTTCCTATTAGATATGGTCTTCGTGAAGAAAGAAGTGTTCAATGAAGTTCTTTACCATAGATTTAAATGGAACCTGAGCAATAATAGAAAAGTCAAGTGATAAGTTTCTAGGTAAATAATTGATTACAAAATAGGAAATGAATGTCTGAAATAAGGTTGCAATTCTTACAAAGTGGAGAGGATAGAACTGATGCTGAGGTAACAGAGGTGGTGCTGGTGCCACTCAAAATACTATTAATGAAGTAGGAAAAGTTGTAGCTGAAGAAGCTTACTGTTGTCTGAATTGTTCAAGGTGTTGAGGACAAAGTCGCTAACCATGAAGAACTATAGACAGACTTTATGAGAGTGAATAAATAGGTAATGAAATGGCAAATGAAATTCATGGAGAGGTTCACACAAGCAAAAAACAAGCTGTACCGTGCTGTATGTAGCAGATCTATGGAAACATCTTGCTGAAGGGTGTTATGGATAGTAAAAGTTTATGTACGTTCAGGACCAGTCTTGAAATTTTCATGGTTGAAAAATCTTCAAATGATTACTAAACCCAAGGAAAGTCTACTTGATTTTGAAAGCTGGACACTGGGCAGAGTACAGGAAGTAACACTGCCAGTACCACTGCAAGCCAAGAGAGTACCAATAGGGTTTGTCATAGCTTTCCTTTGTTCTTACTTTTCAAAGTGTCCACCTTTGGTCACTGTTACACTGTTACAGATGAGATACCGGGAAAAAGTGTTGTTATCTAGCATTTTGAACCGCTTGTGTATTTTTGAAGCTATTTGTTTCTGTCTGTTTTCTTTCTCCAAAAACTTGTTGCAGAATACTTTATAAGCTGATGCATCATGGGAAAAATTTAAAGTGGTCTTATGTTTGAGGGGATGAACAGATTTTGTTCCGATAAACAGATACAGCCTGTTTCTGAAATAATTAGATAGCTTATAATTTATCTTCAGAAGAAAATTAGTGGTGTTACTTTAACAGTCTTTTCTCTATAATTAATAATGGTTAATCATCTTTTTAAAACTGATTTTTAAAGCAATTAAAAGTATTTAAATGATTTAGGCCCCTAGGCTGCATTATATATTTTTTCATATAGATATTATTACATGTGTATTTATATAAATGTGTGGGTGTGTTTGTTTATATATGGTACTACATTACTTCCGGCTTGTGAGTAGGAAGTATATGAGATTATGAAATCTAAGACAGCATAAATTTATTAAAGAACTAATTCCAGGTGCTGACTGAAAATCTGATTCTCAGTGAGAAATATATATTTTAAACCAATGTGTTTAATACTGCTATGTATAAAAAAAATCTTAAGTGATAGTATTTAAGAAAATCAAAAGAAACATCTGGCTTGAGAATGACATAATAAATAGAGAGTTATTAGATCTCTGGAATCTAGTTCCTTAGAGAGGGAAGCAATCATAAAAATGGATACTTCAAAGATTTATTTCCTTTTTAACACAAAATAGAAGTTGATGTGATATATTCAATATTTGACTGTAATTGAGATAAAAACATTAAACAGCAATTGAAAATTCTTCTATGCTTAAAGATAGAAAATTATGCTTTAAGGACTTTTCAGAGGTGAGGAGATACATAAATTATAATGTTTAATGTTGGGTATTCGGGTTTGGAATTACGAATATCCCTCTAGATATATATATGTATATATATATAAATAATCTTAAAATATTGTTCAATTACTCTAGCTTGTAAGTGACATTATTCAGTAAATGTATTTTAAAAGAATATTTGACTGTCAAAGTACTGAAGTAGTTTTGAAAATGTGCAGGTTTACATGGATACCTTTAATCTATTCTCTTGGGTTTACAGTTCTGAATGTTCTGTTATTTCTTGAATTCCTGGAATTTGTTATTCTTTTGTAATCTCTATCTGTTTTCAATTATAATTTAAAGTTTGAATATGTATGAATTATTTAAGTAAATACATATATGGGGACATAAAATTAAAAAGTGATTCTGTAATGCGTTCTTAATACATTATATTTTAAAATATTTTCAGTCCATTAATCTTCTGGAAGGTTTGATCCCATCAAAAGAAGACGGTGGTTTATCGTCTGTATCTCATCTGCATAAATTGTTCTGTTTTGGAATAATGTGGAGTTTAGGCGCCCTTTTGGAGTTGGACAGCAGAGACAAACTTGAAGCCTTCATCAGAGCTCATGATAACAAATTAGATATACCAGAAATTCCCCCTGGCACCAATCAAACCATGTATGACTTTTATGTCACTGATTATGGTAAGAATAATCTGAATAATAAAAAAAGGCTGCCACTTTCCTGGTGTTTTGTAACTGAGTATAGCTCACTAGAAATTTAAAGTTACTACTTATTCCTTGGTTATATGAGCAAAGATTTTGGAAGTATGGTAGTAGCTCTCTATGCATCAACTATGTCAAGATAATAAGTTGGAAACCAGGGATAGAGTTCTCACTGGTAATATTTTCTTATTTCTTTTGCTTTTAATTTAATTTTCAGATTTTTTTGTTTTGTTTTGTTTTAATTTTTAATCAGTATACATTTTTAGAATAATATATTTGCAGACTGTTCTAGATAAATCTAATTTTATATTTGTATTTAATTTCCTCACAGTTATTATTTTTGGTTAAACATATAATCTGATTTAAATTCCACTTTTAATCATTGTTTATCCATATTTGATAATCAGTAGTAAATCGTAGAATTCACAAGACCTCAAATAGTATATTATTTTCCATGGAGAATTTATAGGTTAACTAATGCAGACACATCAATTTCACTAAGAATTTACTGATCTTTCGCATGATATTCTCATGGGAATGCATCTCTTTCTAATTTATCCAAATTCAGTTATTTTCCTGCCAGCAATATTGATTTAGTTTATCCCATATTTTCATATTCTATGACTTTTCACCATCAGAATAAGAACAAGTTTTCAGGTGACCATTATTTTGACTTTTTTATTTAAGTAGCTGTATGTATATTTAAATAGTATATATTATTTTCATATTTTTTTATATCTTATAAGATATTTTTTTTAACTGACAAAATATTTCTGTAATTTCAGGTGATTGGGAACATTGGAGTAAAAATGTTGAGGAATATGTGTATCCAACAGATAATGTCCCAGACTATGCATCTATTCTGGTTCCAAATGTTGACAATGTCAGAACTCAGTTTTTGATAAACACAATTGCAAAACAACACAAAGTATGTACAAAATTATTACTTTAAGTGTAGAAAAACAGAAACTTACATATATACTAACTGAGGGTTGCAGTCATTCTCTGTCTCTAGCAGCCTCTAGCTTTCCAGCTGCACCACTGTTTACATACTGCTCTGTTTTTATTTCCTTAACTTGAAGCCTCTATAGTTATTTCTGTCCCCCAAGGAGGTTTAAAATATCTTAAGATATTTATTCTCTTAAAACTTAAACCAAACAACATATCATCTTTCTTAGACAAAAGACTTAAAACCTTGTTCCTAGTATTTACATCATAGTCCTCATTCTAATTTATACTTTTTGAATAGAAAAATAAGGATAGTGAGCTTCACATGTCAATTCATTATAAACATGAAATTACTAGCCTTTACTGCATTTTTTTCTTTCATTGGGAAAGCTGTATTTAATAACATTATCCCTGACTGTAGAAATGGAGAAAATACTATATACATTGATTTAACCAGTAAGATCTAATCTGGCAACATGTCCAAAAGGCCATCAAATAATAGTTATTTACAATGTAAATATGTATAGTACTATTTGCACAGTTGATGCTCTGGAAAAAAACAAACAAACAAGAAAAAGAAAAGTTGCTTTAGCACAGTGTTATTAACAGCCCCAGCAACTTAGTGTGGAAACCTTTGCTGGATTCTGAAGTACAGTTCAGAGTACTACTTTCTTGGAATCTGGAGCCAATATTAGAAATACCGAAAGTGCATGATCCAGTGATGGAACTTGGCTTTTCTGTGAAATTCTAGGATTTAGCACAAAACCATTTACTTGGACTTGATAAACTGTTCCTGAGATCATAATGTGGCTGTCTCTCATGTATCTGACACAGATTATAAAAACATACAAAATCTTGATATATGAAGACAAATGATTAATCTTTGTATGTCAATGCCTTGGGAGATATTTGTAATATTTCCAGGCACATTCTTGTGCAATCATTACAGTGCACATAACAAATACTGAAATATTCTAATGATAGTTTCTGAACCATACTCTTTTTCACGATTCAGTGCTCCTGTAATATATGGTGTTACCCACCTTTCTACTTCAGAATTCAGTGTATCACGGAATTAGTGTCTGCATCTTGGTTGAGCCAAGTTCTCCCATCTAAGATAGTAGTCAGTGTGCTTTATTTTCAAGGATTCCTATTTTGTACGGCATTGAATTTTGATTTCAAGAATAAACTTATTATTTGCTCTTCTGAATCAGATCATAACAGCATGAACTTTCTTTCCAGCTACAACTGAATTACAGGAACTAGATAAAAACAAATTGATGTTTTACAAGTCTTGACTTGTTGATTCTCCAAAGTTTGTTAGTATCTGTGTTAGTGTGGTTAATAGATCTCTTGGATATTCAAGAAATTGGATAGGAATGAGACCATATGGGATCATCATAGTTATCTGTTGGAGAGCATTAATTTAAAGTAGAAGAGAGTGATAAATATTTGATCAAATAATTTCAGATACAGTATTGTCAGGGATCTTCTGCGTTATCAAGTTTAGTGACCACAATCATAAATAAATATGCCCCTCTTTGAACTGATTAAATTTGTTTCATGCAGTGGATGTAACAATGAAGAGAATGGCATCTGTCAAACACATAAGTAGGATGAAAATCTAATCTGGAAAGAAAACATGAAGGACTCTTATGACTGACGAAAAAAGGGAGGTTCCTGTTTAGTTCCTTTTCATGGAATGAAATGGGAGATTTCTATAGGAGTTTTAAAAGAAAGGAAAAAAGTACCATTACAGCATTAATCATTTACTTCAGCAACATTCTGATTTTTAACTCGGATTTTACCAATACAAAAAGGAAACCAGAAAAACTTTCTTTTTCTTGATGTATTTATTAGGGTGTGTTTTGCTTTTTTTTTACATGAAAATGACATTTAGCATACAGATTAACCAGGAAATGAGACATTAAAAGTGAAGGCAAGAATAAAATACCTACTAAGAAAACAACTTGAAACAACATTCAAATTAGATGTTTGAGACCACTTTTCCTTATAAATAAAACCCTGCTGAAGGTCACCTGCTGCAAATAACTACTGCAATGAATGTGTTAGAAAATTGAAAAGTTAAGGAACTGTTTTTAAAAAAACAAGCAAACAAGAATACCCACAAACCATCTCTAGAACATTCTCTCTTTATACTTTATTTTTTTACTCAGTAAGTAATTTGTCTTCAAAAATGGGGTGGTATGAAAAACACATACTGTGTCATTGCATATGGGCACACACAAAACTATCAGAACAATATACCATCTAATATTAGACCAAAGTATTAGAGGAAAAATCCCTTTGTCTAAAATAGCTCTGTTACACATATTTAGTTAACTGCTTTGATACTACTTATGGAATTTAAATGTCTATCGCAGGCGGTTTTACTCATAGGAGAACAGGGAACTGCAAAGACAGTCATGATTAAGGCATATGTGAAGAAATATAATCCAGAAGAACATTTGTCAAAATGTTTAAACTTTTCGTCTGCCACAGAACCATTTATGTTTCAGGTAAAAAATATACCATTTAAGCAATTCTTGAATATATACTTAAACGTAGTTAATTCTGAGGATACGTGAAGTAGAAATATAGTTTAAAGGAACTTTTTTTTTGCCTAAGTCACTTAAAGTCTTCAGAAAATTCCATAAAATAATTGTTTTTTCGAGACAAGAGTGAAATATATTCACTCATATAGGGATGCATGTATTTGTGATTCCTGTGTGCTTTCTCACTATGGAATTTTAAGAATTTTTTTCTCTGAAGACCCTTCACTTCTTGTTCAATTAATGATATTTTTTTGCTTACGCTTAATCAATTTGGCCTGATTATGCAGTTTCTATATATGTATGTAGCAATATATATATATTTATATAAAAAGTAGATTTTAAATTCTAGATCTTATTTTTTCTTAGTTCAGGAAAGCTGAGTACAACAAAAATTTAGTACTTGAGATCCTCTGGCAGTGAAACTTTGTACAGTTTTCCCTTTTCCAAAAAATGGCAGAAAATCTATACAAATAGAAACAAATACTACAAATACCTTCTTAAATGATAGAAAGTATGATTTATATCACAGCACAGCGATTCAATACTAGTACTTTGCTAACATGTGATCCTGAATGTTGAATTGACTTCATTACCTCTTCAAATGAATTAATGGCGAGAATCCTCTAGTAGGATGAAGTAATCACCTGTGAAGATTTCTTGATTGATAAGCCTGCTTAGAGAGCAGGTCTTATAAATTCTATCCCAAAATCTAGTATGTGTTTTTAAAAAGGTAATTCAAAATGGTATAAAGAAAATGGTGAGAAGTCATAACTTAAACCTCCATTATTATTATAATTCAAAACTCATAAAGTAACTGCAGGAGTTTTCTGATATGTGAAAGATCTCTATTCATGGTTTATATCAAGCTATGAGACAGAATGAGACAGATATCCCTTCACACATGAAAGATTAACTGAATAGTCAGTATCGTTTGTCTCAGTGTCCTTCACAGATAGAATGACACAAGGACAAACAAAAATTTTGGTTGTTTAAGGAAAACATTTCCTACTATCTTTTGAGGTATTTTTACTTGTTTCTGTAAGTCCAAGTACCTTTGGAATGACTATTAAGCTGTATTACTTTGAAGATGCATTCTGATTAAATATCAAGATCTTATTTGTCTATTGCATACTACTTATAATTCAGTCTGCCTTTTTCCACCAAAATGTTAAAATACTGCACAACTTAGCTTACAGAATACCTGAGATATCATTTTAATAATAATTCTAGGTTGTCTTCGTATGGTCTGCTTGCTGTACTGCAAATAGAGAACTGAGTTTAGCTAGAGAAATCCAAAGCAATCACAACCTTCAGATGGTACATAACAGAGTTGGATTCCATTTCTCTCCAGAACCAAGCTTGGGAAGGAAGGCTCTGAGTTCATTTCATAGCAAATCCAATATTTATTTTAAAAATATGCTGTAGATAATGAAAATACTATATCTGCTTGCTAATTTTCTAGTTTACTCATTATTTTTAATTAATTAATCAATTAATTAATTATAAATTTGCTTATTCTTCTGTTCTCAGATTGTCCCACTCTTTCTTTCTTGTTTGTGAAGCACAGAAAAAAGATATGCAAAAAGTTCACAACTTCCAGTCTCCTCCTTTCCTTTTATATTTGCAGTTCCTCTTCTTGCATTAATCTTGATGTATTTGAAGACTGTAAAAGACTTCACAAAAGATGTTACGTTTCCTGTAGAAATAATGCAACATACTAAAATAAATGACATTTTAGTTTTGTCATTTTTAAGAAAACTTCTCTCGTAGCTAGGGTTGGGTTGTATATTTTATTCCTAAGTCTGAAGAATTGCAGTAGCTGAAGAGAGTTCCTTCATTATCAAAGCTGAGGCTATTAAAAAGAAGAGGAAATTGTTGGTTAAGTAAAGTGTTGTTGAAGAAAACTAGACTTTTTATATTTATATATGCATTTTAATATATTACATATATACATTTTGCTTTAGATAAAAAAAAAAACAAAACAAGAGCTTTCTTTAATTTTTAGAGGACAATAGAGAGTTATGTGGATAAACGTGTTGGGAATACTTATGGACCTCCTGGAGGAAGGAAAATGACTGTTTTTATTGATGATATCAATATGCCAGTTGTCAATGAATGGGGAGATCAGGTATGTTCTTAGAAAGTACAATCTATTCTAAACAGATGATATTTATTTTCATATATAAGGAGATCAGGGGAATTCTCAAAATTTTAATTAAATTTAAGTTATTGGTAATACTATTTAATAATTTAATCTGAGTTTAGATTAAGCCTCTGTAGGTATTAAAGGTAACATTGCAAGAAGAAATTAAATTATCCCATTATATGTTTTGGCTTGAATTTCTAATTTGTGTGTTACATAAACTTACAGATAACAAATGAAATTGTTCGTCAAATGATGGAAATGAAAGGAATGTACAACTTAGCTAAACCTGGAGACTTCACTACTATTGTAGATGTACAAATAATAGCAGCAATGATACATCCAGGAGGAGGCCGTAATGATATTCCACAGCGTTTAAAAAGACAGTTTTGTATATTCAATTGTACATTGCCATCCAATGCATCCATAGACAAAATCTTTGGTACTTCTTTCTCTTCTTTTTGGGTGTTGTTTGTTTTTGTTTGTTTGTTTGTTTTTTAATAATTTCTTTAAACTGTGTTAGAGTACGTTGTCTATTTTCATATCATGCAAATATAGAGCACTTCTCTATTTTGAGTATATAGAGCACTTTCTCTACATTGAAACAACTGAAGATGTATTACAACAAAATACTGCCATGGAACAGACATTAGTCCCTCTTAATGCTTACCTTTCTGATTTTAGACATAAAAAATAATTGATAAGAAAATAATTGTGATTTTCTGAAAGATTATGAGCACTGATGTTAATATGTAATGTGTATGCATTGTCTGAACGGACTTCTGTTCCTAAAATTCTTTTAACTTTGGCAGTACATTTGACTACAATTGTATACCAGTTCAGAAAAGCTGTGGATAAGAGAGACAACATTATTTCATCCATAATTTAAAAGCAAAATACTTTAAAATTTGTTTTTTAAATATTGCTTAGAACTGAAATTATTACATCCTTCACCTTGAGATTAATTATGTATTCCATTTCATCTTTTCAGGTGTTATTGGATGTGGGTATTTTCATTCATGTAGAAACTTTAGTTCTGAAGTATCTGATATGGTGAAAAAATTGGTCCCAACAGGTAGAATATTGTGGCAGTGGACAAAGGTATGAATTATCAAGATAATTTTATCATCATCAGTGTGCCTATCTGGTCTACAGGGAGGTGCCCCTGCCCATAGTAAGGGGGCTGAAGCTAGATGATCTTTAAGGTCTCTTCCAAATCAAACTAATCTATGATTCTATTTATCTCACCTAGGCTTGCACCCCTTAAGAATAATTGTTGGAGAAAGAATCTGGAAAGTATCAGATTTCTAAAGCCCAAAACAACATATGAGATAATTGCACATTCTAAGATTGCTAGATCGTGCTTCTAAACAGATGAGATATTTTTAGATAATTTCTTAGAAACAGTTTGCCCAGAGTAGTACATGAAAAAATTAGGATTTTTTTGTTATTTTAGTAAGTATATAATTATTTATAAATGTATAATTCTTGCTATCTTCATTTTGTTCTAAATGTTACTGATTTTGAATATTAACATTACTTTTCTTTAGACAAAGATGCTGCCTACACCATCTAAATTCCACTATATCTTCAACCTTCGAGACCTTTCTAGAATTTGGCAAGGGATGTTAACTATAAAGGCAGAAGAATGCACGAACACAACCATCCTTCTAGCACTTTTTAAACATGAATGTACTAGGGTAATTGCTGACAGGTATCATAACTGTATCATTTTATATTTAGTAGGTTTCACTTTTGGTTTCCTTTCACTTCATTTTATGTTCATACCCCTACGATTATTTAACAAGGTAAATGTCATTAGACAAATATGGGTTTCTTTGTTTCATTGCAGTTTCATTGACAGCACAGTACTAACACAAATTATCTCTTCTGCTGCTGGTCAAAAGAATGTAAGGGAATCTCAGCTATGGTTATTTTGGAACAATTCAACCTTTTCCATCTGAGAAATTAAGTGGTTTGTCTTTACATAGTTCTTGGTAAAATGCATAGAATTGTTTTCCTCTATTCTAATGATTGACTATGATACCTGTGGAACATGAAAGTATTTAATTTCTGTGAATACTGCCTTATCATTTTGGTAGCTATTGCCTACTAGGTATTTTCCAGTGAAATGTTACGAAGTTTTGGTGGGTTTGTTTGTTTGTTTTTTAGTATTTAATTATCTGCTTTTCTCCTTACTTGAGGGTTTTTTTTAATTAGGCTAATCTATTACTTTTAGATTTATTACCCCTGAGGATACAGCCTGGTTTGGTAAAACTATTACAAAAGCAATAGAAGAATATGTGGGTACAGGTGTATCAGTTCCTCAAGCAGAGCCATATTTTGTTGATTTTCTTCGGGATGTACCTGAAGCAACTGGTGATGAACCAGAAGATTTTGTGTTTGAAGCACCAAAAATTTATGAGGAGGTATTTCATTTTATATCAAAATATTCAGCACTGTAGTTTTCCTTTAAAGTATGTTATGTTGCCAGATTCGTATCATACAGAAAGTTTTGTTGAATATCTGCAGCGCATTTGTCTATACCTACCATATAAAGGTAGTTTATTTATTCCTACACTCCTTGCCCCTAATTTTTTACAGTGTGTGAAGAATTCTGCTTGCACACAGGTACATGCATTAAAAGGATAATTTCATTATGTGTGACTCAAACATGAACTCGTGTTAGTGCATGAACATGCCAGCAGGATTTTAAATTCTGAAGGGATGTGCTAATGTTGTTTGCTAATGCTATTTGCTAATGTGGTTTGCTAATGTTGTTATTGGTCTTTTTAAAACATTTTTAATCTTTCAGATTCCAAGCTTTGAGTTTCTTTGTGAAAAATTGCAAATGTATCAAAGACAATACAATGATTACATTAGAGGATCATTTCTTGACTTGGTGTTTTTTAAGGATGCAATGACGCATATTATTAAGGTTTGGGATTTTATACTTTTTTACTAGCTTAACTACATATATAGTTAATATAGAGTGTTCTTTAATATTTAAGGATTCAGAAGGCACTTCAAGGGGATATGTACCCTACATCTGATAAAAACAATGTGAGGTAGAGTCTGATTGGGTGAGAAACAAGATAAGAGGCTTAAATATGAGCTGCTGTAGAAAGTTGTAGGGTAGAGGAAAGTGTCTCTGGCAAAAAAATCAAACACCTATTCAGAAAGCAAGGCATAAGGGAAGAATTGATTTGAAGTCAAAATTAAATTAAGCTTAAAAATAAAACAACAACAACAACAACAACAAAAACCTTAGCGTGTGCTTTGTTGGAAGCACAGTGCTTCTGGTTTAAGGAGTTGTGTTGCTTCAGAAATGTGTGAACTTGATGATATGTTTGCCAAAGCAAATATGGAAGCAACTTTGAAACCAAAACAGAAAAAGAGAAGTTTTAATCTTCTCTAGTTAATCTTCAGAAAATTAAATAACTTCTTTATCCTTTAATTTCAACAGAAGAAGAATTTCTTACTTTTAGATTCTTTCAGCGTGGTGTTAGGTAAATTTCAGAAGGTGTTGAAAGTCTCTGAATCTCCATTTCCATTGGCAGGTTTTAACTAGAATACATGGGATATGCATGTGTGCAGTAGAAAGACACTTGTGATTACAGTGGCAATAGATTTCTGTTACACTCATAATGATATTAAAATAGAAGTCTAAACATGGGACTCAGAGGGAACTTTGTACAAAACTAAAAATTCTTTTAAGGAACAGATCAATAGAACTCAAAAGCTCGATATAATCCATGAAGCAAACTATAGTATCTGAGAGTGATACTTCACTACCATATAACAAATCCAGGAAAGATGTAATGTATACAGACAAGTTCTCAGAAGAAAAAAAGAAACTCACAAAAAAAATCCAAAGAAACAAAACAAAACAAAAAACACAATGTAAGTAAGTAAGTTTTGTGTCTGTGAAAATTGTTATGGAAATAACTTTAAAAAAAAAATAGAAAGTAGGTAAAAATAGATGGTCATGATCAAATTCTTCAAATTCTTCAGCAAAAACATTGACTCTTTTCCAACTCTTAAAATTAATGTAGTTTTCATTCCTCCATAATTTATATTTTTAAGTACAGTACAGTCAACATAGGACAGAGCTTAAAGTGTCTACATTCATGTATTTAAATCCTATGTGTACTTCTAATTATAGCCATCCTATGAAATTATGTGAGAACTCTTTCATTTCAGTTCCACAAAATTCCTAAAGAATGCACAGTTGTTCTTCTGAGAGGAAAAATTTTCTTCAGAACTCACAGTCCCTCTTAATTATCTTTAAATTGTATTATACTAAATGAATAGTATTGTATAACAGATTTTTAGTTTTTTGAATTCATGTTTTTGGTTTTTTCTGTTCACCATTCTTTTTTTCCTATACAGATTTCCCGGATAATTCGAACTGCATATGGAAATGCTTTACTAGTTGGAGTTGGTGGTTCTGGAAAACAAAGTCTTTCAAGGTTGGCTTCTTACATTGCTGGCTATAAAATATTTCAAATTACTTTAACCAGGTAAGTAATGCAAGAAATATATAGATGCAATTTATGCTATTTGTTCTCTTTCATAGTCATAACTGTATGTTTTTAACAGCTTATCTTTTTCATTTGTGATCAATCAAAAATGAAAATTAAAAAATATACATGTATATACATATAGTTTATATGCAATATTGAACAGTTTTGAGCTCAAAAAGCTGTACCATGTGTTACCAGTTCCCAAGCCAAAATATGCATATTTATACACAAAGGGTTTTTTTACTATCATTTATAAAACACCATAATCTGGAAATAGCAGTATTCTCTGTTTTGAACTAACAGATCGTGTTTCTTATTCTTTATAGATCATATAACGTAAGCAATCTATCAGATGATTTAAAATTTCTGTATAGAACAGCTGGAGTAGAGGGGCAAGGCATCACTTTTATTTTCACTGATAATGAAATAAAAGAGGAGGCATTTCTGGAATACATTAATAATCTTCTGTCTTCAGGAGAGGTAAGCAGAGTCATTGTGACAATGTGGGTTGCTCCAAAAGTAGTGCCTGCATTTATTTCCGTGGAAACTACAACAGATACAAAGAGCACAACGATTTTGATAGAGCAAATTCTCAGCTACAAAACACTATTTTTTCAACACAGTCACCACTATTAATTGTATGCTTTTGCTAGCAGAGGTGACCCCCTGTCAGTGTTACCACTGGTGAAACACACTACTCATAGCTTCATTGTGCTCCTTCCACTGTTTGGTCTCCATAAATGTTCTGCAAGTGTCAGTGAATGCCAGTGGGTGCAATTTTTTCTGTACAGAGGAATTCACTAACACACCATTGCTTCAAAAGCACTTCCATGTCAGATACCATCCTGTCAGACAGCCCCTCTGCTGCTATCTGTCACACAGCAACAACATGTAAAAGAATATTGCTGAGTAGGTTCAGCCTCTACTGCTGTACCACCACCATCTGCCACTGATATCATGACCCACCATAATAAAATAGGAGACATTACTACCTACTCTCACATATATATACATGTGTATATATATACACACATGTACAACATATATATACATGTGTGTATATATACACACATGTACAGTCTCTATGTGTAATATATAGAGAGAGTGTACTTGTGTGTGTGTATATATATATATATATATATATACCTTTTCATGCAGCTTTTGTAAATAGTAATTATCATTATTATTACTTTTTTTTTTTTTCCATTTTTTGCCTTAGTTTTTGTTTTAATCTGTGAGTTCTTCCTTTTTAACCCCCAAATCTCTTCCCCATCCCACTGGGAAGGCAGGGAGGAGTAAACAGCTGTTTGTTGCTGAGCTGCCTGGTGGGTTAAATAATAGCACTTTTTGAGTTAGCATTTCTCGTTGTTGATGGAGTTGAATTAAATTTTTAATACATCTTAACTGTTAATATGTACAGAAAGATATGTAAATGTAAAGACAAAAAAAAAAATCAGTGCTATTTCTTTTATTATCACTTTTAATTTTATATGAAGATTTCTAATTTATTTGTTCGGGATGAGTTGGATGAAATCACCCAAGGATTAATACCAGTGATGAAAAAAGAGATGCCTCGGTGTCCTCCTACCTTTGATAACCTCTATGAGTATTTTTTAACTCGGGCAAAGAGGAACTTGCATGTTGTCCTCTGCTTTTCTCCTGTAAGTATTTTCTTTACATCTGTTGTCTTTATTTCCATTAGCAAAATATCCTGGAAGTTATGACAGGATTATTCAAGATTTAAATTTTTAGAGAGATTTAAAGACACATGATAAGATTAGGGAAGTCTGGATTATAATTGCTGAACATTAAAAATAATAGTGCAGTTTTCAGAATTTAAAAGCAAATATGTGAAAATTCAGTCATTTTTTGCATGTTAAATTGATCTTCATTTTTCTCTCCTGGCATATTCTTTTCCATTACAGATCAATGTATGCAACTTTATGAAAATTTTACTTATTACTTGGTTTCATGGAAATGAAAATATTCTAATAGAAATTTTGAAATATTAAGATATATTTCTCATCATCTTCAAATTTTGTAAAATACTGAATGTTGCAAATGTAACAAAATATCTAAAAGAAAAAACAATGTGGAAAATTAGCATGAAAAAATATAGTCTATTTAATTGTTCATATACATCAAGCATTTTGATCAGCTAAATTTAGATACTGTATCATTGACTGACAGTGTTATTCTCCATAGGTTGGTGAGAAGTTCCGTGCACGTTCTTTGAAATTTCCTGGTCTCATCTCAGGGTGCACCATGGATTGGTTCAGTCGATGGCCCAAGGAGGCTCTTGTAGCTGTAGCGAGTTATTTTCTTTCAGAATTTAATATGGTCTGCTCTGCATCAGTTAAAACACAAGTAGTAGAAACCATGGGTCTCTTTCATGATATAGTTTCAGAAAGCTGTGAAAATTATTTCCAAAGGTAATGATTTAAACAGATGTGAAGATCAATCTCAAATGTACTGCTACTGATATAGTTTTGTAATTCATTGTATTGTAAGATTCAGTAACTATATTTTAAGGCCAATATTAAAATGAATTCTCTAAATCAATATATGAAAAGACCATGAAAAGTACTATTATTTTGCGAATTCATTATCTTAATTCCTACTATTAATCAGTCTTTAATGTTGTCTGTGGATAAAAACAATATAATTGGAAATAGGACTTTATATTATGAAGAAACTTGACTGAATTAAATGCTTATTTTATGTAGTATTCTGTTTCTGTATTCTGTTTCAAGTAATCAAACTGCTGTAAATATATAAAAAAAATATGAAGTTCATGCTGCCAATATACCATATTTTAGGTATCGAAGAAGAGCTCATGTGACACCTAAATCTTATCTCGCTTTCATCAATGGCTACAAAGACGTTTATGCTGAGAAGTTAGCAAGTATTAATGAACAAGCTGAGCGTATGCAAATTGGTAAGATAAATGAAGGCGTATTTCCATGTTTTGTCTCAAATAATCTGTGTTTTTAATATTAAGCATCTTAATCATTGATCACTTAGAATCATTTCTGTTAATCACTACTAGTCCTGAACTAGTAGCCAGTGAGAACTACTTCACATATGACAGACCCATCACAATACTAGATCACAATAACTCCCTTAAAAGAATGCCTTAAAGAAGTTGTTGATTTAATCATCCATCACAGCATTATATTAAGCTTTAGTACTTCCACTTTACCATTCTTAATAGAAAATAGAACATGAAATCGCCTAAGAGAGCACCTTATTTCCTCTAGTAGAGAGGCTGTTATTAATTTATTTCTGAACTTCATAGAATCATTTAACTTGGAGGGAACCCTCAAAGATCATATAGTCCAAATCTCAACCTATCTATGAAATCCTTTCTGTACAATCTGATTGCTTTGTGGTTGATTTATTTAAGGAAAACAGAGATAGCTGATCATGGAATCCATGAAACCTCTTCTCACTTCTTTCTGGAAGTTAGAAGGCAATTATGGATCTGAATACTTATGTCATTTCCCAATAAAATGTTAGAGTCTTGTGTTTTTTTGACACAACATATCCTCAGTATACCACTTTTAAATACTGTATACAGCTGTAATAAATCAAACAAAATTATTGATTTTTTTTGAAGACTTAATATTTGCAATCATTTTGTACATTTTGAGATTGTGTCTATGAAAAATGAATTCAAGGAACAATCATGTTAGTATGATCACTTACATTCACTTTCTATCCCTTACACACAAATCTAAAGAAGAGCAAAAAAGGAAATGCATAAAAAGGCATTTGGGATCCAGAGCTAGATTATATTATGTAATTAGAAAAACTAATAGTTCTCATTTTTCTTATTTTTGTCTTTTACTTAATAGGTCTGTGTAAGCTGATGGAAGCCAGTGAATCTGTTGCTAAGCTCTCTAAGGAACTGGCTGTTAAGGAAAAGGAACTTGCTGTGGCATCTGTAAAGGCAGATGAAGTAAGTACTCAAGTGTTAAATAGCAAAAGGCAGTGGATAACTTCGCATTGTATACTGGAGTAAAAGCATGTGTCTAAAAAGATTTCACCTCTGTGTCCACATCGTTTTGATAAAGCACGTGCTTCTGAGTGCGAGACACTATCTATCTATCTATCTATCTATCTATCTATCTATCTATCTATCTGTCTATCTATCTATCTCGTGTCAGATTGCTTATTTACTTGTTTCACCATTTTGATGTCTGCTTTTTCTTATATATTTACTATATTATATTTGCTATCAATCCCAGGTACTAGCAGAAGTCAAAGTAAGTGCTGAAGCTGCATCTAAAGTAAAAAATGAAGACTGCAGCGGAGGTTGGGATTATACTGACTGAGTGGAAGATCATGAACATATTTAAATATTGAGTGCCTTTCTTGTTTTCCTCCCATTACTTTCCACTCCTTTAAGCATCCAATATAATTTTCTTTGTTTGTTTCACGGGCTTTTTTGTGTGTATTTGAAGTTTATTAACTTATAAAATTGTTATTGAATTGTAATTAAATAAATTAAATAAATTAAATAAAAGTTTCAAAGAAGATCCATCATAGGATAAAACACCATAGCTTTAAAAGACACTGAAGAGCCTTATATCTATTATTAAAGTAATTCGACTATCCATCTCCTGCTGGAAAACTTCTCCGGTATTTCTCTGTGGGGATTCTGTAAATGATAGATTTGATTCCATATCAAATCCAGGTATGGTCAGCTTCTTATATGTATCTGTTGCAGGCCCTTACCTGTTTTCTCTCGTGTCAGATTGTTTAATTACTTGTTTCACCATTTTGATGTCTGCTTTTTATGTGTTTACTATCAATCCCAGGTACTAGCAGAAGTCAAAGTAAGTGCTGAAGCTGCATCTAAAGTAAAAAACGAAGTCCAAGCTGTGAAGGATAAAGCACAAAAAATTGTGGATGAAATTGATTTAGAAAAAATGAAAGCAGAAAGTAAACTGGAGGCGGCAAAACCAGCCTTAGAAGAAGCAGAAGCTGCACTGAATGTGAATAAATTTCTTACATTTTTATTAGTTTAAATATCTTTAGTCAATTTCTTACCTTTTTTTTCTTTTCTTTTTTTTTGTTTAGTTCAGTACTATTTGAGTCACCACTGAAGGAAAATCTATTGCCACAAAAATGTAGTTGGTCTGTTGGTTTTGACTGTTGACACTAACTTATCACTATTATCATGGTGGTCATATCTCTGATAAGCATTTATGGAACTCACAATATGCTTCTAAAAACACGGAATATTTTGTAGTGTTTGCTATTACTTGATCATTAGGAAGTTGCAGACATAAATCTTTCCAAAAGTTATGGGTGTTGTTTGTTTTTTTTTCATACCGTGCTCCTCTTCAAGAGGAGCGAAAGGCTGTTGTAGTTCACCAAAAATCCATTATGTCTAAGGGACTTGAGAGTATTGCACTGTCCTGTGAATTCTGTATTGAGTATGTAACTATACTTTCCAGATAGATAGTGACATGCTTATAATTTTCAGACATAGATTACTTTGTTAGTTTTGAAGTTCGGAGTCATTTAGAATTATCATATAAATCCTTGTTAAGCGTCAGTGGTGATACTAGGAAATGAAGTTTAAAAGTCTCATACCTATAATAACTTAGAAAGCAACAAAACATCAAATTTATCTCAGAATACATTGTGTCACTTGATCCTTAAAAATCTGAAATTCTGTCATTCCAAGTAAACTGCTTTTAATTAAATCCTCTGCAATTTTACAGTATACTTTTGTTCAGTCACTGTTAGTTAGCCAAACTAAGTTAATGCTGCTGT
Organism: Perdix hodgsoniae; assembly: GCA_035772895.1. Lineage (NCBI taxonomy): Eukaryota > Metazoa > Chordata > Aves > Galliformes > Phasianidae > Perdix > Perdix hodgsoniae. The sequence continues at coordinate 619,153 of JAPSGF010000007.1, forward strand.
TCTATCTATTTAAATTTAAGTTTTGAGTGCTATCTTTAGAACTGAGAAAATGTTTCTATCTGATATTCATTATCAGTGTCATGAAACTATGAAGTTTAATAAAGTAAACCCAGTGAGTCATTTTTTGTGTGTATTCTCTATACAGCTTGCCTCAGAGTAAAGTATGTCAAACAAACATTAAAGTCAAGGTATTGAATAGGAAAATAAAATGATGATAATGAGACAGCAGTGTGTTAATTCTATTTTTTTTCTTTTTAAACAGACAATCAAACCAGTGGATATCGCTACTGTTAGAAAACTGGCAAAACCTCCTCATCTAATTATGAGAATCATGGACTGTTGCCTTATACTATTCCAAAAGCAATTAGATCCAGTTACCATGGATCCAGAAAAGCCTTGCTGCAAACCATCATGGGGAGAATCATTAAAAGTAAGTTGAGTTTTTTAAAAATGTTAGAAAAAGTTAGAAATGTTGGAAAAGTTAGAAACAGCAACTTGAATAACAGAGAATTTATAATGCTGTTTGCTCAAAGTAGTTTGTGAAAATGTAAACGTGGTTTTGAGATTCATATAGTATAGAAAGGCTGCTGTAGGTGAATGACTCCGAGAATTTTGCTGGTCCAGTTCCATGTGACGTACCTGAAAAAGAATTCTCGATGGCAGATTTATTTCCTTCCAGCGTTCACTTAAAATGCGATTGTCACTTGTTCTACGTATGTTGCCATACGTAAAGTACATAAAGTACCTAGGGTACATAGTTAGGTTAGTACATAAAGTCTCATACATAAAGTATGATAATTCTTAAAAATCACTCATTCTCTTTGCTGGTTTACATTTAGACTGTTTTTTTTTTTCTTTTTTTTTTTCTCTTTTTTCCTTGGGCTACAAGTCTGTTTGAAAAACTATGTAATTAAGAGATAATAGGTTTTTTCCTATACTGTATTTCAGTATTCCTGGCCCAAGTCCTTGGGAAAGTCTTTGGAATTCTCTCAGAGTACTCTTTTTTTTCCATGTCTTCTGCAATTCTTTAAATTTAAAAATGTTTTAAACATACTCACTAATAAACAGCCTTTTAGACATGGAGTATGTAGTAAAGAGTAAGGAGTTGACAAATATCCCGTGTTGCTTTTTTTTTTTTTTTTTTTACTGTAGCTTATGAGTGGCCCGTTCCTACAGAGTTTACAGCAATTTCCTAAGGATACAATCAATGAAGAGACAGTAGAATTACTCCAGCCTTACTTTAACATGGAGGACTATACACTGGAGAGTGGTAAAAAAGTGTGTGGCAATGTGGCAGGACTCCTCTCTTGGACACAAGCCATGGCAGTATTTTATGGTGTTAACAGGGATGTCTTACCTCTTAAGGTAATTCACCACCTCATTATTTTGCTTTCTGTGTAAATTAACTTAATTTACTTTAATGCTAGTAGGATTTAATACACACACACATATATATATATATACACGTATGTATAAACTGATTCAGACTTAATTACCTGTAGAATGTAGTGGCTAAGGATGATAAGAACAGAAAGAAACAGCTGATATCTTGCCTAAATGTTAGCATTTTAAAGAGATTTGGGGCTTACATCAATAAAGGAGTTAAGTTCCAATAGTGGGAACCAAACAGTATATTATTTCAGGAGTCATTTTTACTTTAGTATGCATTTTCTTTCACATGTTCATAAGCATTTGAACAGAAACTTTTTATCAGAAGTAAGGACCTTGAGTTCATATGACACAGGAAATAGTATTTATATAAATGTTAATATAAAATTATTTCAGTATATTATTGACTGCTGATTTCCAAATAAGCAAGCTGAAAATAATTCATCAAAGTACATTCAATTTTTATACTACTGTTTTAATATTCCCTCTCTTTGAAGGCTAACTTGGCAAAACAGGAAGGCTGTCTGAAAGTAGCTAATGCAGAATTAGCAAATGCTCAAGAGCAATTGGATGAAAAGCAAGCTGAACTGGATAAAGTACAGGCAAAGTTTGATGCAGCAATGAAGGAGAAAATGGTGAGATACAAGTATTTCCTTTATGAATTGCTTACTTGGAAACTTACGCAAAAAAGAATTGATACAGACATCCATTTAGGGCCTACTACCTTGAGTTACATGGATGAGGTTCATGTATTAAAAAGATAAAAAGAGATTTAAATTTATGCTTTCTTGTATTTCCTTCTTCCTGTGAATAGGAACATATTAGACAACAGTTGCACATGCAGCTCTCCAGAAGGGCTTCTAAATATTTAACTTAACCATAATAAGAGGATGAATGTGTGTGTGTGTGTGTGTGTGTGTGTGTGTGTGTGTGTGTGTGTATACACACATAATAACTACTTAAGATTATTCCATTTTATTACTAAATGAAGCAGGATATTCTTTCATTTTTAGGATTTAATGAATGATGCAGAAACATGCAGAAGAAAGATGCAAGCAGCCTCTGCGCTTATACAAGGACTGAGTGGAGAGAAAACTAGGTGGACTGAGAAAAGAAAAGAATTTAAATCTCAGATTAACAGGTATCAATTTATCAGGAAAAAAAAAAAAAAGCAATGAATTACCTGTAAAAAATGTAGGGTTAGCAAATAATTTAAGAACTTGATTAGTTATGCCTCATTTTCCTCCTAAAAAAATCTTAGTATGATTACACAATCAAGTGAACTGTCCTGAATTTTCCTCTTATAATTAATTGTAAGTAACTGAGTGTTTGTATTTTTAAACTTAGAACAATGCCTCATGTTTTTGAATGTATTTCAAAATGTATTTTGAAGAGGTTATGTGCTTGTATTACAGCTGCCTCTGCTCTGATACTGTTCCCTGTGCCACTATTACTGGGAAAGTAATATAGGCAGAAACTAAGGATGATCTAAGGCTGTCTCTGAGAAGGAATAAGGAAGAGAAATTTCCCTATTTGATATTAAGTTACGGCATATTTGAATGAAAGAGGGAGTTACAGAAACCAAACATTAGCCTGTACTCCATGTGTTGAAAAACATGTAGCACAGTAGGCCTTGTTTTAAGAAACTAGGAAACTTGGAGTACATACAATGTACCACTCCAAATGACAAAATGTTGAGCAACTCATGTGCCAAAGGTACTAGCTGTCTAGAAAACAGGAAGCCTGTCAGATTGGCTGCTAAAGGTAAACAGCCTGAAAGTTTGGATTAGTTTTCTGTGAAATGCTTCTGTTTCTGTAAATTTCTGTGAATGAGAAAATTGGACATATTTCATGAAGGTCTGTTCCCACCAAGAGAATTAAGTATTAATTTTTTTATAAATAATATATTGCAGGCATATTTTTAAGAAATAAATTTGTTTCTTGCTTCATTTATGAAAAAGAAGGAATAGTTCCAGCCTCTTTTTCTTTGTTGGGGTAATGTTTTGGCAGAGTTCTGCTCTTAATTGTTGTGATGAAGATTTTATCAGAACACAAATAAACAATTTGTTGTTCTCAAAGACTACTATTCTTTCCTTAAATAAGCATGTGGAAATCTTCTTATTAGTATGTTTCAAACGTTGTATGTCAATAAAAAGAAAATGATATTGTGCATCACCTTTTTTTTTTTTCTTTGTCCTAGACTTGTGGGAGATGTACTGCTTTGCACGGGTTTCCTTTCATACTGTGGACCCTTTAATCAAAATTTCAGGAATCTTTTACTTAAAGATTTATGGGAAGCAGAGATGAGAGCCCATAAAATCCCCTTTACTGAAAGCTTGAACTTGATTTCTATGCTGGTAGATCCACCAACTGTAAGTTCTTGCTGATCAGTGGAGTTCATTTTAACCATGAGTATGTTCTTTTGGTGCTAGCCATCATTATGCTTAGCTGGAACAGAATGATAATTCCTTGATATTGCCATGCAGTGTAGTTCTGTTGTTTACCAACAAATTTTTGTGACAATTTCTACTACAGACCTAAGTAATGAGGAGTGTTTAGATACAAGCAGATAAGTTATATTAGATAGTTGCCAGTAGGAGAGTGCACTTTCAAGTATATTGATTTTGAGAATCTGTCACTGGATTTACGAAATTCATATCTACTAAAACAATGTTGCTTGTTGCTAGTTTTTAGTTCTCTGAGTGTTTTCTCCGTCTAGTTAGAAAAACAAATTTTATATTAAAGGGAATGTTTAACAAAGAATGTATGAAATATTCTCACTGAAATCAAACAGTAAACGATGTCTCTAAGTACTCTTCAGCAAATTGTAAACCCAAAAAATCTCTTTGTCTAGTTTTCCCTAAATTGATCCTAATGCTTAACTTGGCTGCCAGGTTGATTTTTCATTTTTCTAGACTTTCAAGATGTATTTTTATCATTGACAATAAACTTATCTTATTTGAAGAATAATAGTTTGAGTGAGATTTTATTACAAACTACTTTTTTTTTTTTCTTTCTATCAATCTTCTGTAGATTAGTGAGTGGAATCTTCAAGGACTGCCTGGAGATGACCTCTCAATTCAGAATGGTATAATTGTCACTAAGGCAACTAGATATCCCCTTTTGATAGACCCACAAACTCAAGGGAAAACATGGATTAAAAAGAAAGAAAAGAATAATGAATTACAGGTGAGCAATATATTGAAAATGTAATGCTCTTTCTTTAAACATTACTGACCACATCTGGACTTCCCTGATTTGTGTGTCCAGTAAGGAAGGATCACTTTGCTCAAACCACCAGTTAGACTCTTCCTAATGCAGATTAAAATGCTGTTGTGGGAGATGTACTGCTTTGCTGCAAAAGGAGATTACCTGTTCATGCCCATCTCATCCATCAGGACTTTTTACACATTTTACGCAAAGCCATTGCCCTATTTCATATTCATAGTGAAAATCTTGAAATTAATATGAGAGCTTTCTGAAAACTAAAATCTAGAAAGCAATACAGAAGTAGTGTGTTTTTTAAATTAGTTTTTTTTTTTAATTTCATATGTTAAAAGTCCATTTTTGTGCTACTTCAAACATCTGAGTTCATAATATTCTACCAGTGAGTAAGAGTTGCTCAACACTAAAAAGGTAAAATTATTAAATACTTTCTATAGAAAATAAAAGGTTAAGCATCTCTGATTTCAAAAATACATGTAACATTTTAATCTCCCAGTAAGCTGCACCAATTGTACTTCTGTTTTGATAGTGAAGTTTTGAAGATTCTAATAGATCCAATCTTTCACTTCACATTTTTATGGAACTTTGATTTGTGCACACAAGAAGTATTTCTTTTTTGCATAAATTGCTGCAAAGACAACATTTGTTACTGCCTTTAAAATTCAAGTAATAAAAATAGTTAAAACAGTTTTTCTAATGAGATCTACAGTATTCATGTACATCTTTGAATAAATGCTTTTGTCCTTATATCAGTTTATAATTTACTTTTTAAGGTAACAACATTGAATCACAAGTATTTCCGTACACATCTGGAAGATAGTCTTTCGCTGGGACGATCACTTGTGATTGAAGATATAGGTGAAGAGTTGGATCCAGTACTTGATAATATACTAGAAAAGAATTTCATTAAATCTGGAACTTCTTTTAAGGTTAGTAATTGAATAAAAAAGGTGGTATAAGTTAATTTTGTGATGAATTATGTTTTTTCTTTTTATTGCAAATTTCTGCTGAATCAGGTAAACTTTGTATTCAGGAGGGTAATGTTGAAGAATCAAACTAAACTAATAAAATTGACAGAGCCTCGGCTGAGTAATCAACTAATGAATCTAGAATTTAACTGCTGCAGTTAATTCTGAAGTTTCCAAGCTAGAACCAGTTAGGTTTATCCTATTGAATGCTTACAACACACTTTCTATTCCTTTTCAAGCAGTTTCATTTTATACCATGTAATAGAATTATATATGTTTGAAAAGCTGTCTCAGTTCTGAGTGTGGAGTATTGGTGGTAGCGAGAACAGGCAACAGAATATTTTATCAGGAAAAGAAATATTTTCTGAAGAAACAAGCCCCAAATTAGAAGCTTATTAATAGTATTAAATATACTCCCAACCTTGAAAAACCATGCAGACTTCTGACCTTCATTTAGATAAATAAATTACTGTCAAATTCTAAAAGCATTCTCCTTTCACATATTATGAAATAAAATGACTGTATGTACTACACATATATTGTGCTATATATTTTTTTCCAAACTATCTTCTTTAACTGTATGAGATATGACAGATTGTAGAAAAAATTGCAAATGATAATTGATAAAATTATTCATGTTATCATTATGATTCTGACTTATTTCACAGGTGAAAGTTGGTGATAAGGAAGTTGAAGTAATGAGTTCATTTAGACTATACATTACTACAAAGCTACCCAATCCTGCTTTCACACCTGAAATTAATGCAAAAACATCAATTATTGATTTTACTGTTACAATGAAAGGACTTGAGAATCAGTTACTGAGAAGAGTAATTCTTACTGAAAAACAGGTAACCTGAAGGTGCACATAAACCATAGTGCTGCTTAATTTTTGTTTAATTGTGTTAGTATGTAGGAAAAAGAAGTGCTTAAGTGAAAATAAATGAAAAAAGTCAAAAATTTGTTGAGATTCAATATAGTAATTTCTAAGTCCAAAAAAAAAATAAAAGCACAGGTGATTTTCTTCAAATCATTGTCAGTATCACGTAAAATTTACAATAACATATTCCATACAGCAGAAAAAATAAAATGCATATTCCATGAACTTGAAAAAGCAGTACTTGGATTTCGAGTATGGCTCACCTCCACAGTCCATCAAGTGTCATGCCCTTTTCTTGTTTTTTGTTTTGTTTTGTTTTTAATAATAGGAACTCGAGGCAGAACGAATTAAACTCATGGAAGATGTAACTTTTAATAAAAGAAAGATGAAAGAACTGGAAGACAATCTTCTATACAAACTGAGTGCAACCAGAGGTTCTGTACTAAACTGTAAAATAAGTAGGAATTTTATAGGGCTAATTAAGTTGCTGAACATTAGAACTTTACCGTACAGAAACCAATTTGTCCAACCAAAATGTAATGAATGAACATAAAATGACAGAGATTTGATGTATGTGAAACCTGGTATGAGAGCATGCTGATATATATCCATTCCAGATACTGTGTTTAAGTACCTAAACAAGTTTTGCAAAATAAGCCAATTTCTCCAGATGAGATACAAAATCTGATAATAACAAAACCTTAAGCCACTGAAAATGCCCAGTCAAATGGGCTGGATAAAACGTTACTGATGCAATTTTTTTTTGCATTGCATTAGGAGCCTGCATGTGATCATTTTGTTTTATCATCAGTAGAAAAAACAGTTGGCAATTTCAAGTAAATGGAAATGCTTTTGAATGTTATTACGTGACTAATTACGTTTAAGATTCTAAGTCTTTTTGAGTGAACAATTAACAAATTTTAAAAATAATTAAGTAACAGTGCATGAATTCTGTATTTTATGTGGCATAGAGAGTTGATATCTCTAGAACATGCTGAGAAGCTCTCTGTACAGATACATTTAAACTGACACAAATTGAATGCATTTGTTTAGTGCCCTGAACTTAAAAATATTTTTTAATATTACCCATCCCGTTTTGTCTGTTTTAAAATGTTTTCAATGCAATTCAGAAAATCATTTCTATTTGGTGTGAATAATTCATTTTGATTTTGACAATTATGAAGTTTTTTAAAATGTGATAAAACTGTCCTAAATATCTGATATTTCACTTTTTAGGCTCACTAGTAGATGATGAATCCCTAATTGGAGTTCTGCAAACAACTAAACAAACAGCTGCTGAAGTAACTAAAAAGTTGTCAGTGGCAGCAGAAACTGAAGTGAAGATTAACTCTTCTCAGGAGGATTATCGGCCTGCTGCTACACGTGGGAGCATTCTTTATTTTCTTATTACAGAAATGAGCATGGTCAATAATATGTATCAGACTTCACTTGCTCAGTTCTTGAAGCTATTTGATCAATCCATGGCCAGGTGGGAAAACAAAGATCTTTCTACCAATCCAGTGTGTGTCTTTCCCATGTGTTTATTGTTATTAAAATGCTTTTCTTGTTCTTTTGTTTTCATGATTCAGATCTGAGAAGTCTCCTGTATCCCATAAAAGAATCTCAAATATTATTGAGTACCTTACCTATGAAATTTACACATATTCTATTAGAGGCTTTTATGAAAACCATAAGTTCCTTTTTACCCTTCTCCTGACGTTGAAAATCGATCTTGAGAGAGAACGTGTGAAAAACACAGAGTTCCATGCATTCATTAGAGGTGGGTTTAAAAAATTATGTGCTATATAGAGGTAATTTCAATCCTTAAAGCTCTTATACCATTTCAAATTATGATTTTTTTGTTGTTGTTGTTGCATGTTTTCTGCCAATAGTTCTGTGGGATCAGGCACTGTCTCCATGAATTTATGACTGCTGAAAAACTTGACCACAATTGCTTATGCAGGAATCCGTAAAAATACCTGCTTGAATCTTATAATGTTCAAATGAGTTTTGCAAATGTCTAGTGGCAAAGTAGCGAACACATACATATTTTTTCAGTATCTGCCCTTACTGAATAAAATGGATAGGAAAAGGGATTGCATTCATATTCTGTTTTGCTTTCCAATTTGTCATAGTGACTTTATCTTCCGAGAGAAGTAGTATCCAGTCACTGCTTTACCACTGATGTCAGGCAGGGGATACTTAGAAATTCTTTCACACTATGAACTGTCAGCTTTCATAAAGCTTTACGTAAGGAACCATATTTTGTGGCTTCTCCGTTCATGGATTCTTGTTTTGCTTGGCACCTGATGCAGCAATTGGATGCTTATCCCTTTTTTATTAGAATCTGTAACAAAATACAGGAATAATTTAACAATTTTTTTTTTTATCTGGAATAAAGAAAACCATTTCCTGCCTATGTTCACAACAATTGATTTGATAATGAGAAATTGTTTCGGTGCACAAAATGACACCACAGTGATAACAGATTTTCTGTTCTTTCCTGCTTTTATGGTTAACTTTCTTTGTATCCTTTTCATGGAGAATTTGGGGATGAAGTGGATGCAGAATAAAAAAAAATTTTCTTGTTGAAATTGCTTCATGATCTATAGAATGATTACAGTTTGTAAAAGTATGAACATTTGAATTGAAAGGGAATATATACTTACGTATGTATTTTGATGTGTGTGTAACTAAAAAGTATTTAAATAATTACAGCTTATGTGTATCAGTTATCTATACGAGCATTCACATCAACATAACTCTTTAAAATAATGATAATTTTTTCCAAGATTTTTTTTCAGTCTGTTGTAGCAAATTGATGAAATTCATTATACCACTCACCTAAACACAGAAATGATCTTATTTCTGAGAACTCTGGAATAACATCATCCAGTTTTCCTGCAAAGTGGCATTACTTAATTTGCAGAGGACCAGAAAGGATGCAGATAGAACATGAAGAAAACCGTGACTAAAAAAAAAAAAAAAAAAAAAAAGCTTACTTGGAGTTTTTATATTTATTTTATTCAGTCTAAAATTGGATTTCAGTCTTATTCCTGAGTCTTATTTTCAGCTGCATATTGGAATATGTAAAACATGTATGACCTATTGGCAATCTTACTTTATCTCTACTATTTAAAATAATTTATACTTGATATTTAAAATGATCTGTGTATGTGAAATGCATGGTAGTACCTTAGTGAAAATGACATGGTGCAGAAAACATAATTTAAATCATAATTTAATAAGTACTATCAAAAAATCTTGACGTTTGGAATGCCTGTATGTTTTATCCAAATGTTTCTACCTGCAGGAGGTGCAGCACTGGATCTAAAGGCTTGCCCACCTAAACCATTCCGCTGGATTCTTGACACGATGTGGCTAAACTTAGTGGAATTGAGTAAAATTCCAGAGTTTGCAAAAATTTTGAATCAGGTGATACTTATTAATTATGTTAATCACCAGTTTCCAACCATAATTTTGCTAACACACTTCACATTAGAAATGCACATGAAAAATGCAGTTAAGAACAAAGCCAAAGAGAGTGTTAAATAAAGGCACTGAAATGAACAGTTAGGTAGTGGGAAATGGTGTATTTATTTGCTGTACATTTTTTCTTTACCTGCTTTTTTAATTATAATTGAGGTACAATGAGAACAGGGCCAAAGAACCTATAAAGCAAAAGAAGTCAGAGAGAAAAAAAAAAGTAGAGATATAAAAAGTCTCAGAAGGTTTATCTATGAGTTTCAGGTTTATCTATGAGTTTCAGGTTTTTTAGTTTGCCTTGAGTCTGTTAGATTTTACAAATAAATTGCTTGCTGTCTTTTTAAATAATAATTTCTGATCAAGGGTCAAAATATTACTCAGCTATGATAAGTTAGCTATAAAAATACTATTTCTGTTATTGAGACATGAATGAACTTATACACATATAAGATTGTGATGTTTATTAATTTATTTGCTAAATTTATCTTTTATTATTATTATTCTAGTTATAATCCTTGCTAAGCCTTTCTCTTTCTTTTCTTGCCAAGCAACATTAGTCAGACTTTTGGTCTGATCACTGGGGCCTTCTTGCTGTTGCTGTTACAACAGTGGTCAAATGAGTCGATTTGGTAATGGTATTTAGTGCCCTGAAGGTTTGCGGAGTCTTCACCTAAGTGGTGTATCTGGAAGTGGTCCTGACTGTTTTCCAGCTCTGTATCAAGGAAAGATCCATTTTTCTCCACATTTTGGTTTCTGGGATACTAAAACAGTACATTGAGTCTGGAGCAAGCTGGAGGAATATAGTCAGGTCTCTGCTCTGAGCTGTTAGGGAGCTAGAATCCAAAAAGCATGACACTGTGCACATTGCTGAGACGTTTAAATTTAGTCATGTGTTCATCAGTTAAAATATATTCTTTTTAGTTTGTAGTTTGTAATGGTTTTCTGCCTTGTTGGCAGACATAGTTTCAATTAGGATCCTGTTCTTTTTAACTTGTGATTTTTTTTGTCCGCTTACACTGTACTGGAACAGAAAGTTTTTTTCTCTTAGTACTCTGTATCACAGAATCACAGAATCTCAGAATCACAGAATGGCCCAGATTGGGAGGGACCTCAAGGATCGTGAACTCATATATTAAGAGAAAATATCGTGGTGCATTTCTCTTCTAGTATAGAATCCTTCTGCTAATTACTGATTTTTAAATAGCTGCACCATAATACTAGCATTCCTAATTGTAATATCGTAATTCTGGTGTGTGTCTCAAGTGCTACAGTCTGTTAATGTTGCTTGTGATATATTCTAATAAAATAAGAAAATTTCATTTAAATATACATTTCCAAGGTGATTTTACTACAGCTGAAATGTATTTATATATATTAATGTAATAAATTTAGATAACCAATAATGAAAAGGGATGGAAAAATTGGTATGATAAAGATGCTCCTGAAGAAGAAATTATTCCTGATGGATATGACTCACTTGACACCTTCCATAGGCTTTTACTTATCAGGTGAGCATCTTCAGAAATTTGGGAAATGACATACATTGTTGCAGCATGTGTCTCAGAAAATTGATATGCTGTTGTCATAATAGCATAATTGTAATTATTTTGTAGGTGATATTAGATATTATTAATTCCCTGATAGGTCATATTATTAAATTTACTAATTTCACAGCTATCCTCTGAAGAGTCAAAAAATATTTTTTTCTAAAAAACAGCTTGCTGGCTGTTTTTATGACATGATAAAAGGAAACTGGCGATCATATTGCAGCCTTCTCCAGAAAGCCAATGGAATAGTAGGATAATTCAGAGAGTTTTTGAAATGACCTTTTCTCACTTTTCTTAAAATGAGCTACTCTAAATATCTTATGTAATTAAGAACATTCATATCTGTATATACATATGATTGTGAAAATGCAAAGCAGATATTCTGAAGTTCCACGTGTAAAATGTGATTTAGAAGATCTTATTGCATTGCCTAAGATCACTGTGGTTGTACTTGGGATGGAATGGATTTCTCCAAAGCAGATTTTATTTGCCTTATACATGAGATCCTGTGTACCTTTCTCATTTCCTTTTGCATTCATTATATAGTTTCCAAATTCTGCAAGAAATAAATCAGACACTCTTCATAAAACATTAATTACTAGACCATGAAATGCATTTGGAGTGGATTCAGCCTGTTCAGTATAAAAGACCTGAATAGGATGGATGAAATGCTATTCTGATACATACTATACGCCCAGAAGATGGAGTGGTATCTATAAATTAGAAGACTATAAATTGATGTTTTGCAGAGAAGTCCAAAAGAAGTGGTGGTTTGTTTTCTTTTCCCCCTGCCAACAATAAGGACTCATCCCAAACACCAAGACAATCCTCTGCGAAAGATATGTCTTGAAAGACTAACAGACCCAATGAAACATCTGCAGAATTCTACTGAGGAATGAAAGCAATTTTGTATTTCCCTACTTGTATTCTCTGTACAAAAGCTGTATTTAGAATGCAGTGTGCCCCCATCTGATAAAGGTACCCAGAACAGAGATTTCCAGAACAAATGATTTACTTTTGGCAAAAATGTAAGCAACTGCAAAATACTGACCAGTCAAAAAAACTGGGAAGACTACCAGCTCTTTCTATTATTATAACTGTAAAGACATAAAGGTATACATATGAATGTGTATATTATGAAGCAAAAATGTCTGCTTGATTAAAATAGAATTTCTCTGCAACAAAAAGAGGAACTGAATTTGTATTTTCATGCATTTATATTTTATTTCTAGATCTTGGTGTCCAGACCGGACTCTTTCCCAAGCCAGGAAATACATAGCAAGTTCCTTGGATGAGAAATATACAGAACCTGTCATTCTGAATTTAGAAAAAACTTGGGAGGAAAGTGACACACGAACACCTCTGATGTGCTTCTTGTCTATGGGATCTGATCCAACTATTCAAATTGGTTCCTTGGCTAGGAAGCTTAAATTGGGTAGGAAAATAATCATTACGTTGAGTCTTTTTATATAGAGAAGAGTAATGTAAGAAACTTCACATTTTTTTCTGAAAAGTATTTTTAAAATTCATTTGTACCACCATTACTGTTTCTGAACCATTGTCTTAGAGATAATGTAATATTAAATAGAATATAGTATGTGAGAACTATTCTGTATGCAGTTGGAAAACAGTGTTTTCTATTGTTCTTTTATGAACTGTTAATATCCAGTTGATTATGTTTTTTAACCTGTAAGACAGTATTTACTTTTTTCTAATTCAGGCATGATGACAGTACTGCCTTTTTATTTTAAATATCAAGAGCAGACAAAGAAATAATCAGCAATCCTTTTAAAAGATTACTTTGTAAAAAGAATTTAAAAAAATGCATTATTTGCATTTGAATATTCTGGACTTTGTATTTACATTGTATGGAAATTTTGATACTTATGTGTACAAACTGAGCTGGATGTAGATACATACATTTGTGATACTGGTCACACTAAGATGCTCATTTAAATTTAGAAGTATGGATATTGTTAATTCACATGGCTTCATCACCTACAAAAGAAAAAGAAAAAGAAAAAGAAAAAGAAAAAGAAAAAGAAAAAG